>SJYA01002822.1:143568-364733 GCA_006410615.1 Neotragus moschatus
TGTCATAGCTTTCCTTCCAAGAAGCAACTGTCTTCTGATTTCATAGCTGCAGTCACCATCTACAGTGATTTTAGAGACCAAGAAGAGGAAATTTGTCACTACTTCCACCTTTCCCCTTTCTATTTGTCACGAAGTAATGGAGCCGAATGCCATGATTTTAGTTCTTTTAATATTTAGTTTTATGCTGGCTCATTCACTCTCTTCCTTCACCCTCATCAAGAGGCTCTTTAGTTCCTCTTTGCTTTCTGCTGTTAGAGTGGTATCATCTGCATATCCGAGGTAGTTAATGTTTCTCCCACCTACCTAGATTCCAGCTTGTAACTCATCCAGCCTAGCATTTCTCATTATGTGTTCAGCATATAGATTAAACAAACAGGATGACAACAGGCAGCCCATTGTGCTCCTTTCTCGATCTTGAACCAGTTATTCCATACAGGGTCCTAACTATTGCTTCTTGACCTACATACAGGTTTCTCGAGAGACAGGTAGGATGGTCTGCTATTCCCTTCTCTTTAAGAGCTTTCCACAGTTTGTTATGATCCACACAGTGAAAAGCTTTAGCATAGTTGATAAAACAGAGGTAGATGTTTTTCTGGAATTCCTTTACTTTTTCTATGATCTAGTGAATGTCAGCAATTTGATCTCTGGTTCCTCTTCCTTTTCTAAACTCAGCTTGGACATCTGGAAGTTCTTGGTTTGTATAAAGCTGAAGCCTAGCATGCAAGATTTTGAGGCTGACCTTACTAGCATTGTAGATATGTGCAGTTATCTGATGGTTAGAACATTCTTTGGTACTATCCTTGTTGGGAATTGGGATGAGGAATGAACTTTTTCAGTCCTGTGGCCACTGCTGGGTCTTCCAGATTTGCTGAGTTATTTGCAGAATGCAACACCTTGATGACATCATCCTTTAGGGTTTTGAATAGTTCTACTGGAATTCCATCACATCCACTAGCTTTATTAACAGCAGTGTTTCCTAAGGACTACCTGTCTGGCTCTGGGTGACTGATCACACCATTGAAGTAATCCAGTTCATTAAGATCTTTTTGTACAGTTCTTCTGTGTATTCTTTCTATCTCTTCTTGATCTCTTCAGCATCTACTATGTCTCTAAACATTTCTGTCCTTCACTGTGACCATCTTTGGACAAATGTTCCCTTGATATTTCCAATTCTCCTGAAGAGATCTCTTGTCTTCCCCCTTTTATTCAGTAGCTTACAAGAATAAAATCACAGACCTTCATAGGACTCAAGGTTAAGATGATAAGCTATCTTGATATGTTCTTTTGCCCTTCTTCTCTTTATCACATGGATACCTAACTGAAGGAAAGTGCCTTGGGAAGTATAATAGTAGTGATATTGGCACTGCTAACAGTATTAGGAACTGCTCCCATCAATCTGAAGCAGGGTTGGGTTTAAAGGTTTGCCACATTACCCAAAACATTGGAGGTAATCCTTTAGCATGGAGGAAATATCCTGTAGGAGTACATAATGTTTAGAACTGGCAATCCTTAAAATGTGGAGAAGGAAATGGCAACCCTTTCCTTTGCCTGGAGGGGTCCCATGGACAGAGGATCCTGATGGGCTACTGTCTATAGGTTTGCAAAGAATCAGACATGACTTAAGTGACTTAGCACGGCACAGCTCATCCTTAAAATGTGTCTTCAAAATGCGTTGAATACCTAGGGACAAATCATTACATCAGTCACTGAAAGAATAACAAGCAGTCTAGACTAGAGATTAACAAACTTTCTTTTTTTTTTTCACTGTTAACAGTCACAAAGTAAAATTTTTAGGCTTTGCTGGCTACCCTGCAACCTCTAGGATACCTAATAAACTCTGCTGTCTTAGCAGAAAAGCAGCCATAGACAATACATAACAAATACCTGGTTCTACATTTCGATAGAGCTTTATTTATAAAACTAAATGGCCAACAGGATTGGTATGTGGTCTTTACTTTGCTCATTCCTGACCTAGATTTTTGCTTATAGTAAGTTCATAGTCCTATTGGGCAGATATGAAGGCATGTAAAGAGACTAAGATAATAACCTGAAAAAAAAAAAAAAATCCGCAGTGGAGCTAATAAGATACACAAAAGTTCAGCGGAGCAAGCAATACTTGAGAATAATAATTATATTTTACCTGAGCCTTGGATAAGATCACGGATGCTCTTTTACATTCTGTAATCCTAAAACACATCATCATTAACAGGTTCTTCTGTGTTAAGCAGATTTCCACTCCTGGTAAGTGTGTCTCAAAAGGGTACATTTTTATTAAAAAAGGTGGGCAGAAAAGGTCTAGAAGAGAGGTACAGAAAATCAAGAATTTCTGAAATTTAAGTGGATGATTAAACAGACTTGAAAATACCATAATATGAAGTTGGCGTAATTGCCATTTTCTCTATTTTGTCCATCTCAGGGCAGGCTTATGAGCCTTAGAGTTTGATGATTGTTTCGTTTAAGAAAACCATGTAGGATGATTCTTGGAAATATGTAGGCTTTCTGTTTTTATTACGAGTGAATATGGAGCTCCTTTCAGACTAAAAATCTAACCTTAACTCCCAGCAAATATTGTGGCCAGCACATTTATTTTTGATAAAAATAAATGTCAATTTAATTGCAAATGAGGCACTCTCCTTAGACTCATGGCAAATTGCAATCCTGGCCCTCAGTGCTGAAAGTTTGGGTTTTTTGTGCTAGATTTTCCTGACCTGGTTTAGAAAATAATGTCCTGAGTTTCACCCAGCAATATTTAAAAAGGCATTCTGTGCAGATGGTTTTATGGAGATGTGAATGAAAATGAGTTGAAGATGTCTCAAAGCAGCTGTAGTCTCTCATTCAGAGCAACCAAAGACATCAGAGACACTGCGTGAAAACAGAGGACTTGGCCATCTTCCTTATCAGGACTAAACTTCCTATCAACGAAGAAAGCTTCTTCTTCTTCTGTTTTTTTTTTTTTTTCTTAATGTGATCAAGATGGGTCCCTTAGGGTCAAAGATGAAGTACATTAGAAGAGAGATTAAAATCTACCTTCTGCTCATCTGTATTTAACCTAACCACAAAAGATTAAGAAGATTTTAGACTCTGGTGAGCTGACTCATTCCTATTCTCTCTCTCCATGAACACTAAATTTATCATTTAAATGTTAAAAAGGGAAACCAGATGCTATAGTTATTAACTTTTGGAATCAACTATAATCTTCCTATTAAATTCTTCCATCCAGGTATGGGCAATTATTTGCTTGATCTAAAGGTGCAGAAAATGCAGGCACACAGGGTTTCAGAAAGTCCAGTTTAATAAGACAGGTGGGTAACTAATAATGTGGAAAATTACCTGCAGATTGAGGATATTGGGAATGACTAATGGCCAAAACTAAGCGAGTAAATTAGTTGCAAAATGATACCATTTGCAGTAGTGGTGTGAACGGGGGACGGAAAAGCACAGTGGCATGTGGCAGTGAGCAGAGCTGAGCAGAGTTTGAATGTGGCCCAGACTCAGGAAAGCATGCCATCCACTTATGCCTCTCCCCACCTCCACCCCTGCCCTGTGACTGCTTAGGCCTCCCTTTATTTATTTATTTTTGTTCATCTGTGCTGTGAGAGTAAGATTTAACTGTTCCGTCTGTGAAGTCTAGTTAGCTTTATGAAGTCTAACACAAAGTCATCACCAAGGTCAATACCGTCACTTAACAAAGCTTGCATTTACTTCATCACACCCAGTAGATTCTAGACAGTCAAATTTCATCAAACTGTGTAGCAAAGGACACAGGGTGGGCTTTGGAACAATCAAAACTTAAAGTTCATTATTATTAATAAGAAATAGGTTGGTATTATCCTCCAAGACAAGTTTGTCAAACAAATATAACAAAATGTTTTTGCGTAAAGATATTTTAAAATGACAAGGAGTGTCATATAATTGGTAGTATCATTTTATGTGTTGCTATTTCTCATCTCCTCATAGAATTTTAGATAAATTGATGATATTCCTTCAATTCTATAATGCCTTAAGAGAAAATATACGTATCTTATTGGCATTACTTCTATTTTAGAGTAGACTTGCTGAGCTACCCATTTTTCCTTTTCCAGATCCTCTTGGATAGCTCATCCAGTACTAACAATTCAAAGTATGTAAAAGATAGCATCTCAGTTCATTGTCTAAAGCTACCTGAATGACAACTGAGGAAATTTTAGTCAATTAAATGTTTTTACTATCTGTTCTAGAAATTGTAGAAATTGTATAAATATAATAAGGTCTCCTCTAATGTTCTTCCTGCTGTTCTCTAAGATCTAATGTTCTTCCTGCTGAAGTGATAACAATTTGGAAGTGTTAGCTAGTCATTCAGTCATGTCCAACTCTTTGAGATCCCCTGGACTGTAGCCCGCTAGGTTCTTCTGTCCATTGAATTATCCANGTATAAATACAATAAGGTCTCCTCTAATGTTCTTCCTGCTGTTCTCTAAGATCTAATGTTCTTCCTGCTGAAGTGATAACAATTTGGAAGTGTTAGCTAGTCATTCAGTCATGTCCAACTCTTTGAGATCCCCTGGACTGTAGCCCGCTAGGTTCTTCTGTCCATTGAATTATCCAGGCAAGAATACTGGAGTGGATAACCATTTCCTTCTTCAGAGAATCTTTCTGATCCAGGGGTCAAACCTGGGTGTCCTGCAATGCAGGCAGATTCTTTACTATCTGAGCTTCCAGGGAAGCCATTTTAGGATGAATAGAAATTACTTGTTCAACTACAAGGGACCTGGCACAATAGACCTGACAGAAGGGAACTGACATGATTAAGCAGGGTCCCTGCAAAGATTATATAGAAAAGGAGAGAGAAAGGCTGACTAAAAGAAGAGTGGAGGCCCTGAACACCCATGGGAAGCAAAGAGGCTGATAACAACAGTAATAGTTTGTTTTTTTTTCCTTTTTTTCCCCCTTTTTGTATCATATCCCTACTCTAAGACAGTTCTCAATCAATTATGTCTTAAATGATATTTTCAGTTCTTGACCCTGTGTACCTGTTGTGGATACTTTACATAAAAAATATAGACCCTTCACATAAAAGTTGCTTTTCTATCAAAGCTGACGACATCACATACATTCACATATACATTAAGAGAACATGAAAAAAAATTCTCATATGATCAGGCTTTCTAGGGAGAGCAAGGAGGCTCCCAAGAAGATATGAAAATCGATTGAGAGATCAAAAAAGGAGACTGATTAAGGTTTTCACATTCTTTAGGAGATATATCTAGGCTGAGGCCTTGCATGCATGTGCAGATGATTCCCCCTTTCAACTTCCCATCTGTGCCAAAGAAGGGCATACCTGAGCTTTTATATCAGCTTGCCCAAATGTAGGTCATAAGCAGAAAAAGGAAAGGTGAGGCTTCATAGCTGTCAGTAGGCAGACATCAAAAAGTAGAGTCTGACTCTGTATTACAGAGACATAACTGCCTAGAACGAAATGTCAAAGGTAGGAGGGTGGTGGCTAAAGATGTCCAGCTCAACGAGGAGAGGCTTGTTGCCACTGATATTGTATAAGGTTGTTGGTGCATGGTGATAACAAAAGGCATGTCAAATTTGAACCAAGCTTTTATTATTAAAAAAAAAAAAAAAATCTGGGGAAAGAATACCACCTCTTGTCTGCGTATGTCCTAAAACATCCTTCCCTCACAACTCTGTATATTTGTAGTTATAGGAAAATGGAGTCTCTCTCTTTTACCTTATAAAAATATTTTTGCATTGTGTCCAAGGTTAGACCCATAGAATAGACCCCTAAGGTGGTTTGTCTCTGTAAAGGGGTGTGGCATAAGTTTGGGTTAGCTTCAGCAATAGTTGTTGCAGATTCCTACAAAAGCAGTCATCTTTTACTCATGCAAAAATATTATCCCTCACTTCCAGAGTCTAGTAGAACTTTGTTCTTATCTAATGGATATTGTGATATTTTGATTATATTATAGTTATTCTTGTGCTTTTTAATTTTTCTGTAAACATTTATTTAGGGGTAGTTTTAGATTTTTTTGTGGCACTAGTGGTAAAGAATCACCTGTCAATGCAGGAGATGCAAGAGACATGGGTTCAATCCCTAGGATGGGAAGATTCCCCTAAAGTAGGAAATGGCACCCTTTAGGATTATTGTCTGGAAAATTCCATGGGCAGGGAAGCCTGGTGGGCTATAGTTCATGGGGCTGCAGAGAGTTGGGCACAACTGCACACATATACACATACATACATTAGATTTCTAGAAGAGTTTGCAAAGGTAGTACAGAAGTTCCTGTATAACACTCACCCAGTTTCCACTGATGTAAAGATTTGACATTTAATGGCTTTTGTCAAAACAAGATAACCATTATCGGTACATTAAACTTCTGACTTTATTTGATTTCACTAGGTTTTTCCACTAATGACTTTTAACTTTTGTGTATGTATGTGTTTCCAGTATCAAATCCAGAATAACACATTGCATTTATTTATCATTGGCTCTTTAAGTCTACTCTGGTCTGTGAAAGTGTCTCAATCTTAACTCATTTTTCATTATCTTGAAAATTTGAGGATAACTGGTCAGATGTTTTATAGACTGTCCTTCAATTTGGGTATGTTATTCTCATAGTTAACTGGAAGATATAAATTTTGAGGAGGAATAAAATGAAGGCAAAGTGCCCTTTTCATTGTATCGTACCAGGGAATGCTAGCTTTAATTTGTCTCTTCTGCAAGACTATGCGAAAGCTCTTTGAGGTGAGGAAAAACTTTTTCACTTTTGTATCCTTCCATTTTGGTTAATGGGCTTCCCTGGTGGTGCTAGTGGTAAAAAAATAAATAAATAAATAAAACACTGCCAACGCAGGAGATGTAAGAGAGCAGGTTTTGATTCTTGGGTTGATAAGATCCCTTGGAGGAGGGCATGGCAACACACTCCAGTATTCTTGCCTGGAAAATCCCATGAGCAGAGGAGTCTAGCGGGCTACAGTACTTAAGAGCTGCAGAGAGTCAGACATGACTGAGTGACTTAGAATGCACACAGTATGTGTGTTCTGAATTAATTAAAAAAAAAGAGTAAATGAATAAATGCTCACAATATTTCTTATCTGGATAAAAGAATAGGGAGTGTAAATTTTTAAATTGGAGTCAGGAAAAAGGAGAAAGGATTTCTCTTGTGGTCCAGTGGTTAAAAATCTGCCTTGCAATGCAGGGACATAGATTCAATCCCTGGTAGAGGAAGTAAAATTCCACATGCTGCAGAGCAACTAAGCCTGAGCAGCACAAATATTGAGCCTGTGAGCTTCTCTCAACCAAGACCCAATGCAACCAAATTAAAAAATAAAGTTAAAAAAAAGGAGGCCAACACCATAAAGTTGGTAATTAGTCCAGTTAGTACAAAAAAAAAAAAAAAAAGTTTTTGTGACTTTCATATTTGTACCAAAATCATTGACTCCAACTGTTTTATAATGGTATATGACATGCCTAATTCCTCATATCACAGAGTTTGCTCCCAGAATGGGATTTATTAGTTTCCTGCTCTTCAAAAACTCCAAAATTCAGAGAAATAAATATTAAGTACAATCTTTAAAGTTAGGGAACCTAATATGTTAGCTGATATGGTATACTGTTTAGATATACTCAGTTAAAACTGGCTTTAAGATATAACATTAATGAGGGATTTAAAGATTTCTGTTGGTCCAGGAAGAGTAGATATTTGTGACCCCTGAATCTTTTAACTTCTTCTGAGGGTTAGGTGTTTCACCTGCTTGCATATTTCTTACCCAGGCTCATCTCCTAAATGATTCAGAATTCAGGGGTTCAGCAGACATTTTTAGTCCTTAGCATAGCAATTTTCCCTGCCAACCAGACTTTTATATATGAATATTCTTTGAATCTATTTGACATGAACCAGAAAACTAAGATAAAACCCTCTCATTCAAGAAGCAGACACACGGACCAGGAATGCTGCCGTGAACGTGCATTTCTTGAAATACTTGCTGTAATTCCCTGAAGTCCTATAACCTTCCCTGACATCAGTAAAAATTATTAGTTTTGTTCTGTGCTGTCATGTATCATGGTTACCTCTAATTGAAATGGAGGTGTTCCGAATAGCACAATCAGTTAAGAATCTTGCCAAGTGCCTCATTTGGATAATTTATAGTAGGATTCGAGGCTGATAAGTTCAGAGCCCATGAGTCCCCAGAGTCCTTAATCTCTGATCATATTTTGTGGTGGGACAATGCTTGATGAAAGTGGAGTTTGAGGATAACTGCTCCCTGCAAATGTATTTATCAAATACCAATGTTCTTAGCAAAGTGATTTGAGATGGGGATTACCTATCACTGGAAATGAACCACAAGGAGTATCTTAATTTGAAGAAAGTATAGGCTTGATACTTTTTAAAAAATTCTTGATATTGAATAAAATGTACCATAGCTCTCAAGTTTAAATGACTTTTTTCATTAGAGACAAGTAGAAAGTTGGAATAGCTAAGAAATAAATGAAGGAATTAATATCTTTGGAAAAGATTCTGTTAAAAAATGGCAATGATAAGGGTAGAGAAAAAAAAGAAAAAGAAGTCACTCAGGATTAGTTCAGGGACACATTCCAGTACTGTGTTACATGGATTACACCAGGATTCTTCAAAGCAGGGTACACCAGGATGAGGCAATTTACAACATAATCCATTAGGGTGTGATAGTAAGTTATTAAAACTTCATAGTTCATTTTTCATCTTACCCTATATTGAGGGAATATGTTTTATAATATATATACTATTTTATAATAAAATTCATATAAATAAGTACAAAGATAAATTATTGGGAGTACATAGTGCAATTTTAAAAAATTGAGGTAAAAGTGTGATGACAACATTTTGGGGAATGCTGTCAGACCATTCTGTCATGACTTGTCATAGTGTAAGCGAGGCTGTTCTTTAAAATGGAAATATCTTTCTAAATATTCATCTTTTCTTTCACTTATCAAGGAGTGTTTACTCTACATGTGGGCTTCCCAGGTGGCACTAGTGCTAAAGAACCAGTTTGCCAATGCAGGATACAAAAGAGAAGAGAGATTCAATTCCAGGGTCAGGAAGATTCCCTGGTGGAGGGCACAGCAACCCACTCCAGTATTTTTGCCTGGAGAATCCTACGGACAGAGGAGTGGTCCATAGGGTCACAAAAGTCAGATATGACTGAAGTGATTTAGCATGCAGCATGCACTATACTTGGTTATACTTGAAAATAATCTGAATCTGTGTAGTTAGCTTGTATGACTTTTTGAACTGAGCTTCATACGTGTACTAAATTCTGAAAAGCACCAATACAATAACTTATTATATTTTTATTTCAAGATTTAGTGAATAGCAGTGCTTACTGTCATTCTAGTTCTCTGGTTTAATTCAGAGTTAAAGGCTTTTTTTCTATTACTTTTTAAATTTTATGAATGATGAGCATTAATACATTTTTACTAGTTTCCATATAAACAATAATTTCTCCATTTGACCTTTGACACTTTCCATTGTTTGAAACTTCTCAAGATATTTTTATCAGAAGGCAATGAAGTGTTAGAGACATATATAAAACATTGGTTTGCAATGTATGTCACTATTAGAGTTTAGATAGTATGACTTTATTCATTCATTTAACACACATTTATTGCATACCCAGTTTGTGCCCTAATTGTGCCAAAATATGATAATTAACTTCCTTCAGAATACGGGTTGGTAAGGGAGAAATAGGCCTTTGCTTTCCTTACCTGTGACAAGTGCTATGAAGTAGAGATATGGAGAAGAAAAGCTGATTTAGAGGTCAAAGAAGGTTTCTAACAGAAATTCTTACACTCAGGTGATGAAGATGATGATGATCAGTGTGATGATTTATGATAATAGTGACTATGATGATACTATGCAAATAGGTATCAAATACTTATGAGTATCAAACATTCTGAGTACTTTCTGTGAATTAATCCATTTAATCCTCATAGTAAACTCTAAGAATTGGTTAGTGTTGTTATCCTCATACTTGAAATGAGGAGATTAGAGAAAAAAAGTGTAATAATTTATCCATAGTCAAACAGCTATTATATGGTGAAACTAAAATTTGTATATTATCTACCTGATTACAAACAATGTTTTTAACAAAGAAGACAGCCGTATTAACAAATAGAACTGAAGAATAATAGGATATTTATTCATATTATGAAGATGATAGAAAGCCATTAAAGGATTTTAAGTATATGTAGTATATGTTTGTCCCTATGAAGATAACTGGTGTTCAGATTATTTTGACCTCCCTACTGGGAATGGATAGCCACAGTCCAAATGTGGAGATGGACCAATATCAACCAGGATATTGTAATAGTCCTTACAAATATGCTTTGGTGACATAGTTTGGCAATGATGGAGATAAAGAGAAGAAAATATATGTGGATATGCTTTTCAACAATTAAAACAAACTGTATCGGTGATGTGTTAGATATGAGGAAAGAGGAAAATGGAGTGAAGAAGAAATCTTAAGCTTTCTGCTTTGTGTAACTGGATGGATCACATCGCCATTACCAAGTTCAAAATCACTGAAAAAGTAATAAACCAAAGGCAATTGTGAAAGACCAAAATAGAGGGACACTAAACTGAGCTTTAAGAATGCCAACTTCCTGAGTGGGAAATGGATAAAAATCTTACAAGAGGGACTAGGATGCAATAATTAGGAAGATTGTGAGAAANTGGACCACATCGCCATTACCAAGTTTAAAATCACTGAAAAAGTAATAAACCAAAGGCAATTGTGAAAGACCAAAATAGAGGGACACTAAACTGAGCTTTAAGAATGCCAACTTCCTGAGTGGGAAATGGATAAAAATCTTACAAGAGGGACTAGGATGCAATAATTAGGAAGATTGTGAGAAAATCAGGGAATGTAACAATGGAAGCTAAGGGAAAAAAATCGTTTTATGAAGGAAGGACTGGTAAATGGTCTGTCAAATGAATGGTACTCAAAAGTCAAGAAAAAGGGCAAATGAATCTGAATTTAGTGTCAACATAAAACTTTCAGTCTTACCCATGCGTCAAATATTCTAAACTTTGACTCAAGCACTGATAGTGCACACTTCATACTCTGAAGCTTTTGGTTTATTTACTTGTAAATGAGGAAAAATCTAAGAGAAAAAGAGAATTACAATATTCTTTGAAGTTCTTCCTAGATTTAAAATTCTACAATAACAGCTAAACTAATTACAGAAAAAAGTACAGCTATCAAGAGAAGATTGATATTCACTGAAAAGATTTCTTTGTAACATAGCTCTACTAGTAACCATTTTCCAAAATAACTGTGATTATATCCAAACAGAGGTAATAAAAATGGCTGAGTGTTCCAACTGGTAAACTATGAAATTAATTAACCACTAATATTTGCAGAGATAGCCTCCCTTTCCGTGATTAAAAAATCCTGGATAAAACAGTCTTGGAAAAGGAGAAACTATTTATTTTCATTGGAATCAGTTGGAAAACTGAACCTACAGATGAGGCCTTTATTAATAATGCAGCTATTATGGGAGTTTTGTGGAAACAGAAATTATGGGGATGGGAAGAAGGACAAAGAAAAGAATGATATTGTAAATTGTATCAGTTTTTTCCAAAGTAATAAGAACTCTCAGACATTTTACTTAATTTAGAGTAGTTTATCATTTCAAATGAGATACATTTATTTTGTTTTTAAACTATACACTAGACTAGGAGATGAGGGGCAATAAAATAAGAGACTTACAAAATATATAGTAGTAAGTCACAGCTTGGGTGTCCCAGGTGGCACAGTGGTGAAGAATCCATCTGCCAATGAAAGAGACATAAAAGATGCAGGTTTGATCCCTGGGTTGGCAAGATCCCCTGAAGGAGGGCATGGCAACCCACTCTTGTATTTTTGCCTGGAAAATCTCATGGACAGAGGAGCCTGGTGGGCTACAGTCCATACGGTTGCAAATAGGTGGACACGACTGAAGTGACTTGGCAAGCAGCTTGCTCATAACCCGTATAATTGGGCTATTTATAGTAAACAGTGGGATAATAAACATTTTTAAGGATGCATTCATTTATATAGATTTTTTTTTAATATGGGTTTTTTGGTCAGGATTTTTGGGGGCTCTAGGGCTCTTGAACTTGCATCTCAGTTGAGGAAACAGGCAAGAATATCAACTTTGCGAACACAGAGTTAGGACAGCCCTACATAAGAGTGTTCATCTAGATAAATCAGACTCATCTTCCCAGAGGAAGTAATATATTAGCTAGGTCTCAGACATGAATAGCCAAGAAGCAGTACGTGTGAGGGGATAGAAGGGTAGTCACTGGAACTGTGTCTTGGTCTTCTTGGAATGCTATAACAAAAGACCATAGACTAGGCAGCTTATAAACAGAAATTTATTTCTCACAGTTCTGAAAGCTAGATATCTGAGGACAGGGTGCTAGTATGGTCAAGTTCTGGTGAGCACCTTCTTTCAAGTGTAGACTGCCAATGTCTTATTATATTGTCACAGGGTAGAAAGCAGAGACCAGGGAAGCTAACACCTTCATGACTCTTATAAGGGCACTCATCATCATAAGGGTTCCACTCATGACCTCATCAAATCATAATACCCTCAAAGGTACCACAACATAGTACCAATATGTAGGGGGGTAGGATTTCAATGTGAATTTCAGGGGACATAAGCATTTAGTCCTTAACATACAGCAAACAAAGAAGGAGGAGAATATAGAAGACCATGTAAGGCTTGAAGTATCATAGAATATTCAAGTGTATAGATTCAATTGAAAGGTGAAATACACACACACACACACACATATATATGTATATATACATAAGAAGAGATTAGATTTTAGAAAAGAATTTGTATTTATAAAATAAGAAAAGTAATAATTGACTCAATGGTGGTAGATTTGAGGTTTTCCAGAGAAAGTATTTAGAGAGGGAGAGGAAAAACCCTGAGGAATATATTACACACCCATAGCAGATGAATAGAGAAAGTAAAGGAAACTGAAAAGTAGAGTCAGAGAAATAGAGGGGAAGAAACAAGTACAGTTTAGAGACATAGATTTCTAAGGTATAAAAGTCAAGAAAAAGGTAAATTTTTTATTTCAAATAGTATCATGAAGACAATAAAGATACATTTATTAGATTTACTAGATACAAAATTATTAAAACATTTTATGAAAACAATTGTCATAGTCATGGAGTTAAGTGCCATATTTTGCTGAGACGTGTGGGTTAACTAGGCAAAGATTAAGGGCAGCTGTGTCATAAAACTTGTCTATGTTTGGTTATTTGATTCACTTAAGTACTGAGAGTGTAACCAAGCAGTATCCCTTGGAGCCTTCCCAGAACAGACCACCTGCTTCTACACATCCTCAGTCTGCCTTTTGTCAGAAAAAGTGAGGAAATACAGAAAGGAAAATACTCAAGCAAGACAAAATAATAGTTTAGTCATTAAACAAAATCAAGGAACTGTATTTCCTCCTCAGCTCAGTTCAGTTCATTGCTCAGTCATGTCCGACTCTTTGTGACCCCATGGACTGCAGCATACCAGGCCTCCCTGTCCATCACCAACTCCCAGAGCTTTCTCAAACTCATGCCCATTGAGTTGGTAATGCCATCCAACCCCCTCATCCTCTGTTGTCCCATTCTCCTTCTGCCTTCAATCTTTCCCAGCATCAGGGTCTTTTCAAAGAAGTCAATTCTTTGCATCAGGTGGCAAAAATATTGGAGCTTCAGCTTTAGCATCAGTCCTTCCATTGAATACTTAGGACTGATTTCGTTAGGATTGACCGGTTTGATCTTCTTGCAGTCCAAGGGACTCTTAAGAGTCTTGTCCAACACCACAGTTCAAAAACACCAATTCTTCAGTGCCCAGCTTTCCTTATAGTCCAACTCTAACATCCATACATGACTACCAGAAAAAAAAAGAAAAAAGAAATTCCCTCCTCAAGCTCTCTAGATAACATTCTGAGCCAAGTCCTTTCAGCTGTTTTGCAGATACTGAAACTCCCACAGGTGGAAGAGGTTAATTGTATGCTGCCCATTAGCACATACACTCCAGATCAATTGGAACCAGATGGCTGATGATGTTCAGTCTCAATTACCTTACCATCACCAATCAGTAGAATGTCCATAAGTTAATCACATACCCAACAATGCTCCTCCCTCAGTCTCTCTTTGAAACCTTTTCCTGAAAGTCTTGGGTCTTTTAAACACTAGTTGCCTGCACTNCTGTATGCTGCCCACCAGCACATACACTCCAGATCAATTAGAATCAGATGGCTGATGATGTTCAGTCTCAATTACCTTACCACCACCAATCAGTAGAATGTCCATAAGTTAATCACAAACCCAACAATGCTCCTCCCTCAGTCTCTCTTCGAAACCTTTTCCTGAAAGTCTTGGGTCTTTTAAACACTAGTTGCCTGCACTCCTTGCTTGATGTTCTACACTAAACACTGCATTTTTCTTCACCACAACCATCCATGGGTAGATTGACTTTACTGTGCAAAGGCAAGTGCACCCAACCTTGGTTCTTAAAAATAGTAGGTGTCTATAGATAAGAAGCTAAGGANGAAACCTTTTCCTGAAAGTCTTGGGTCTTTTAAACACTAGTTGCCTGCACTCCTTGCTTGATGTTCTACACTAAACACTGCATTTGTCTTCACCACAACCATCCATGGGTAGACTGACTTTACTGTGCAAAGGCAAGTGCACCCAACCTTGGTTCTTAAAAATAGTAGGTGTCTATATATAAGAAGCTAAGGAGTATGTTTGATTGAAGTCTGGGGAAAATTTCTTTTCTCTCTCCAGAACAATGAGAGATGCATATTTGAATAAATTATATTTTAATAACTGACTGACAAATATAAAAGCAGTATTATTGCATGCTTCATTTGGTTAGAAAGTGATAATTTCTTTGAACTGCCTAACTAACTCATTTTCATAGGAAACTCATCTTAAGGANTGCATATTTGAATAAATTATATTTTAATAACTGACTGACAAATATAAAAGCAGTATTATTGCATGCTTCATTTGGTTAGAAAGTGATAATTTCTTTGAACTGCCTAACTAACTCATTTTCATAGGAAACTCATCTTAAGGAACCATAGAGTATCAGGAAAGAATTAAAAGGCAAACAAAAAGGAAAACATATGCATGGCAGATGAAATGTTTACATAAACAAACATACACTAGATCCATATTCCTATACATTTCTATACAGAGGTGTAAATGATGAACATATGGACAAGATGACCAAATTTCCAAAGATAGCACACTGTTGTCCCTAACCTCAAGACAACCAATCTATTCAGTGTGGAAAATCCATTAGTCTGGGTGTCTGGCAACTTATAGACACAGAAAAAGCAGTCTGACAAATTTGGACTTTTCACTTTGCAGGTAACAGGGTTCTTGTCCTGTAGACTCAGATGAAAATAGTCTTTTTATTAAAACAAGACTTCTCCCCAACCTCCATCTCATAAATCTCCACATTTTTATTTTTCTCATGTGAAAGCCTTCATAAAGAACAAATTTAGAAGCTACTCAAGTAAGGATGATGGAAGCCATAGGGAAAGAAATGTCTTTTGTTTTTTTATTATAAGTACCCTTTTGAATTCACAACAGTATGTGAGCATGCTCACAATATTTCAATATAATATTAGGGTTTGAAAGAGAAAAGGCAGTGATCATCCTGAGAGAAATGCTATTGAGAATAACTGGAAAAAAGTCATCTTCTTCATGGTGAGATTCACAAAGTAATTCCATGGCAGAAAAGTCAAGGTAAATATTTACATCAAGTTTCTTAGAACCTGTAGGAGGCTAAAACCTTCAGTGTTTCTAANATCCTGAGAGAAATGCTATTGAGAATAACTGGAAAAAAGTCATCTTCTTCATGGTGAGATTCACAAAGTAATTCCATGGCAGAAAAGTCAAGGTAAATATTTACATCAAGTTTCTTAGAACCTGTAGGAGGCTAAAACCTTCAGTGTTTCTAAATATTTATCTCATGCTTTTGTAAGTTAGTTTCATGACATCATTTCCTAAAGCGTCACTATTTGAGAAAATTGCTTCATGGGGACCATAGTCTGAAGCTGACATTGAATATATATATATATATATTTTTTTTCCCCCCCAATGAGGAGAAAAACATCCCCATTGGCTTTTTGACATAGATGGCTTTTTGACATAGTGGTTTTCTGTATATGTCCCAGTTTTCTCACCCAGAAGTTGGGTCACCCATGTCACATGGGAAATACACAGTATTTAGCTACTTAGTTTTTGAAGAAAATAGAAAGTAACCCCTGTGATGAAAATATCAGAATGGAGGAGCAGAGGCTAATACCCTGAAGAAGTAAACTTAATTATTGCAAAGTATTGTTGATTTTTTAGGATCCAGTGCCACAAAACTGTGAGTGTTCAATTTCTGCCTTCAGGAAAGAGTAGGAGGAAACCGTGTGATGTAAAANTCTCACCCAGAAGTTGGGTCACCCATGTCACATGGGAAATACACAATATTTAGCTACTTAGTTTTTGAAGAAAATAGAAAGTAACCCCTGTGATGAAAATATCAGAATGGAGGAGCAGAGGCTAATACCCTGAAGAAGTAAACTTAATTATTGCAAAGTATTGTTGATTTTTTAGGATCCAGTGCCACAAAACTGTGAGTGTTCAATTTCTGCCTTCAGGAAAGAGTAGGAGGAAACCGTGTGATGTAAAACAAATTATGTTTGCTTTCTCCCCCTTCTGCAAACATGCTCATCTCATGAACATTATCCAAATCTATTATAACAGAATCTGTATGTAAGTATTTAGATGGTGCTTCTTTTGAATTTACTCAAGGGTACAAAATTGTCAATCATTTATCAATGTAGACTTCAAATAATTAACTTATTTTATATAAAATCAAATGTCTCTGGTGTGTATGACCATAGGTAGAAGTTGTTTTTCATCTTTCTTAAACCAATGCAGTTAGATGTCAACCAGTTTTGGAAAGGAATACATGAAGCAGGAAAGAATGGTGAAGTTGTCTGTAGCTTCTTTGCAAGAAACCAGCAGAGATTATGGAGAAAGACCACAGAGGCAGCTATAAGGCAGCAACCAAAAACCTTCAGAGCAAATTTTGATACATCATTTATCTGGATTACAGTTGGTTACATCATGGTTTTGAGGTAAAAGTTTAAGATTGCAGGTTAGATAAAATCTAGTATTTGAATTGTGCCTTCATCAACTTAATATTAGTGTAATCTTGAGCAAGTTACTTTATCTCCATGAACCACAGTTTTCTTATCAATAAAACTGAGATGATAATATCTATCTTATTGAGTTGCTAAGAAGGTCAAATAAAATAAAGCTTGTGAAAATCCTTTAGAAAGTATAAAAACTTATACAAATTTAGAAATATTACATGTTGAAAAATCTTCACATACATATAAAGATTTTCCCACATTATACTTATTTTATATATATATATATGAAAGTGAAAGTCTGTCAATTGTGTCTGACTTGCAACCCCATGGACTATATGGTCCATGGAATTCTCCAGGCCAGAATACTGGAGTGGGTAGCCTTGCTCTTCTCCAGGGGATCTTCCCAACCGAGGGATGGAACCCAGGTCTCCCACATTACAGGTGTATTCTTTACCAGCTGAGCCACAAGGGAAGACCATATATATATATATATATATATGTTTCATGATTTTATATATATATATATATATATGTATATGATTTGATTCCTAAACTACCTTATTGACAGAACATCAATGTCTCCCTCTTGAATACTGAGCAACATTCAGAATGATAATTGTCCTAAAAAGGGGCTATGTTCAGTTTTCACTTTATAACTAGAAAAGAGTTGGGATCTGATCAGTCCACTACTGCCAGAATTTCTTGCTGTGACATGGTATTGCTGTTAAAAATTGATCACACACAATATGCCTGCTTGTGCTAGACCACTGCATGATTTTGCAGGGAGGACAGAGCTACCCATACTAAATGCAACAAAATGCTCTGCATGGGCTACAATTAGACAGTTCTCATTTTTATTTTAGACAGTTCACATTTTCATTTCTGTATCTTCTAGGACATAACTAGACCCAAAAGACCCAGTTCACTTCAGGTTTATTATCAACCATATTACAGACTGAGAATTGTCATCCTTTTCTCCTACACTCCTTATACTTTGATACACTCTGTTGTCCTATGGGAGGCTAACTTGAATGAATTTGAATTTGGGATAATTTACTTCTCTAAGAATATCTTCTACACTTCCCTAGTGGTCTGGTGGTTAAGAATCAGCCTGCCAATGCACGGGACATGGATACCATTCTAGGTCCTAGAAGATCCCATAACTGAGTCCATGTGCCACAACTACTGAAACCTGTGCACCTAAAGCCCATTCTCTGCAACAAGAGAAGCCACCACAATGAAAAGCCTGTGCTCTGGAAGGAAGAGTAGTCCCCGCTGCTGCAGTTAGAGAAAACCTATGCATAGCAGTGAAGACCCAATGCAATCACAAATTAATTAACTAAGAAAATAATATCTTCCAAAGTCACTTTGTTACTGAATCCAAGCTCATACTGCTAAAAGAATGACAGCCCAATAAATTGAGAGACAAGTTGTTAGGGCAAGAAATACCAACTTTATTCAGAAAGCCGGAGAACTGAGAAGATTGTCAACTAGTATTCCGAAGAATCATCTATCCAGAGATAGAATTTAGGCCTCTTTATACTAAAAGGGGAGGTGATATGGTTAGATATTAACACTTCTTCCTACTGGAATCCTTTGTCCTTGCAGCTGTCTATATAGGTCTGGTAATAATGTTTTTATAAAGCTTGAAAAAGCCAGAAGTTATTCTTTATTCATAACTTTTGAACCTCTCTATGAATAGACAATTGTTTAAAGGGTAGAACCTTGAGAATGGACTACATTGTATACTGCAGGCTATAGTCAACACTCTTTTACAAAGATACAGAGCCAGCATGACTAAGCACAAGCAACAGAGTACAAAGGTAGAGCTAAAGGAATAGAATCAATGTGGGGTCAGGTTTGTTCTGCTACAATTTCAATCAGTTCCATGCCTACCTTTCAGGAGAGCCACTTTTAGCCATCCCCAGAAGATCTTCTTTCATTCAAGAAAATAAAACAATGACTAAACATGACAAAACTCTTTAATTTTACCCTTCTAGTGGGGTACATAGTTAACAAAGGGTGCTATACCTCAAGAATTTTGAAGATCTTATACATTAATTGGGCAATACAAGATGCTATAACAAATCCCAAAATTTTAGCATCTTAAAACAATATACATTTATTTCTTTCTCATGTAACTATTGAATGTGGCTCCATTATGCAATAAATTAGGCAGGAGAAAATACATTGGCTATTTAACTTGTTTCAGAAGTGATGCCACTTATGTTCATACTTTATTGGTGAAGAATACTCAACCCCTGCTCAAACTAGGGAGTGGAAGTGAGGGAACTGGGAAATAAAATCCTTGGATAGATAACGAGTCTGAGTTAACTCCGGGAGTTGGTGATGGACAAGGAGGCCTGGCGTGCTGCGATTCATGGGGTCGCAGAGTCGGACACGACTGAGAGGCTGAACTGAACTAAACTGAAGTAGCAACAACATAACAGCAAGCAAAGGACGCCTGAGACTTGTAGACAGTGAATTATCTCTGCAACATAATGTTTATGCTGCTGTACTCTGAGCTCTCTAATTTTTTCCAGAGTAAAACTAATACCTATCCTTGTAACTCATAGGCCTTCCCTCTTTGATGTTCTAAGTGAGGAATCCGGAGAAGGCAATGGCACCCCACTCCAGTACTCTTGCCTGGAAAATCCCATGGATGGAGGAGCCTGGTAGGCTGCAGTCCATGGGGTGGCAAAGTCGGACATGACTGAGCAACTTCGCTTTCACTTTTCACTTTCATGCATTGGAGAAGGAAATGGCAACCCACTCCAGTGTTCTTGCTTGGAGAATCCCAGGGACGAGGGAGCCTGGTGGGCTGCCGTCTATGGGGTCGCACAGAGTCGGACACGACTGAAGCGACTTAGCAGCAGCAGCAGCAGCAAGAGAGGAATCAAGCCCCAGATTCCAAATTTGGTTGATAGAAGTTATCTACAATTGTACTTTAAAGGTGACCCAGCCTCATTCAAGATCCTAAGGGAATTTTGGCATTTGAACTTTGAATTTTAGGGTATATAACCTATGAAAGGATGTACTAAAAGGCTGAGAATCTGAGAGAAACTAAGCAACATCAATGCCCACCAACAATTCCAATTTTCTAATTTTGTGAGCAATATTGAAAAGTGTTACAGTTATTATCAATGAGTTTTTAAAAATTATCTATTGGAATAATCAGTTTGAATTTGAGAGATTGTAGGCTTTAGGTGATCATTGTATTTACTATGAAGAAAGTTGTGTACGTGATCTGAAATCTAGTACCAATTTTTCTCCTAATTTACTTTCTGATTGAAAAGCAAACAGTACACATGTAAGACTTTAGTGGATTCAATGATAACAAAGTACATTTTTGCTTATGTTTTTGCCTTATCCTGAGTTGGGAAGATTCTCTAGAGAAAGAATAGGCTACCCACTCCAGTACTATTGGATTGTCCTTGTGGCTCAGCTGGTAAAGAATCCTTCTGCAATGCGGAGACCTGGGTTTGATTCCTGGGCGAGGAAGATGCCCTGGAGAATGGAAAGGTTACCAACTCCAGTATTCTGGCCTGGAGAATCCCATGGACTGAACAGTTCATGGAGTCGCAATAAGTCAGACATGACTGAGCCACTTTCACTTTAGCATTTTGCCTGATAATTGTGTAATTTTTATTTTGTTAAATAAATGGACACAATCTTTTCAAATTCATCTGATACCATTAACCTTCCTTTTTGCTTTTCATATTCCATAGCCTTTCTAGTCTACCAGGCTCTGTGTTACGTGTTCCCTCTACTCGATCTACTGGGTCTTCCCTTTTCCTGCCTCTTGGTTTAGACAACTCTTTTCATTCTTTATGAGACTGAAAACTCATCTCCCTGATCCCAGTATATAAAGTCACATTCACCCAAACTCGTGATATCTCTAGAACCTTTCCATCAGTAGCAACCTATCTGAAATTACTAGTGTAGTGTGACTCTCTGGTTTTATTTTCACATATTTAGTTGCTCCAGAAGCAGAGCATTCTGCTTTCCATTTTTTTATTTTTTCCTGTGATACCATTTAATCAAGTACTCAAAAGTTTTGACATTTTGATAACTTTCCAAAATCAATTTCTAAATTAACCCTTTTTGTTCTCAAACTGACTTTCAAAGCTCCCAGAGAGCTCTTGGAAAAATCTAAATCATTTTTTCCCTTACATTAAAAAAAAAAAGGAGATTCTAAGCTAATTCGGTTTATTTGATATGCCAAGTTACATAAAAAGGCATTATCACATACGAAGGGGTGCCTTAACCTACCACAGGTTATATTGACATGGGTAAACATTATTAATATAAGTATTTAATGTTTTTTTTACTTTTTAAATTTTACTTTATTTTACTTTACATTACTGTATTGATTTTGCCATACATTAACACATCAGGTAAGAAATGAATCACCAGTCTAGCTTCGATGCAGGATACAGGATGCTTGGGGCTGGTGTACTGGGATGATCCAGAGAGATGATATGGGGAGGGAGGTGGGAGAGGGGTTCAGGATTGGGAACTCATGCTTTCCTTTTTTAAAATTACCAAACTGATTCCTGTTTTAAAAGCAGAAACTTTACCTCAGTACCTTTAGGAACACTTTTGGCTCTTCTTCCCTCCTCACCAGACTAACTTCCAACTAAATTTTAGGAGTTCGCCAAGTGACCTGGCTAGGTGGCAGGGTGGGGTGTTTACCTGAGAGGAATCTTATTTGTCCTTTTTTATGAAACTAAATGAAGCTTGAGCTTTATGACTACTCCATGTCTTCATATCCAATTCTGCATTCTTTGTATTAAAAGAGGACGGTCTAATTGTGCAAGATTTAGGTCTCACAAAACCTGAATCTACTCCCAACAATATCCTTAGAAAGGCCATAGAAATAAGCAATATATTTTACACTAATTAATTCATCTGTACAAGCTTCAAATTAGGGGAAATAATGACAAATTTCTTTCCCTAATATCTGTGTCATTGGAGGGATGTTTGACACTTCTACTGAGATATTTATCCCAAAGGAAAGAAGCCTGTATGACCATAGTGGCTTGTGTTTAAACGACTGATGGACTCCCATGCAAAAATGAGGTGCAAATTATTTTGAAAACTACAAAGGAAGAAATTATAGAAGGAAACAAGGAAGAAAGCAGGATTATTGGGGACCAGATATGTGACAGGCATTTTGCATTACTTCTTACAGACCAGGAAATATAGGAGAGATACTTTACTTACATCTCTTTACAGGGTAAAAAATAATTTCCTAAGAATTGAGTTTCCTTCCCAAAGTCACTACTAGATATAGTAAGGGGCCAAACAGACACACTTGTTCCTTATGACTCTAAATCTTTATAGGTGCAATAAATAGTAGAATGTGTCTCTGTTACTATAATGTGCCTAAGAACAGGACTATTATGTAGTGTGAATATTATATTTATTTTTAATAACATTTCTTATATTTATATGAATTGTGCATTCTAGATATATTATTGAAATATCCTGTATTGAGCACAGCAATGACACAAATAGGCAAATGAGATAGAAACAAATAGGTAGATGCACCTATTAAAATTAAATTATCTTTTGTAGGGGGGACATGGAGAAAAAAACTGCACACAGCAATGCCACCTGTGGCCTTAAGAGAACTATTCTGAAAAAAGATAGAGGAAATAAGACTAGATTGTAGAATGTGGATGGGGATGGCAGGCAGGGGAGTCTTATGGCTAGAGAAGAGAAATCTGCTTTGGAAAGAGGGATAGAGGGAGCAATATAAAAAACAAACGCACAATGGAAAGAATCAAAATAAAATAGACTGAAGCTCTTCCATTATTTTGAGTCCCATAAGGAGCCTGCAAAACAACAACTTGCTGTCAGAATGAAACTCTGAGTGTTCCNTGATATCTCTAGAACCTTTCCATCAGTAGCAACCTATCTGAAATTACTAGTGTAGTGTGACTCTCTGGTTTTATTTTCACATATTTAGTTGCTCCAGAAGCAGAGCATTCTGCTTTCCATTTTTTTATTTTTTCCTGTGATACCATTTAATCAAGTACTCAAAAGTTTTGACATTTTGATAACTTTCCAAAATCAATTTCTAAATTAACCCTTTTTGTTCTCAAACTGACTTTCAAAGCTCCCAGAGAGCTCTTGGAAAAATCTAAATCATTTTTTCCCTTACATTAAAAAAAAAAAGGAGATTCTAAGCTAATTCGGTTTATTTGATATGCCAAGTTACATAAAAAGGCATTATCACATACGAAGGGGTGCCTTAACCTACCACAGGTTATATTGACATGGGTAAACATTATTAATATAAGTATTTAATGTTTTTTTTACTTTTTAAATTTTACTTTATTTTACTTTACATTACTGTATTGATTTTGCCATACATTAACACATCAGGTAAGAAATGAATCACCAGTCTAGCTTCGATGCAGGATACAGGATGCTTGGGGCTGGTGTACTGGGATGATCCAGAGAGATGATATGGGGAGGGAGGTGGGAGAGGGGTTCAGGATTGGGAACTCATGCTTTCCTTTTTTAAAATTACCAAACTGATTCCTGTTTTAAAAGCAGAAACTTTACCTCAGTACCTTTAGGAACACTTTTGGCTCTTCTTCCCTCCTCACCAGACTAACTTCCAACTAAATTTTAGGAGTTCGCCAAGTGACCTGGCTAGGTGGCAGGGTGGGGTGTTTACCTGAGAGGAATCTTATTTGTCCTTTTTTATGAAACTAAATGAAGCTTGAGCTTTATGACTACTCCATGTCTTCATATCCAATTCTGCATTCTTTGTATTAAAAGAGGACGGTCTAATTGTGCAAGATTTAGGTCTCACAAAACCTGAATCTACTCCCAACAATATCCTTAGAAAGGCCATAGAAATAAGCAATATATTTTACACTAATTAATTCATCTGTACAAGCTTCAAATTAGGGGAAATAATGACAAATTTCTTTCCCTAATATCTGTGTCATTGGAGGGATGTTTGACACTTCTACTGAGATATTTATCCCAAAGGAAAGAAGCCTGTATGACCATAGTGGCTTGTGTTTAAACGACTGATGGACTCCCATGCAAAAATGAGGTGCAAATTATTTTGAAAACTACAAAGGAAGAAATTATAGAAGGAAACAAGGAAGAAAGCAGGATTATTGGGGACCAGATATGTGACAGGCATTTTGCATTACTTCTTACAGACCAGGAAATATAGGAGAGATACTTTACTTACATCTCTTTACAGGGTAAAAAATAACTTCCTAAGAATTGAGTTTCCTTCCCAAAGTCACTACTAGATATAGTAAGGGGCCAAACAGACACACTTGTTCCTTATGACTCTAAATCTTTATAGGTGCAATAAATAGTAGAATGTGTCTCTGTTACTATAATGTGCCTAAGAACAGGACTATTATGTAGTGTGAATATTATATTTATTTTTAATAACATTTCTTATATTTATATGAATTGTGCATTCTAGATATATTATTGAAATATCCTGTATTGAGCACAGCAATGACACAAATAGGCAAATGAGATAGAAACAAATAGGTAGATGCACCTATTAAAATTAAATTATCTTTTGTAGGGGGGACATGGAGAAAAAAACTGCACACAGCAATGCCACCTGTGGCCTTAAGAGAACTATTCTGAAAAAAGATAGAGGAAATAAGACTAGATTGTAGAATGTGGATGGGGATGGCAGGCAGGGGAGTCTTATGGCTAGAGAAGAGAAATCTGCTTTGGAAAGAGGGATAGAGGGAGCAATATAAAAAACAAACGCACAATGGAAAGAATCAAAATAAAATAGACTGAAGCTCTTCCATTATTTTGAGTCCCATAAGGAGCCTGCAAAACAACAACTTGCTGTCAGAATGAAACTCTGAGTGTTCCCATCAGAACTAACTTACATTAAACAGGAGCAGCTCTCAACGTATTATGCTGCTGTCATTTCTTGGTAAATCCGTGTCATTAGCATTGATTTCTCAAGGAGAGATTAAAAGAGGTTTAGTTAGGAGAGTAAGGTAGGAGTGGATATTATCCAAGCCAGTGCAGCTCTGGGTCTCAGAGATGACATTTTCCTCTCTGCTTCATTAACTTGCAGAGCTTGTCGAGCTTTGGCTGTTTCTAATTAATTCTTTTACTGGCTTTTTTGAGTTTCTATCATCACTGGCAAACCATATAAAATGAAGGAATTTCTCTAAGGTTTTACCCTTTTAATTATTATTTTTATTGCTTAAATGAAGCTCCAGAATTGCAAATGTTGACATTTTGGTTTATTCTAGTCATTAGAGTTTTCAAAGTTGGCAGGAGGGAGGGTGGAGAATAAAAAAAGGAAGGGGAGGAGGGGAAGGATGAGGAAGAGAGGTGGTGTTGAGCAGAGGAAATGAGGTGAGGTTGGGTCTCAATCATGCAGACAAACACTGAGATGGGAAAAACAAACACGTGTGTCTAATGTGACCTTCATGATGATTTTGCTCTTGTGGAAAAGAACAGGAAATGAAATATATCATTAGGGGTAATTCCTAGTGGTCTTTTATACAAGACAGTGTCGATTACACAGGACTTGCTGCTGCCTGTGTGCTTGCTTTACTGTAAGCAAGTAGTTCCTAGCAAATATGGTGCACAGTTTGTGTGTGTGTTCATTTGTTTGTTTCCATCTGAGTATTAGAAATACAGAGCATAACTTTTGGGAAAAACAAACTTCAATCAAAACAAATTAGTTCACAGGTATGCTTTGGGCTTTGCCGGTGGCTCAGCGGTAAAGAATCCACCTCCCAATGCAGGAGATGCGAGTTCATCCCTAGGTCAAGAAGATTCCCTGGAGAAGGAAAGGGCAGCCAGTATGTCTGCCTGGGAAAGTGTCATGGACAGAAGAGCTTGCAGGCTACAGTCCATGGGATCGCGAAAGAGTCAGACACAACTCAGCAACTAGCCAACAACAACAAATTTGCTTTGATGACTCAGAGAGAATTTTCTCAGGAAAGCCAGCTCTGGTGGGCCTAAGAAGTCAGTTTTAACCAGTATTAATTGAATATGTATGTAAGAAATACTATGCTGAACATGTGTACAAATTTTGGATGATATGTGTAGGTATACTGTTATAAGAAATCCCTAGTGTAATCTGCCTTTTAGTATTTTAGGTTGAGTTTGTAATATAAGACTCATTCAAATAAAAATGAAACACACGCTACCAATAGTTTCCTTTCCATATATTGAAAAGAAGTTTGATTTATAAGTCCATTTTTGAAGTTGGGAGGCATTTTTCCCAGAGAAATGTGTTTTAGATATGGTGTTTTACTTCCTAAGCTACTCACAAAAGCCTATTTAAGTCATAATGTAGCTGAACTACAGTAATGTACTAATAACAGTATGGAAACTAAATACAAAGCATAGCAATGTTCCTATGGGGTAATGCATTCAGAATTTAAATTTGCATCTCCAGGATCAGGTCTCTGCTGCTGTGTAAGAAGGGGAATTATCTTGGCTCCAAGTCCTCAGGGTCCCTTTCATTTGCACTCAGTGAGTCAGTCAGGCAGGGCCTGCAGACATGTAGCAGTAGGTGCTGAGGCTTAAAGGGGAGGTGTCACAGCAGGATGGTGAGGATTCTTGAGAAACTGAGGCTTCCAGTCTGTATTCATCCCTGAGGGGATGGCTCCATCTGGCTGGCTGATTCCAGGCTGTCAAGTTTTTATTTATGTCCTCAAAGGAAAGGAGTTTTTTTCCGGCTGTTCCCCAGGATTGGTCTCACATTTTTCTCTCCTTTTATCACATCCTGGAAGGGACTGCATACTTCTTTTGAGAATTTTTAAAGATTTGATTATTTCTTTTTAATTCCTTATGTGAAGGCAAAGAAGATGTCCAACAAAAGATTCTACCTCTCTATACCCATCTTCTCTCCCCAGTTCCCTGTTCATGTTGTATTTTACACTCTAGAGACAAAGCCAATATCTCTACATAATAATTTCCATTTCAAAGAACAAGAGCAGTCACACCATCTCAATCCAGGAAAGGAGAGAATCGAGAAGATAATTCATTAATATAAAATTTGTTTCTTTGGTTTGTTTGTTTAGTCCCTAAATTGTATCTGACTCTTTGGGACCCCATGGACTGTAGCCGTCCAGGCTCCTATATCCGTGGGATTCTCCAGGCAAGAATACTGCAGTGAGTTTCTGTTTCTTCCTCTAGGGGATCTTCCTGACCCAGGGATCGAACTCACTTCATCTGTGTCTCCTGCATTCCAGGCAAATTCTTCATTGTTGAGCCATTGGGGAAGCTCAATATAAAAATAACTCATCTGTATTGATCATATATGTGTGTTCAGTTGCTTCAGTCATGTCCGATTCTTTGTGACCCCATGGACTGTAGCCCACCAGGCGCCATGGAATTTTCCAGTCAAGAATACTGGAGTGGATTGTCTTTTCCTACTCCAGATTACTGATCATATACTATGCGACAATTAGAGTTTTAGGTAATTTGCAGGTATTAATTTGGCCTTCCCAGGTGGCTCAGCAGTAAAGAATCTGCCTGCCAATGCAAGACAGCAGGTTTGACACCCTGATCTGGGAATATCCCTTGGAGAAGGAAATGGCAACCCACTCCAGTATTCTTACCCGAAAAATGCCATGGACAGAGGAGACTGGTGGGTTGCAGTCCATGGGGTCACAAACACTCAGACATGACTTAGCGACAAGACAACAACATGTATTAATTCATTTAATCTTCCTAAATTATAAGGACAATTAGTATCCCTTGTGTAGAAGATGAGAAAACTGGGGGCACTACCTGAGATCTCAGAGCTTCATAGGCAGTGAAGTGATCACAGTTTCTTCAAAGGGATGAGGCCCAGGAATGCTGCTGAGAAGACTAGTGTTGAGACCAGAACACATTTGCTAACAAAGGTTTTGTTAACAGGATATTACTTCCCTTTTTTTTCCCAGTGGTTCAGCCCCTTCAAGTCTGAATTGATTCTAAATCTAGCAAGGTGAGGTGGAGAAATGAATTTTCTAATTTCAAGTATAGTGTATAAGAAATACCTTTTTCTTATTTCTCGGTCATTCAGCTTTATTTCTAAATAAGGTTTCCCATTCTACCAGGTGTTCAAACCTTGAGTTTAGTTGTTCTTGGAATTTCCTTAAGATAATACAGATTTCTAGGATTTTATGTATGAGTTGAAGGTTTGGGAATATCTGAAACCCCATCATCCATCTCTATAGGTTACTTCTAAGGCATCCACAGTTCCCAGGCACTTGACCTTTTCAAGTTCTCAGGCTCTATCTTCCCTCAGATCCATGCTTGGGACTTGGAAATTTTGATTAAATCTGAGAACTTTGTGCCTAGAACCCGGAAATTCTGCTGGCTTTCCAACTGGGGGGATCTTGCCATTAACCAGAAATGCTGCAGTGATTCAAGGACCAGACCTTCCTTGTTGTGGGATTTCCAGAACTTTGTTTCTCCACTTTCCAAATCAGCTCAGGAAAATATGCTATTATAAGGAAGGATACAAGTGAATTCTGTTTTCACATTTCTTCTAAGGGCTTCTTTCATGTCGTTCACTTGATCTTTGAGAACATTCTACCTGCTCTGAAAGATTTAACCTTTTAAGAATTTAAAAATATCTGTATGCTACTCCATCCTTCCACCATTAGAATGATAATAGCAGAATCAGAGATGTAGTTCAGTGAAAGGAAGGAGAAAGCAGGCAAAAAGGAAGACAAAAGGCAATGTTTTCTTAATATTTAAAATGTTTTCCAATCACAGCAAGAATTAGGAGGGATTCTCAGGCAAAGATAAAAGGGCAAAGAAAAGAAAGATGTAAGAGAAGCCAGTGGGTAATGTGGATTTCTGCAGCCACAGTATTTATCAGGGAGGCATGGACAACACTCCAGTTTTAGTGAAGAGTGGCTGGAATAGAGAGGTTGATGGTGGAATTATTTAGGAAGGACGTGGAGTTTCCCCTGGATTTTAAAGGATGAATAGGATTTTAAAATGCAGGAACAGAAAAGGAAACATTTAAAACAGTTGACTAGCTAGTAAAATTCGACATGTCATTTGAGTAGGGTCAAGTATAGCCCAGAGACTCAAACTAACATTGGACAAGCACGAAGCTCAGACTTATGTATCAATATCTGTCCTTCAGTTCCGTTCAGTTGCTCAGTCGTGTCCGAGTCTTTGTGACCCTGTGGACTGCAGCACACCAGGCCTCTCTGTCCATCACCAACTCCAGAACTCACTCAAACTCATGTGCATGGAGTCAGTGATGCCATCCAATCATCTCATCCTCTGTCATCCCCTTCTCCTGCCTTCAACATCAGGGTCTTCAACCTGTTCCCAGTATTAGGATCTTTTCCCAGAGTCTGTTATGTACATCAGGTGGCCAAAGTATTGGAGTTTCAACTTTAGCATCAGTCCTTCCAATGAATACTCAAGACTGATCTCCTTTAGGACTGACTGGTTTGATCTCCTTGCAGTCCAAGGGACTCTCAAGTCTTCTCCAACACCACAGTTCAAAAGCATCAATTCCTCAGCTCTCAGCTTTCTTTATAGTCCAACTCTCACATCCATACATGGCTACTGGAAAAAACATAATTTTGACTAGACTGACCTTTATAGGCAAAGTAATGCCTCTGATTTTTAATATGCTATCTAGGTTGTCCTTGTTCTGCCAAAAATCTCACTTTGTGCATGCCAGGTTTCTCCTGTAGAACAAAGGAGTTGCTTCTTGGATCCATTTGCTTCCTTCTACTTCTGCCCTTTTATGTGTGACACTGAAAATTGTGATTCACCATCTAATATTGGGCATGGAATTTGTTAGTCTGCTTACCTGGGAATTATGAAATAAGCACATTGTGTGAGTCCTTCTTTCAAAGAATTTACAATCTCAAGATAAAAATTACCATTAAAACTGAACATTAGTAAGGAGAATATTGTTTTCTTCTCTTTTCTAGTCTGATTTGATGTGTCACTCTAGCTTTCCTTGATTCCTGGCATAAGCCACAAAATATACTTTACAAACTGCACCTTTCTTGTTGTTTGTCTTTCGTATTTTTGTGAAATTAGTCCCAGTGAGACCATGGCCATGAGTACTAGTAGGTAGATGACCCAGTGTGGGCTGGTACAGCCTGTTCAGCTGTGCTAATGAACAGATTCTCTAAGTACAGAGATGTTGGCGTAGAGTGCTTGTTGTGTCTCTACACAGCACAAATTAATTTTCCAGAGTTACAGAATGGTCCAACTCTAAAATGATTACCTTCNATGGCCATGAGTACTAGTAGGTAGATGACCCAGTGTGGGCTGGTACAGCCTGTTCAGCTGTGCTAATGAACAGATTCTCTAAGTACAGAGATGTTGGCGTAGAGTGCTTGTTGTGTCTCTACACAGCACAAATTAATTTTCCAGAGTTACAGAATGGTCCAACTCTAAAATGATTACCTTCATTTCTCTCCAGTGCTGGACTCCATTGTTTACCTCCCTCTTAATAAAACCCAAGAGTTCCAGGCTTCAAACCACATCTGTCCTTTTCTTTGAAATTTCAAAGTTTACTCCAAATATCTACAACTTTACAAAGAGACTGCTCCTCTGTTATTTTTTTTTTTTTAAGAAGTAAACAAAATGTTTGTGTGAAATTTGGCAAGATGGGAGATTTTTTCTGCATCACTCAAAATTATTTCTTTCCAATATCTTGAGATTTGGTTTAATTATTTTTCATCAGTGTGATTTTATTTTTATGTATTTATTTTTGCCTCCAGTGAGAAACAGAGAAGAATTAGAAAAGATGACTCTGTTTGCACTTGGATTTGCCCTTTCATAACCATCAGGTGTTCTGGCAATCGATGATGCTGTGTTTGAAGGAACACTGGAAAGTAGTCATCTGGAAGGAAATAAATTGGAGATTAAAAAAAAAAGTCCGGTTTTGTGCCATGTGGCTTTTTGAGTCAACCACTTTTGATTTTCATGAAGATTATAATGAAGAAATACAGAAATGATCCACTGCTGATGAGTGTATGAGTTTTGGAGAAGAGAAGCAGGGAGGTGACGGGGAGCAGAGAATTCGCTGGTGAGTAAAACTTCCAGGCAGGTGGCTAAATCTTGACAAACTGCCAAAGCATTTTAACAGCAGCCACCATTGCTCAAGGCACACTTCCATGCTTTTAATTTATCTCCAGACCACAATACCTTGAGTAAAAGACGCTGCCAGCAACTGAGGGTTGTATAAATGACAGAAAGAGAGTGGGTGTCTGAGCAGGTAAGGCAAGAGGCTAGCCTTCTGATGATGGAGAAGCCGCAAGGAACAAGGTGAAGAGGGTGGCTGCATGAATTTAAGTGTCTCAGGAAAATATGAGATCTGCTTTTTGATCTTCATAAGGACACAGAAGTGAAATCTTACTAATCACAGGAACAGGGACCATGCTTGTTAGTTCACCGGCGTAACTCCCTTGTCTGGCATATAATTATAACTATTACGTATTGATTGAAAAAGGTGGAATAGAATTTACTTGGAGTAAGAAGGACTAGGAGGGCAAAGTAAGTTGAATTAACCTGGGTGATAAGCTGTAGGCAGTTCCAGTTTGTCTTGAAAGGTGGAGAACTTATACTTGAAGCCTGACTTTTAGTTCCACCTCTGCCCTCTGCTCCTTTTGGCCATGGGACTTTGCATAGCCAGGTGGACTTTTCAGCCTTTAATATGATAATCTGTTAAACAAACAAAAATAATAATGTAAAGAATTATTAGGTCATGTTTAGTATAACTTTTAGGTCTGATATTCTATTTCATTATTTTTTTAGTAGAGGCTTTCAAAATGGCAGATGTCAGGGGATGGAAGACAGGAGGAAATGTGCTAAAAATATGATTAAAAATAACATATAAATGCAATCACTGCAATTGGAAATGCCAGCATCAAAGAGGTACCTGTCCACAGGGGGAAGTGAGCTANTTATTAGGTCATGTTTAGTATAACTTTTAGGTCTGATATTCTATTTCATTATTTTTTTAGTAGAGGCTTTCAAAATGGCAGATGTCAGGGGATGGAAGACAGGAGGAAATGTGCTAAAAATATGATTAAAAATAACATATAAATGCAATCACTGCAATTGGAAATGCCAGCATCAAAGAGGTACCTGTCCACAGGGGGAAGTGAGCTATTATAAAACATATCCCTGATTCTCCATTAACATTCACAGGATTGAGAATTTATTTTTAAAGTCAAGCATTATATGATTTTGCCAGTAAATATGTAATGCTGAAATAAGAGCCTTGAGCAGGAGCAGTTTGAGAGAGTATACTATCTTTAGCTAAGTTTAGTTAGGACTTACCTATTTTGTGGTTGATTCCTTTAGCATCGGGAAGATCATGTGTCAGGAATAACATTCCCCCAAGTCTCCCCAGGCTTGTGTGCACCAGACACACATCTTCACTGACTAAGGAAAAATATTAATACACAAAGTGGAACAGAGATTCCTTCAAAATGAAATAATATATTTTAGAAGACTAAGAGATTGTAGAGAAGATCAAACATATAGCCACTGAAGTGATGTACCTATGGGTTTTCAGGAAAGTGGCTAGCCCTAGAATATAATTTTCCTTCTCAAAACTCCCCAGTATCACATTCCAACAGCTTATATTCATGCTAGAATGCAAAAAAAAAAAAAAGCCAATATTGTTTGAGGATGATTTGAAGAAGGGTGGTGAACCAGTAGAAGCTGCCATGGGTACACGTGTTTAATATTGCAGCATCATTCACCATAATTTTGTCACAAATTGATTCTAAAATAAAAGGCCAAACAGCAATTTGTCAGGCAATATATTTTATTTTACTTTTTAAAATTTTTACTTGAAAGGATTTACATACAACCCTAGCAGGAAATAGAGATCAATAGCATGTTGTACTTTAAAAACCACTGTTCCTGAAATTAAGAGTTTAAATTTCAGACTTCTAATCTTGGAAAACTCAGTATCTCTGAGCTTCTTATTTTTGTTTGCTGTCTTGATGTGTAAAATATAGGGAGATAATGACAAAAATCTCTGTGGACCTTTTCAATTTTAAAGTTTTCAACTGTCGATAATTAAGAATTAAATTGTATAGTGTAACATTTTAGATTCAAAAAGAGTATCATCACAGGTGCACAGGGCTAAGCACAATGAAGCATTTAATTTGAGACAGTAGTTTAAGTCGGAGAAGGCAATGGCAACCCACTCCAGTACTCTTGCCTGGAAAATCCCATGGACGGAGGAGCCTGGTGGGCTGCAGTCAATGGGGCCTCTAAGAATCGGACATGGCTGAACGACTTCACTTTCACTTTCACTTTTCACTTTCATGCATTGGAGAAGGAAATGACAACCCACTCCAGTGTTCTTGCCTGGAGAATCCTAGGGACGGGGGAGCCTGGTGGGCTGCAGTCTCTGGGGTCGCACAGAGTCGGACAGGACTGAAGTGACTTAGCAGCAGCAGCAGCAGCAGCAGGTTACTTAGGTAGAATTGAGTTGGCCTGGGAAGAACCCTGACCAGCTGGGAATTCTGACTTGGTACACTTAATTTCATGCTCAGTCAATTAGCATACATGTGACTTGTTCAGAAAGATGAACCTAAAGACTAAAGAAAATGTTGATTAGAACAATAATCACATTGTTTAAACAATCTGTTTATCTTGTTCCCTGAGATAGGACTCATAATTTTTACCCTACAGATCAAAAATTATAAAGCAATGAATTAAAGGATTTTTACCATATCTCAAGGAGATATGGTAAATATCACAATCAGGATTTGAACTCAAATCTCACAATTCATTTAAACTTAAAGTTGTTTAAGAATTCAAGTATAGTGCTACTTTGAGAAAACATAGTTCAAGAATCTTTTGCTTGAAAAATAAAGACAGATTCAGGAGAGATATTTTGTGACTATATAGCTACAATTTCCCTTTAAAAAGCATATTTTTCTTTGCTCAACATAACCTCAATAGGATATACTATGGACAAACAATAATACTTTCAAAATTTGTCTTCCTTGACCTCATTCTCTCCTTGTAACTAGTTTTAAATGATGCCTTACATATATCCTAATATATCTCCAGTTTTAAAGTCCCTGTTTATGCCTTTATGTGTAACTGGAATCTAACCTTGTTAATAGATGAACTGGATGTCAGAAGCTACGCTTTCATATTTGTCCATAAGGTGGAGTTGGAATAAGATATTACTAAAAAAAAAAACTTTTTAAGAATATTAGCATCGATACATTTGTGTTTAAGGTATGCACCATTTTGAACCTTACATACTCATATTCATTTAAACAAACAAATATTCCTTACATGATTTCCAAGCTATTTCAGTGCTCGTTTAAAGAGAATATAAGAGAGTGTTTACTTTCAAAATGTTTAAAGTTTAATGAACTATTTCTGATTAGAAATTATAATAACAAGATATAAAAATGAGTTGCAGTAGTTTTTTAAGTGGCCAAACGTCACTTCTCTTAGAATTTGGTAGCTTTTATGGCTATTTGTCCAATAGAATACAATGGAAGTGACTCTGCTAAAATAGTTTACCTGCATGGATTTTAAGCGATAAGAAGTTTACATTTCCTTTGGAAATACTTGAATTTGGAAACCAGCCATCTTTCTATAAGAGGTTCCCAAAAGTCTCACTGATAGGCTTAAGTAGAATGAACTAAGGTTCCCAGCTGAAAAGTACGACTGACAACCAAAACCAGCTTGCCAGCCATATGAGTGAGTCATCTTGTAAATGGATATTCCAGCCCCAGTCAAGTTCCTTGAACTGATACTAGCGCAGCACAGATAAGCCACTATAACCAAGCATTGCTGAAATTAGAGAGAAAATAAAATATTATTTGAAATATTAATTCATTAAATTTGGAGGTGGCTTATTAGGTAGCAATAGCTAAGCACGGCACCAAATTTCGTTTTGTCATTATTATTTCTACATTCTTTTCTCCCTCTAAATTCATTTAAACTTCTCTCAAACTTAACTCCTCAGAGGGATCTTCTCTGAAAATCCTACCTAAAGTCACACACTGCTACCTAGCTATTTCCTATAACTTTGTTTTATTTTTTATCATAGGAAAAATTTGTTACCTTAATTATTATGTGAGCCTATTACCCTCTGCTTTATTAGAATATAAGATCTACAAGAAGAGGGACTTTCTTTTCATTTATTGTTGTATTCACTTTCTAGATTAAGACTTGGCATATAGTCAGTGCTTAATAACTATTTGTAAGTATATGTCTGATAACTGAGATGCATAGTGCCAGGATGGTTCAGAGATAAAAGAGATCATAGTGGATTCTTAGATTAAATAACAAGGAGGGATTTGCTTACAAGCCGGACTGGAAGTAGAAAAGGATTTAGAGACTGGTGATGGGAAGTAGAGGATAAAGAAGAGAACTTTTTGTTAAGAGAAAAAGAATATTAGACCAAATAGAAAAGTTTCATGATGCAGTCTAAAATGGTGGGTAAGCTACTTGAATGGAAAAATGATGTGTGGTCATGCAGAACAACATTTTTCTTTTATACTGAAGACTACTCTCTTCTGTAGACAGTCGCCTTCCCTGGAGTGGAGCCATCCTTCAAGATGGACCATCTTGTGATATTTCTGCTTTTTGCAGTCCCACACACTGAAAGGAGCTGATGTGTATAACTCATAGGATACTGTAGAAATGATAATGCATGACTTCCGAGACTAAGTCACAATGGTGCTGTGGNGGTGGGAAATATATATATGAAGTGATTTTAGAAGATTTCCTAAGTGTTAGCAGACTAATTTGAAGGATCTTCACTGAATTCTGATCAACCTCTCCAAATTTCTCTGTCACATCTGGAATTGACCATATTGCTACTTCATTTTACTATTTCCCAAGAATAACTCAACAATGGGGATGTCAGATTTGGGCACAAAAAATGATTTTAAATATTTAAAAAAGATAAGAACAGTGAGATAAAATTTGAGAAAAAAGGAGCAGATTTGACTCACATTTCCTGTCAAACAATTACTAAAAAAAAAATCAACATATGATTTTCTGTATGTAGAGAAATTATAGTTTTATTCCAAATAGCTCTTTGGCATTCATAGATAATATATTGATAATGAAAATTAATATTTAATTAGAACCTCTTATGGATTAGATAAAACAGATATTAAATAATAAACCTGGTTATTACCCTTAGGATACTAAAATATGATTTGAAAGATGATACATCAGAAATAAGAATCCAAAGCAGTGCCTGATAATTGTGCACAGCAATACCATTGTGATACTAAACTGAAAAACATTTTGAGGAAAGGAGAATTGAGGCCACTTCAAGCTAAATAATTACATATATATGTTATCTAACAATCACAATAGTGCTCTAAGGTTCTAGTTGTTTTATGATGTTACCCTGTTTTCAAATGAAGAAATGGAAGTCATGCATTTGAACAGAGTTCAAATTAAAACGTCTTTTTTTTTTTTAAAGATATTTCCCTTTCCGGTTTGTCATCCTGTCTCTCATGTATTTTTTAATGACAATGCAATTGGTATAGAAGATGAATATCTGGTAATTTCATAGAACCAATTTCTAAACAAACTGGAATTAAGCTGACTTCACATCAGATATAAGGAATTCACTTGTCCTTGAAAGATGGGTAAGTCTTTCAGGGTGAAAAAGCAGATTGTTTACTTGGGGAAAAGGCATAATTTAACAAATGGAATTAGAAAGAAATGTAGCTTGCAAGAAAGGTGGTCAATGAAAATCCCCTTATCTTGGTTAAGGATCAAACAAATAGATTATCTTGTGATTGTAGAAAGACAAATAGTTAAAAATAGAGGTGCTGCCCATGAGGCCAGACCAAGTTGATACCTAGCCAAGGAGTTAGGACTTTAAAAATGTGCACTTTTTTTTTTTTTCCCATATAAGACAACCAACTTTTTTTGTTGTTGTTGGTTTATTTGATAAAGGTTATCTGGTGGTGTATAGTCTGGTTCATCTGTGGTATATATATTGACTGAAAGTACATGAACTGGAGAACATATACTACATTTATACATTTCAAAAAATTAATAACATGATTTTTGGAGGAAGCAAGATGAAAAGCAAGTAAAGATACAAAAAGTGGGACTGAGTGGCCTCATTTCCACTGCCCATCAGAACTAAATCATGTTTGAANTCATCTGTGGTATATATATTGACTGAAAGTACATGAACTGGAGAACATATACTACATTTATACATTTCAAAAAATTAATAACATGATTTTTGGAGGAAGCAAGATGAAAAGCAAGTAAAGATACAAAAAGTGGGACTGAGTGGCCTCATTTCCACTGCCCATCAGAACTAAATCATGTTTGAATGGAATTTTTCCCAAGCTATGCTTCTGATTCCTTCTGCTTGGAAGGGATTGCATTGAAGAAAAACATCTAAGCCAAAGGTAACTCACTGTAATATAGAATGAGGCGGCAGAGTTTCCATTCCAGTTGCACCCTCTTGTTCAGTCACTCAGTTGTGTCTGACTCTTTGCTACCCTATGGACTGCAGCACACCAGGCTTCCCTGTCTTTCACCATCTCCCTGGAGCTTGCTCAAACTCATGTCCATTGAGTTGGTAATGCCATCCAGCCATCTCATTCTATGTTGTCCCCTTCCCATCCTGCCCTCAATCTTTCCCAGCATCAGGGTCTTTTCTAATGAGTCAGCTCTTGACATCAGCTGGCCAAAGTATCGGAGCTTCAGTTTCAGCATCAGTATTTCCAATAAGTATTCAGGATTGATCTCCATTAGGATATATTGGTTTGAACTCTTTGCTGTCCAAGGAACTCTCAAGAATCTTCTCTAACACCACAGTTCAAAAGCAACAGTTTTTTGGTAATCAGCCTTCTTTATGGTCTAACTCTCACATTCATACATTACAGAAATACTATAGCTTTGACTGTACGGACCTTTGTTGACAAAGTAATGTCTTTGCTTTTTAATACACTTGTAGGTTTGTCAGCTTTCCTTCCAAGAAGCAAGCATCTTTTAATTTCATGGCTACAGTCACCATCTGCAGTGATTTTGCAGCCCACGAAAATAAAATCTCTCACTGTTTCCATTGTTTCTCTATTTCCCATGAAGTGATGGGACTAGATGCCATGGCCTTCATTTTCTCAATATTGAGTTTTAAACCAACTCCTTCACTCTCCTCTTTCACTTTTATTAAGAGGCTCTTTAGTTCCTCTTTGCTTTCTGCCCTAAGGATGGTGTCATCTACATATCTGAAGTTATTAATATTTCTTCTGGCAATCTTGATTCCAGCTTGTGCTTCATCCAGCCTGGCATTTTGCATGATGTACTCTGCCTATAAATTAAGTAACCATGGTGACAATATATAGCCTTGTAGTACTCCTTTCTCAATGTGGCACCAGTCCACTGTTCCTTTTNATTTCTTCTGGCAATCTTGATTCCAGCTTGTGCTTCATCCAGCCTGGCATTTTGCATGATGTACTCTGCCTATAAATTAAGTAACCATGGTGACAATATATAGCCTTGTAGTACTCCTTTCTCAATGTGGCACCAGTCCACTGTTCCTTTTCCAGTTCTAAATGTTGCTTCTTGATCTACATATAGGTTTCACAGGAGGCAGGTAAAGTGGTAGAATATTCCCATCTCTTGAAGAACTTTCCACAGCTTGTTGTGATCCACATAGTCAAAGGCTTTAAGATAGTCAATGAAAGAGATGTTTTGTATTGTTTTGTTTTGTTTCTGGAATTCTCTTGCTTTTTCTATGATCTAACAGATACTGGCAATTTGATCTCTGGTTCCTCTGCCTTTTCTAAATCCAGTTTGAACATCTGAGAGTTCTTGATTCACATACTGTTGACGCCTAGCTTGAAAATTTTTCAGTAGTACTCTGCTAGCATGTGAAATGAGTGTAGTTGTGGGGCAGTTTGAACATTTTTTGTCATTGTATTTCTTTGGGATTGGAATGAAAACTGACATTTTCCAGTCCTGTGGCCACTGATGAGTTTTCCAAGTTTGCTGGCATATTTCATGTAGCACTTTCACAGCATCCTCTACCATACCCTAAAGGATCCAATATGAAGCAATATCAAACTATAACAATGCACCCGAATTTTTAGTTCACAAAAACACATAGATTCCTCTACTTTTTATGCCATTTATTTGCATCCTTAAGCATATTCTTGTTGTTCAATCACTCAGTCATGTCCAACTCTTTGCTACCCCATGGACTGCAGTACACCAGGCTTCCCTGTCCTTCATTATCTCCTGAAGTTTTCTCAGACTCGTGTCCCTTGAATCAGTGATGCCATTCAACCATCTCAAAGGGGCCCAACAAGTCCTTTACTCTTAAGAGAAGTTAAAGCCAAATAAGCCAAGTACATAGGTCTCTGCTCAAACTTAGAAGTGTTAAATAAGTAGTAAATTCTCATTAAGAAAGACAGCAAGGGAAGAGAGGGGTANCCTTGAATCAGTGATGCCATTCAACCATCTCAAAGGGGCCCAACAAGTCCTTTACTCTTAAGAGAAGTTAAAGCCAAATAAGCCAAGTACATAGGTCTCTGCTCAAACTTAGAAGTGTTAAATAAGTAGTAAATTCTCATTAAGAAAGACAGCAAGGGAAGAGAGGGGTAAGGGGGATAGTGTGGAACATTAAATCAATGTAGAGGCCATTCAAATGTTACAAAGGTAGAGAAGAAAGGACTAAGGAAGCAGCTGGTCTGGGATCAACAGCAGCAGTTAGGATTTTCTCCCAGGAGGTGGCAATGCTGTTGGAAAATAATTTCCACAATGAGTGCTATATTGACTTCAATGATCATCCCTGTCCCCACTTTTAGGGGCAACTGGCTTGTGTAGTACAAGCAGAAGACCTTGCCGAGGTCTAGTGTTCCATTCCAGCAGTTCTGGAGTCTCTGAGCCTGTCTCTGTCACCACCCCTTTGAGGTAAGTAAAGACTCAGTCAGGAATAGATGGAACAGATAGTATGGGGATCTAATTTTCATTTTCTGAACCTTTGCTTTCTCTTCTCTGTTTATCTTTCTCCCCAAAGCCAGCAGTATGATGCCACTGAACCCAGCTTGGGATAATTAGGTCAAGGTTAAATTAGAGCAGATTCACCCTGATTACTCTCTTTTCCTACATCAGTATTGATGACTTATTTTTCATATGTCTGATGTCTGGATTGGGAAGATCCCTGGAGGGGAAAATGGCAACCTACTCCAGTATATTTGCCTGGAAAATCCCATGGACAGAGGAGCCCAGTGGGCTACAGTCCATGGAGTCTCAAAGAGTTGGACACGACTGAAGCAACTTAGCACACACAAACACTCACATACGTCTGACTCTGGATGTCTAGATGGGCAGACAAGCCTGGGATTTTGAGTTGAAGGTTTTCTGTGGATCTTTTTATTTTAAAGATATACTGNAGACAGAGGAGCCCAGTGGGCTACAGTCCATGGAGTCTCAAAGAGTTGGACACGACTGAAGCAACTTAGCACACACAAACACTCACATACGTCTGACTCTGGATGTCTAGATGGGCAGACAAGCCTGGGATTTTGAGTTGAAGGTTTTCTGTGGATCTTTTTATTTTAAAGATATACTGCTTAAGTCAGTAGTGACAATGTCAATTTAGAATAAAGAGAGATTTTCTTCTAATTACTGATTTGGCTATCTTTATTTGAAACCTTTAGTAGCTCTCATGAAAAATGGAAACAGAATGCAAATGTTCTGTTTGATAATCCTGACCCAGAAACACCATTTATGTCAGATGCCCTGCGTTCTAGAGGATTGAGAGAATCTCTTAAATACTTTGGAAAGTTCTAGATGTCACTAACATTAAAAGTTGATTAAAAGACTAAAAAGTTAGGGTTAAAAGTTGTCTGAATCAGGCCCTGGAGGTTGACTGACAGCTACCTAGGCACTCCCTTCTTTGCACTGCTTTGTGATCTCTGCCAGGGTCTGAAACTTGATGGGACCACCTGCATAACAGGAGTCCTTTCATGGATGGCACTCTCTGTCTTTTATTTCATTCTATCTTTCATTTTCTCTTTCTCTCTCTGGTTTTTTTTTTTTGTTGTTGTTTTGTTTTATTTTTTGTTAATATCGTAATTTTACTGCGGAAAAGTCTGGGCAATATCATAGATACCCAATCTTTAAAAATAAGGATTAATGTGCATATGGTATTAATGTGCATTTATTTAGCAAACGTATTTGATATTAGGAAATGAAATACTGAGACATGTGTGACAATTTACTTCTGACACTTAGCTTCCTCACCTGTAAGTAAGGGCCACTCTCAAACTTTGTCAAAAGAAACTTCAAATTAATTGATATATATGAAAGTGCTTAAAATGTCTCCATAGGTGAAATGAAGGACCATTATATTTGGTAAAGCTACTTTAGTTGATTCTTAGATAAAAGTAAATATATTTTAACTTTCTTCTTAATGCGAATGTCATTATTTATCACTTTAATATTTTGCATGTAAACCCAGACTCATATTAAGAAATTCTAGCATTTCCAAAAATAAGTTGTTTGGTTCCACTGATGTTTAGAAAATTGGGCTTAATAGTAAGCTTTTGCCCATTCTCTCATCTGAGGCACTGACAGAGGAATCAACAAACACTTTGATTGTTCATGTAAATAAATTGTTTTCCTGACCTTTTGATCATAGAAGAATCAGGGATTAGAAAGATGATTAGGAAAAGGAAAAAGGTTTATTGTACTAATTACTTCAAAGTAGGCTGAATCTATTCCTATCTGATCAACCATGGGTTTCATCCCTGGGCTGGGAAGATCCCTTGGAGAAGGAAATGGTACCCACTCCAGTATTCTTGCCTGGAGAAATCAGACTGGTGAGATTACTGGTGTGCAAAAATGTGCGCTCCCAACATTAATGCATTCCTCTTTCTGTCACTATAGATTAATATGAATTTTCTAGAGTTTTATAGAAACATAATACCATATATATATATATATATTTTGTCTCAGCTTCTCTCATTCAACATTTCTGATTAGATTTACATGGATATTCCAAAATTTGTTTATTCATTCACCTCTTGAAAGACATTTGAGTTGTTTCCAGTTCTCTGCTATTACAAATAAAGCCTTACTGAGTATTCAGTTGTAAGTGCTTTTTGTTTGTTTTGTGTGTATGTGTGAATATATGCTTTATTTTCTTTGGTTTAATATCTATGAATGAATCGTTGGATCATATGTTAGGTAAATATTTAAGTTTTTAAGAATCTGTCAAAATGTTTTATCAAAGTGAATATAACACATTTTCATCAGCAGTGTCTGTGAACTTCAAATACTCCACATCATTGTCAAATTTTAAGTGATCACCTTTTTAAATGTTTGCCATTCTAATAGGTGTGTAGCAGTATCCCATTATGGTTTTAATTTGCATTCCCCAATGACTAATAATATGAATCATATTTTTCTGTGCTTATTTGCCACAAATATATATGTTGTTTGGTAAAATATTGATACTGATCTTTTGTCATTTAAAAAATGTATTGTTTACTAGAGCTCTGAAAGTTATATATACATATATAATATAGATTCTTTACATATTATGATCTTCGAGTCTGTGAGTGATCTTTTCATTTTGTTCTTCTATGAGTTATTTATTTTTATTGATATATACTTGAATTACAGTGTTGTGCTAATCACTGCTTTACATCAAATTGACTCAGTTATACATAAACACACACACACATATATATATTATTTTTCATAATATTTTCCATTATGGTGTATAACAGGATATTGAATATAGTTATTTATTCTGCATTGTAGGAATCTGTTGTTTATCCATTCTAAATATGTGCTCGCTTCGGCATATATTCTATATATACCAATTTGCATCTGCTAATCTTAAACTCCCAGTCCATTCCTCTCCCACCTCCCCCACCACTTGGCAACCACCAATCTATTCACTATGTCAGTTTTTCTGTTTTTGTTTCATAGATAGGTTCATTTCTGTCATATTTTAGATTCTACATATAAGAATGGCATTGCATGGTATTTGTCTTTCATTTTCTGACATATCACTTAGTATGATAATCTCTAGTTGCATTCATGTTGCATCCTTATCTTTTCATTTTTTAATAGTAGTAGTTTATGAAAACACACAGTTAATATTTTGTGTGTGGTGTGAGCTATAAAGTTTTGTTATTGGTTTGCATATAGATATTCAGTTATTCCAGGGCTTCCTGGTAGCTCAGACAGTTAAAACTCTGCCTGCAATGTAGGGGACATAGGTTTGATCCCTGGGCTGGGAAGATCCTTTGGAGAAGGAAATGGCTACCCACTCCAATATTCTTGTCTGGAGAAATCCATAGAGAGAGGAAACTGGTGGGCTAGAGTCCATGCGGCAGCAAAGAGTTGGACATGACTGAGTGACTAAGCACACATGCTTTAAATTATTGCCCACCATTTGCTAATTTTTTTAAATAAGTAAAATGAAAGTTTCAGTTTTACCAAATAAAAATTGTCAAGTTCCATTACCATGATATTTTAGTGGTAGCGTATAGAATACTCTTACAACTGTTTTCTGAAATTTCCAGTTAGAGCTATATAACAGGTATACAAAAATTGCCTATTGTAATATATTTTAAAGTTAATAACTGTTAATTTCAACCAAAGGAAAATTCTGGTGTGCTTCCAGAGACAATAATTTTAATTTTTAAGTATTATATGTATTTATTATAATAAAAAATCAGCACACTATTGTGTACAACAATATACTGGAACCACTGCTTTCAAACTGTCAGAATTTTGTAATATTCATGCTTGAGGTCTGAGTGTCCTTTCTTTTTCCTCAGGGTCACAGTGTCAGTTTCAATTCTAAAATAAGTCATTCTATCTATGTCTAGCAGTTGCCTAAATTATAATTTTCTAGTTTGGGTTTTCATATCTGCAAGAGTTACATAGTAAATAACATATGCAAATATCAAGAAAATCATCTATAAGAGATAATATAAAACNCTGAGTGTCCTTTCTTTTTCCTCAGGGTCACAGTGTCAGTTTCAATTCTAAAATAAGTCATTCTATCTATGTCTAGCAGTTGCCTAAATTATAATTTTCTAGTTTGGATTTTCATATCTGCAAGAGTTACATAATAAATAACATGCAAATATCAAGAAAATCATCTATAAGAGATAATATAAAACTTTAATAGAAATTGCATGATGACTATATTAAAAGTATTTTTTTCTGTTTTCTAGAAGAATTCAATATGATTAACTGAATAAACCTTGACACTTGAGGGAAGGAAGTGATATTTTCCTACTTGTATATAACAATTTGTATTTTATAAACCATTTACACATTTTAATCCAATTCAACAACAATACTATATAGCATCCTATTTAATTTACCCCAAACCTCAGAGTGAGACATAAATGATCATTACATAATACAATATTTAACTACATTTTTAACTATGAAGAATAAAATCTAGTATTACTTGTGGAATCAAAAAGTCAGAAGCAACTTAGGTGCCCATCACTAAGGGAATGAAAAAGTAAAAAGGGTGTATGCAAAGAAAGACTGTAAACTAGAGCAATATTTGTTAACCTTGACTAAACATCAGGGGGATTTCAGAGAGTCAATGAAATTAAACTGGGAAAAATTATATTTTCAAATTCACAAATATCTGATTTTANCTTAGGTGCCCATCACTAAGGGAATGAAAAAGTAAAAAGGGTGTATGCAAAGAAAGACTGTAAACTAGAGCAATATTTGTTAACCTTGACTAAACATCAGGGGGATTTCAGAGAGTCAATGAAATTAAACTGGGAAAAATTATATTTTCAAATTCACAAATATCTGATTTTAGTATTTCATTTAATTGAGAATGAAGGCAACAAATCACAGTTCTATTAGCAGTATCTTGACCTTATCACTCACCATCATATCAACAAAACAGTCCGAAGTGCAACACTTGGATGCAATCTCAAAAATGACAGAATGATCTCGGTTCGTTTCCAAGGCAAGCCATTCAATATCTTGATAATCCAAGTCTATGCCCCAACCAGTAATACTGAAGAAGCTGAAGTAGAATGGTTCTATGAAGACCTACAAGACCTTTTAGAATTAACACCCTCAAAAGATGTCCTTTTCATTATAAGGGACTGGAATGCAAAAGTAGGAAGTCAAGAAACACCTGGAGTAACAGGTAAATTTGGAGTCCAAAATGAATCAGGGCAAACGCTAATAGAGTTTTACCAAGAGAACTCACTGGTCATCACAAACACTCTCTTCCAACAATGCAAGAGAAGACTCTACACATGGACATCACCAGATGGTCAACAATGAAATAAGACTGATTATATTCTTTGCAGCCAAAGATGGAGAAGCTTTATACAGTCAGCAAATACAATGCTGGGAGCTGACTGTGGCTCAGATCATGAACTCCTTATTGCCAAACTCAGACTTAAATTGAAGAAAGTAGGGAAAACCTCTAGACCATTCATGTATGACCTAAAACAAATCCCTTACGATTATACAGTGGAAATGAGAAAGAGATTTAAGGGACTAGATCTGATAGACAGAGTCCCTGATGAACTATGGATGGAGGTTCATGACATTGTACAGGAGGCAAGGATCAAGACCATCCTCAACAAAAAGAAGTGCAATAAAGCAAAGTGGCTGGCTGAGGAGGACTGACAAATAGCTGTGAAAAGAAGAGATGTGAAAAGCAAAGGACAAAAGGAAAGATATACCCGTTTGAATGCAGAGCTCAAAAGAATAGTGAGGGGAGATAAGAAAAGCTTCTTCCTCAGTGATCAATGCAAAGAAATAGTGGAAAACAATAGAGTGGGAAAGACTAGAGACCTCTTCAAGAAAATTAGAGATACCAAGGGAATATTTCATGCAAAGATGGGCTCAATAAAGGACAGAAGTGGTGTGGACCTAACAGAAGCAGAAGATATTAACACGAGGTGGCAAGAATACACAGAGGAACTGTACAAAAAAGATCTTCATGACCTGGATAATCACAATGATGTGATCACTCACCTAGAGCCAGACATCCTGGTATGTGAAGTCAAGTGGGATTTAGGAAGCATTACTATGAAAAAGGAGAAGGAAATGGCAACCCACTCAAGTACTATTGCCTGGAAAACCCCATGGATGGAGGAGCCTGATAGACTACAGTCCATGGGGTGGCAAAGAGTCAGACACGACTGAGCAACTTCACTCACTCACTCACTATGAAAAAAGCTAGGTGATGGAATACCTGTTAAGCTAATTCAAATCCTAAAACATGATGTTATGAAAGTGCTTCACTCAATATGCCAGTAAATTTGGAGAGCTCAGCAGAGGCCATAAGACTGGAAAAGATCAGATTTCACTCCAATCCCAAAGAAAGGCAATGCTCAAACTACCACACAAATGCACTCATCTCACATGCTAGTAAAGTAATGCTCAAAATTCTCCAAGCCAGGCTTCAACCATATATGAACCATGAACTTCCATTGTTCAAGTTGATTTTAGAAAATGCAGAGGAACCAGACATCAAATTGCCAACATCCACTGGATCATTGAAAAACAAAGATAATTCCAGAAAAGCATCTATTTCTATTTTATTGAGTATGCCAAAGCCTTTGACTGTGATCATAATAAACAGCAGAAAATTCTGAAAGAGATGGGAATACCAGACCACCTGACCTGCCTCTTCAGAAATCTGTGTGCTGGTCAGGAAGCAACAGTTAGAACTGGATGTGGAACAACTCACTGGTCCAAATAGGAAATGGAGTACATCAAGGCTGTATATTGTCACCCTGCTTATTTAACTTATATGTATCATGAGAACCACTGGCCCGGACGAGGCACAAGCTGCAATCAAGATTGTCGCAAGAAACATCAATAACCTCAGATACGCAGATGATTCCACCCTTATGGCAGAAAGAAGAAGAACTAAAGAGCTTCTTGATGAAAGTGAAAGAGGAGGGTGAACAAGGTGGCTTAAAGCTCAACATTCAGAAAACTATGATCATGGCATTTAGTCCCATCATTTCATGGCAAATAGATGGAGAAACAGTGGAAACTGGCAGTCTTCATTTTGGGGGGCTCCAAAATCACTGCAGCTGCAAGGAAATCCAACCAGTCCATTCTGAAGGAGATCAACCCTGGGATTTCTTTGGAAGGAATGATGCTAAAGCTGAAACTCCAGTAGTTTGGCCACCTCATGCCAAGAGTTGACTCACTGGAAAAGACTTTGATGCTGGGAAGGATTGGGGGCAGGAGGAGAAGGGGACGACAGAGGATGAGATGGCTGGATGGCATCACAGAGTCGATGGCCATGAGTCTGAGTGAACTCCGGGAGTTTACTGAACTGAACTGAACTCCATGGAAGGAAACTTATGACCAAGCTAGACAGCATATTAAAAAGCAGAGACATTACTTTGCCAGCAAAGATCCATCTAGTCAAGGCTATGATTTTTCCAGTAGTAGAGTACAGATGTGACAGTTGGACTATAAAGAAAACTGAGCGCCGAAGAATTGATGCTTTTGAACTGTGATGTTGGAGAAGACTCTTGAGAGTCCCTTGGACTGCAAGGAGACCCAACCAGTCCATCCTAAAGGAGATTAGTCCTGAGTGTTCATTGGAAGGACTGATGTTGAAGCTAGAACCCCAATACTTTGGTTACCTGATGCAAAGAACTGACTCATTTGAAAAGACCTGATGTTGGGAAAGATTGACAGTGGAAGAAGGGGACAACAGAGAAAAACATGGTTGAGTGGCATCACTGACTCAATGGACATGAATTTGAGTTAACACCGAGAGTTGGTGATGGACATGGCGGCCTGTTGCAGTTCCTAGGGTCTCAAGTCAGATACGACTGAGCCACTGAAATGAAATGAACTGAACTGAACTGACCTTATCACTAACAGAAGTCACATTTATTTTTATATTACTTATATCAAGCATCCTAAAATATTGTATGTCCTAGTCACCATAATGAAATACTAGTAGTTATGAAACTGGCTGCTAGATTGCATTGCTTTAATGTATGAACATGTAAGCTCATATATTGCTATGCCACACATTTGTTGTTTTGTTATTTGGTTAAGTGTATTATAATTGGTCTATTTTGTAATCCATTGTACTTGCATATACCTACCATAAGTATTAAAGACATTATGGTCCATAGTGTTCCATAAAACATTATTCTGAGGAGTCTACACTGCAGAATCATCTCCAGAGCAAAAACACTTGAGAACTTCTAAAGCATAGGACCAAAAATAATTGTTAAATTGCAATATTGATTATTAAAAGCACAAATTAGAGATCCGGTGTCCAATACCACTTACATATTTTGAAATATCAAAATAATACTATACTAAAAAAATACATACACAGAGACATGCATAAAAACACTAGAAAGGAAAGTGAAGATTAAGTGCATATGTGAGCATGGTAGAGGGATTTAGGTAGAAAGATGAGTCATATGAAATAAGGTAACAAAATAAAGACCTTTTAAAAGCCAGTGATGATAGGTGTCTGCATATGAGGGTCAAAAGGAAAAAAATAAAATTAAGAAAATTAGGACGTTGTTTCTAGACCCATAACTTCCAATAAGTCACATAACCTCTAAGAGAATCCTTGAGAGTTCTATATCTCTGGATTCACAAATGTCAGACTCTATTTATGTAAAGTTTAAAGAAACTTCATTGTCTGTCTCACATTCTTTCTCTTTCTCTGTAAAATGAAGAGGTTTAACATGTGTATTTTCTTAGAGCTTCCTACTTCTCATCTTACCAATAATTTGTTTTTCCTTTACCATTTGTGGTTAGATGATGTGAGTCATGTTTGAATGAAATATTTGGACTATATAGATAGCTGAGTACCAAAGAACTGATGCTTTTGAACTGTGGTGTTGGAGAAAATTCTTGAGAGTCCCTTGGATGGCAAGGAGATCAAATCAGTCAATCCTAAAGGAAATCAATCCTGAATATTCATTGGATGGGCTGATGCTAAAGCAGAAACTTCAGTACTTTGGCAACTGTTCCCAGTCATGTCCAACCCTTTGCAGTTCCATGGACTACAGCGTGCCAAGCTTCCCTGTCCATCACCAAATCCCGGAGCTTGCCCAAACTCATGGCCATCGAGTTGTTGATGCTGTACAATCATCTCATACTCTGTCATCCCCTTCTCTTCCTGACTTCAGTATTTCCGAACACCAAGGTCTTTTCCAATGAGTCAGTTCTTCGCATCAAGTAGCCAAAATATTGGAGCTTCAGTATCAGTCTATACAGTGAATATTCAGGATTCATTTCCTTTAGGATGGACTGGTTTGATCTCTCTGCAGTCCAAGGGACTCTCAAGAGTGTTCTCCAACACCACTGTTCAAAAGCATCTGTTCTTTGTGGCTCAACCTTCTTCATGGTCCAGCTCTCCCATCCATACATGACTACTGGAAATATCATAGCTTTGACTATACAGACCTTTGTCATTAAAGTAATGCTTTTTAATATGCTGTCNACATTATGGTCCATAGTGTTCCATAAAACATTATTCTGAGGAGTCTACACTGCAGAATCATCTCCAGAGCAAAAACACTTGAGAACTTCTAAAGCATAGGACCAAAAATAATTGTTAAATTGCAATATTGATTATTAAAAGCACAAATTAGAGATCCGGTGTCCAATACCACTTACATATTTTGAAATATCAAAATAATACTATACTAAAAAAATACATACACAGAGACATGCATAAAAACACTAGAAAGGAAAGTGAAGATTAAGTGCATATGTGAGCATGGTAGAGGGATTTAGGTAGAAAGATGAGTCATATGAAATAAGGTAACAAAATAAAGACCTTTTAAAAGCCAGTGATGATAGGTGTCTGCATATGAGGGTCAAAAGGAAAAAAATAAAATTAAGAAAATTAGGACGTTGTTTCTAGACCCATAACTTCCAATAAGTCACATAACCTCTAAGAGAATCCTTGAGAGTTCTATATCTCTGGATTCACAAATGTCAGACTCTATTTATGTAAAGTTTAAAGAAACTTCATTGTCTGTCTCACATTCTTTCTCTTTCTCTGTAAAATGAAGAGGTTTAACATGTGTATTTTCTTAGAGCTTCCTACTTCTCATCTTACCAATAATTTGTTTTTCCTTTACCATTTGTGGTTAGATGATGTGAGTCATGTTTGAATGAAATATTTGGACTATATAGATAGCTGAGTACCAAAGAACTGATGCTTTTGAACTGTGGTGTTGGAGAAAATTCTTGAGAGTCCCTTGGATGGCAAGGAGATCAAATCAGTCAATCCTAAAGGAAATCAATCCTGAATATTCATTGGATGGGCTGATGCTAAAGCAGAAACTTCAATACTTTGGCAACTGTTCCCAGTCATGTCCAACCCTTTGCAGTTCCATGGACTACAGCGTGCCAAGCTTCCCTGTCCATCACCAAATCCCGGAGCTTGCCCAAACTCATGGCCATCGAGTTGATGATGCTGTACAATCATCTCATACTCTGTCATCCCCTTCTCTTCCTGACTTCAGTATTTCCGAACACCAAGGTCTTTTCCAATGAGTCAGTTCTTCGCATCAAGTAGCCAAAATATTGGAGCTTCAGTATCAGTCTATACAGTGAATATTCAGGATTCATTTCCTTTAGGATGGACTGGTTTGATCTCTCTGCAGTCCAAGGGACTCTCAAGAGTGTTCTCCAACACCACTGTTCAAAAGCATCTGTTCTTTGTGGCTCAACCTTCTTCATGGTCCAGCTCTCCCATCCATACATGACTACTGGAAATATCATAGCTTTGACTATACAGACCTTTGTCATTAAAGTAATGCTTTTTAATATGCTGTCTAGGTTTGTCTAGGGCTTCTTGTGTCTCAGTTGGTAAAGAATCTGCCTGCAATGCAAAAGACCTAAGTTAGACCTCTGAACTGGGGAGATCCCCTGGAGAAAGGAAAGGTTTCTCACTCTAGTTTTCTGGCCTGGAGAATTCTATGGACTATATAGTCCATGGAGACTCAAAGAGTTGGACACGAATGAACAATTTTCACTTCACTAGGTTTGCCATAGCTTTTCTTCCAAGGAGGAAGTGTCTTTTAATTTCATAGCTGCAGTCACCACCTGTAGTGATTTTGGAGCTCAAAAGAATAAGTCTCTCAATGTCTTCATTGTTTCCCCATCTATTTGAAATGAAGTGATGGGACCGGATACCATGATCTTTATTTTTTGAATGTTGAGTTTTAAGCCAGCTTTTTCACTCTCCTCTTTCACTGTCATCAAGAGGCTCTTTATTTCCTCTTTGCTTTCTGCTATAAGGATGGCGTCATCTGCATATTTGAGGCTGTTGATATTTCTCCCAGCAGTCTTGATTCCAGCTTGCACTTCATTCAGCCCAACCGTACTCTGCATATAAGTTAAATAAATAAGGTGACAATGTACAGCCTTGACTTAATCCTTTTCCTAATTTGGAACCAATCCATTGTTCCATGTCTGGTTCTAACTGTTGCTTCTTGATCTGTATTCAGATTTCTCAGGAGGCAGGTCAGGTGGTGTTCCCATCTCTTGAAAAATTGTCCACAGTTTGTTGAGATCCATACAGTCAAAGACCTTAACATAGTTAGTGAAGCAGAAGTAGATTTTTTTTTTTTTTCTGGAATTCTCTTGCTTTTTCTATCATGCAATGGATGTTGGCAATTTGATCTCTTGTTCCTCTGCCTTTTATAATTCCAGCTTGAACATCTGGAAGTTCTTGGTTCATGAACTGTTGGAGCCTAGCTTGGAGAATTTTGAGCATTAATTTGCTAGCGTGTGAGATGAGTGCAATTATGTGGTAGTATGAACATTCTTTGGCATTGCCTTTCTTTGGGATTGGAATGCAAACTGACCTTTTCCAGTCCTGTGGCCCTTTTTGAGTTTCCCAAATTTTCCCATATATGGAGTATATCACTTTAAAAGCATCACCTTTGGGGATTTGAAATAGCCCAGGTGGAATTCCATCACCTCCACCAGGTGTTGATAGTGATGCTTCCTAAGATTCACTTGACTCCATGATGTCTGGCTCTAGGTGAATGATCACTCCATCGTGGTTATCTGATTTTATTTATTTTATTGAGGCTATTTGTATTTGCCTTTTTAACCCTTAAAAGCTTACAACAACCCTTTTTCTAAAATATATGAGACTTGGGAGAATAAGATGGAGTAGGAGGACATGGAGTTCATCTTTCTGCACAAATGCATCAAGAATACATCTACAAATGGAACAAACTTGCTGAACACCAGCAGAAGACCTTGGATACCTTGGACAAGAAAGATCCCCATGTAGCCATAGGGGAAAAGGAAAGAAAGAAAAAGGAAGAGAAGAGGTAACAGGAGAAGACCAGTTCTACCTGTGGGGATCTGAAAGTGAGAAGCTCCTGCCTCTAGCTAGGATAGCCCTCTCACTAACAGGGAAAGCAACTAGAACAGGGGTGCTTCAAGGACTCAGAGAGAGCCCAGCCACCCATCTGTGCCAGGCAGGACAGACTGAGACCTACACAGATGATCCATGCCACAGGGCTGCTCACAGTATCCTGAGACGAGTGTTGACCACCATGCACGGGGAAAGCTGCTGGAACATGGGGTTTGGAGAGCAGACCCGGGGAGGGGACTACTGTTGGCCATGAGGAGAAAGCCTGAGTGGATGGACGTGAGGAGCTCTACAACTGGGAATGATCACAGAGGAAGCTCAGACTACCAGAGAAGTGAAGCACCATTGTTAAGTGATATATAAACGGTAGGACTGTCATTGCAAACTCTTTCCTCACATACTGGCTCCTGTTTCCAACAGCACTAGGGAGGACTCTGGCCAGAGCCAGCTCAAGTACACATGCCACTGCCTCCTCTGCACCCCTCCCAACTTGTATAATCCACCAGCCCTGATCACTGACTGATGGACTTGCATATTTCAGTCACTACCCCAGCATTTTCCTGCCTGAGTGTCTTGCTCACCCAGGTAACTACTTTGGTTCTTCATGCCAGATGGGCTCCTGTGCTCTGCCAACCTCTGCAGCTGACTCCAATGGGAGGGGGGAATGTACATGGAGGTGGAGGCTGAAACCACAGCTGAGCCCCATGGACCATGCGACTAAGGAAGAAGAGCTGAAGTCTCTCCTCACAGCTGCATGAACTGTGGAGTTATACCTCTGCTGAAGGCTTCCTAAATTCAACATTTGCCAATACCTGAAAGGACAATTGCTACAACGGTTGGGATAGTTCTAGCTTTCACATCTGTAGACTTTATTGACAAGTACACATGGGGATTGGGCACGACCACAGTCTAAGTTGCCTTCATAGTGCTCACAGTGGGTCCAGGTGCATGACTACCTCAGTCCTGGGACCTGACCTCAGAGGACCTGTGCTAGTGGCTTCTGGAAAATAGTATCTTAGAGTATCCAGGACCAATTTCTGGCATATCAACAATTAAGATAGGACTAAGAACAGTACCAACCACAGTGTACATTGTAAGCCACACAAAGAACAAAAGAAGACACAAGAGAGCATATTCACAAGTGAACAACTCCATAGGTGGAATACTCAGTGGTTTCTCTCCCAGTGGGAATGCTCCAATCCCACCTACCTTGCACGACAGACCAGAAACACAGCTAAGAAACCCAAGAAACAGATCAAGAAGCCTTTACTAGAATAACAAGAAGACCCTGTCCCTGACAAGGGAGTGGCAACCACAGAGCAGAGGGGAGGTCCCTCTCAATATCCAGAGCAGACCACAGTAGTCAAATCCCACATTAAGGAGATGATGGAACACGTTTCTGGACCAACCTCACAAACCAGGAGGAAGACACAGGAGCATGAGGACCACAAACCTGAAATCTGCAGAAGGGAAAACACAAACACAGTAAGTTAGGGAAAAGAATAAAAGAGAGATGACAAAGGAAATATGTTGCAGATGAAGGAGCAAGGTAAAAACTTACAATTAAATGGAGATAGATAACCTATCTGAAAATGAATTCATAGTGATAATAGAGATGATCTAGGGTCTTGGAAAAGGCATGCATCAATAATATATAAGAAATATTTAACAAAGACCTAGAGGAACTGAATAACAGAGATGAACAAACTAAAACTGAAATGAAAAATACACTAGAAGGAATCAATAGCAAAATAATAAATAGCAGAAGAACAGATAAATTAATTAGAAGAAAAAATGATAGAAATCATTGTCATAGAACAGAATAAAATAAGAGAGAGAGAGAGAGNTGCAAACAGCCATAAAAGGAGAAATTGATAGTAATGCAATAACAGTGGGGGACTTTAAGACCCCACTTACACCAATGGAAATATCATCCAAACAGAAAATTACTAGGAAACATAGCCTTAAATGGCATGTTAAGCCAGAGATTTACTTAATGTTTATAAGACATTCCATACAAAAGCAGCAGAATGGTTTCTTCTCAAGTGCACATGGAACATTATCTAGGATAGATCATATCTTGGGTCTCAAATCAAGCTTCAGGAAATTTAAGAAAATTGAGATTATATCAAGCCTATTTTCTAATCATAATGTAATCAGAAATCAGTTATAGGGGAAAAATATGTAAAAAACAAAACATAAATACATGAAGGCTAAATAATATGTTACTAAAGAACCAATTGATTACTGGAAAAAGTCAAAAAGGAAACAAAAACAAAAAAAAATTATGTAGAGACAAATAAAAATAAAAACATTATGATACAAACGTATGGGATGGAGCAAAAACAGTTCTAAGGGGAAAGTTTACAGCAATATATTCTTACCGCAAGAAACAAGAAAAAAAATCTTAAATAAACAACTTATTCTTACACCTAAAGCAATTAGAGAAAGAAGAAAAAAGCAAAATACAATGTTAGTAGGCTACAAGAATTCAAAGAATTCATAAAAATCAGGGCAGAAATAAGTGAAATAGAGATGAAAAAAATAGCAAATATCAATGAAACTGAAAGCTGGTTATTTGAGAAAAATAAACACAATTGATAAACCTTCAGGCAACCTCTACAAGAAGAAAATGGAGATGATTAAAATTTACAAAGTTAGAAATGAGAATGAGAAGTTTCAGTGGACACAACAGAATACAAAGGATCATAAGAGACTACTTCAAGCAACTATATGTCAACGAAAGAGCCAACCTAGGAGAAATGGACAAATTATTAGAAAGGTACAACCTTTTAAGATTGATGCAGGAAGAAATAAAAAATATGAAGAGACTACAATCACCAAGTACTGAAACTGAAACTGTGATAAAAAATCTTAAAACAAACAAAAGTATAGGACTAGATGGCTTTACTGGAAAATTCTATCCAACATTTGGAGAAGAGCTAACACCCTTCTGAAACTCTTCCAAAATTTTGCAGAGGAAGGAACACTCCCAAGCACGTTCTATGAGCCCACCATCGTCCTGATAACAAAAACAAAGATATCACACACACACACACACAAAATTTCAAACTAATGTCTTGAATGAATATAGATGTAAAATTATTTAATAAAGTATTAACATACTGAATCCAACAGCACACTAAAAGGATCATACATTATGGTTGAGTGGGATAAAGAAGATTCAATATACACAAATCAATCAATGTGATACACCACATCAACAAATTGCAGAATAAAATCCATATGATCATCTTGGTAGATGAAAAAACTTGAAAACAATCCAATACCCATTTATGATAAAATCTTTCCAGAAAGTGAATATAGAGGAAATCTACCTTAATGTAATAAAGGCCATAATATGACAAACCCACAGCACATATCATACTCGATGAATAACTGAAAGCATTTGCTCTAAGATCAGGAACAAGGCAAGGATGTTCACTCTCATCACTATTACTCAACAGGGATTTGAAAATCCCAGCCATGGCAATCAAAGAAGAAAAATAAATAAAAGAAATCCAAATTGGAAAAGAAGTAAAACTGACAATTTTTGCAGACTACATGATCCTATACCCTAAAAATGCAACTAGAAAATTACCAGAGATCAGCGAAAATTGCAAAGTTGCAGGAAACAAAATTAATACACAGAAATCTCTTGCAGCCCTATATATTAACAATGAAAGATCAGAAGGAGAAATCAAGGAAATAATCTCATTTGCCATTTTATCAAACTAAATAAAATACCTAGGAATAAACCTACCTCAGGAGGCAAAAGACCTGTACTATAAGATACTCTTGAGATAAGACAAAGATAACACAAACAGATGCAGAGATATACTAAGTTCTTGAAAGAATCAATATTGTGAAAATGACTGTGCTACCCAAAGCAATCTACAAATTCAATGCAGTCACCATCGGATTACCAATGACATTTTTCACAGAACTAGAAGAAAATTTCGCAATTTATATGAAAACACAAAAGATCCCAAATCGCCAAAGCATCCTTTAGAAAGCAAAATGGAGTGGGAGGATTCTGGCTCCATGATTTCAGACTACACTACAAATCTACAGTCATCAAAATAGTATGGTACTGGCACACACACACACACACACACACACACTCATACACAAACAGAAATGTAGATCAATGGAACAGGGTAGAAAGTCCATAGATAATGCCATGCATCTATGGTTACCTTATTTTTGACAAAGACAAGAATATAAAATGGAGATAAGACAGTCTCTTCAATAAGTAGTGCTGGGAAACCTGGACAGTTACACATAAAAGCTTCCTTGGTGGCTCAGATGGTAAAGAATCCTCCTGCAATGCAGGAGACCCAGGTTCGATCCCTGGATTGGGAAAATCCCCTGAAGGAGGCCATGGCAAGTCATTCCAGTATTCTTCCCTGGAGAATCCCCATGGACAGAGGGACCTAGTGGGGGTCACAAAGAGTTGGACACGAGTGAGAGACTAAGCACAGACAAGAATGAAATTGAAATACTTATTAACACTATACACAAAAATAAACTCAAAATATACTAAAGATCTAAATGTAGTGGCAGAGAGCATAAAACTTAGAAGAAAACATAGACAAAACACTCTTTTATATAGTTCGAAGCAAGATCCTTTTTGACCTACCCTCTAGAGTAATAAAAATAGAAACAAAAATAAATATGACCTAATTAAACTCAAAAGCTTTTTTTTAAAAAAACATATCATAGAAAACTATAAACAAGATGAAAAGACAGCCCTCAGAATGGGAGAAAACAATTGCAAATGAAACAACTGACAAAGAATTAATCTCCAAAATATACAAGCAGCATGTGCAGTTCAATATAAAAAAAAACAAAGAACTTAATAAAAAAAAATGGGTGGAAGATCTAAATAGATATTTCTATAATAAAAACATACAGATGGCCATGTATGTATGGCCAAACACATGACGAGATGTTCAACATCACTAATCATTAGAGAACTACAAATTGAAACTACCATGACGTAAAATTTCACACTGGTCAGAATGGCAATCATCAAAAAATCTACAAACAATAAATGCTGTAGAAGATGGGGAGGTAGCAGAACTCCCCTACACTGCTGGTTGGAATGTAAATTGGTACAGTCTATGGAGAACAGTATGAAGCTTCCTTAAAAAAGTAAAAATAGAGCTACCATATGATCTAGCAATCTCATTCCTGGGCATATATTTGGAGAAAAAAAAAATTCAGAAAGATGCATGCACTTCAGTGTTCATTGCAAAGTTATTTATAATAGACAGGAGGTCATGGAAGAATGGATAAAGATGATATGATGCATATATACNGGTTGGAATGTAAATTGGTACAGTCTATGGAGAACAGTATGAAGCTTCCTTAAAAAACTAAAAATAGAGCTACCATATGATCTAGCAATCTCATTCCTAGGCATATATTTGGAGAAAAAAAAAAATTCAGAAAGATGCATGCACCTCAGTGTTCATTGCAAAGTTATTTATAATAGACAGGAGGTCATGGAAGAATGGATAAAGATGATATGATGCATATATACAGCAGAATATTACTAAGCCACAAAGAGAACAAAATAATGCCATTTTCAATGACATGGATGGACCTAGATATTGCCTACTGAATGAAGTAAGTCAGGCAGAGAAAGACAAATATCATGTGATATCACATATATATGGGCTTCCCTGATAGCTCAGTTGGTCAAGAATCTGCCTACAGTGCAGGAGACCCTGGTTTGATTCCTGGGTTGGGAAGATCTGCTGGAGAAGGGATAGGCTACCCATTCCAGTATTCTTGAGCTTCCCTTGTGGCTCAGCTGATAAAGAATCCACCTGCAATGTGGGAGAACTGGGTTCAATCCCTGGGTTGGGGAAATCCTCTGGAAAAGTGAAAGGCTACCCACTCCAGTATTCTGGCCTAGAGAATTCCATTGACTCTATAGTCCATTGGGTCGCAAAGAGTCAGACATGACTGAGCAACTTTCACCTTCACATCACATATATAGAATCTAAGAAAAGTGTACAAATGAACTTTTCTACAAAACACAAATAGAGTTATAGATGAAGAAAACAAATTTACGGTTCCCAGGGTTAAGTGAGGAAGGAAATAAATTGAGAGAGTGGGATTGATATACATACACATATGCACTGCTCTATTTAAAATAAATAACTAATAAGGACTGACTGTATAGAATAGGGAAATCTACTCAATACTCTGTAATTGCCCTTATGGGACAAGAATCTAAAAAGGAGTGGATATATGTATATATGTTAATATAACTTATTCACTTTGCTATACAACTGAAACTAATCTAGCAATGTAAATCAACTATATCCCAATAAAACTTTAAAATATAAATATATATGTATATGTATATATTAATTTGTCTGCATGGCACACTGGTTTTTTTAACAGTTCCTTACACACATAAAAGTATTGGTCCATGAGTTTGCTTATACACTGAACCAAAGTGTAAATTTACACTATTTTTATATAAGAGATAACATACTATATTCAACTTATATTTCTAATAGCATTTCATTTCAATCTAAACCACATGATACAATGCCACAACACACTTGCTAATTGAATACAATTTAGGATTTTTGGCAGCAAATAAGAAAATTTCCCCTGCATAAATGGAGACTCATTTACATCTATGGCTATGCAAAAACTATATAAGCTCTTCCATACCTGATAAAATTTCTTGTAGTGGATTTGAATGATTATATGATCTTTTCATCATTTATCAGAAATATATACTTTTTTCATGNTGCCACAACACACTTGCTAATTGAATACAATTTAGGATTTTTGGCAGCAAATAAGAAAATTTCCCCTGCATAAATGGAGACTCATTTACATCTATGGCTATGCAAAAACTATATAAGCTCTTCCATACCTGATAAAATTTCTTGTAGTGGATTTGAATGATTATATGATCTTTTCATCATTTATCAGAAATATATACTTTTTTCATGTAAAGGAGCTTGACCAATGTCAGGGCCTCTTAAATTATCTTCTTCATCTACTACCTTGGTGGCCACTTTGTCCTCCACCAGGATGGTTGCTATGCTTCTGAGTGTTTGCTTACATGATGAGTAAGAAAGAGAATCTATAAGAAAATAGTTCCATCCGCATAAAATTCACTACCTTTAATCTTCCAGAATGAAAGTGCTGTGAGCGCAGGATTTTTGCTCTTCTTTCTCTTATGTAGCCCCACTGGTTGGTCTTCAATAAATATTTGTTGAATTAGGTATATGAGCAATAAAAGAAAAAAGATGATATGTTTACAGTATATATTTATGTTTGTACATTCTTGTAGCAATGACCAATTTTTAGTCCTGAAATAGGATACAAGATGCTGAAGCTTTGTCTATGCATGTAAACCTGGTGATTTTGATTTTTTTAATGCTTTTATTAATATCTATTAATTTCATTTTCCCTTGGCAGGGTTTACCTACCATGTGATTTTCATTCAAAAAGCTTAAAAATATAACTTTTCTCTTTTATTCAGAAGTTATCTTGCTTATAGCCTATAAAGTTTTCATAAATATAATGATTATTTTGGAGATTGAACAACAACATAATTGACATACAACATTACCTTAGTTTCAGGTGCATAACATAATAATTTGNTCATTCTGTTTCTCACCATTCTTCTTTAAACTTAATCACTTTCCAGATTGGAAAGGTGAGTTTCTAATTACCTCCTTTTCCATCAGTCAAGGCTGTCTCTCTAAACAATCTTTGGGTAATGATCATATCCCCACTTTGATCAACGTTAGGGAAATTGCAGAGCCAAATATTAAACAGGTCCTTATGAAGCTGTGCTCAACCAGCTGTTCTCTTGACCCCTTCCTGACCCAGCTAACAAAGATCAGTGTACTTCAATTAGTGCAAGTGATATCAAATATAATCAACCCTGCATTAACACTGGACTCTTTTCTCTCAATCTTGCAATCTTATTTTCCCAAATTAATCTTCAGTATATTTTGATAACTCAGTGGAAATCACTAAGGAACTGTAACTTAGTCCTGAGAAATCTATGTGTAATACTGACTACAACAATATGAATTATAATCCTCTCTTGCTTGATTTGTGTATTTATTTGATTTGCTTATATTTCCTTGCCTTGGGTTTAAAACAATTTTCTATGTAGATTAAAATATCTTCCTTATGTTAAAAAAAAATAGTTTCACTGATAATAGAAACCTCCTAGACGCTCAGTTAAAAAAAAAATTATATATCTCAGATCCTGCTTCTGAACTTTGGANATTTCCTTGCCTTGGGTTTAAAACAATTTTCTATGTAGATTAAAATATCTTCCTTATGTTAAAAAAAAATAGTTTCACTGATAATAGAAACCTCCTAGACGCTCAGTTAAAAAAAAAATTATATATCTCAGATCCTGCTTCTGAACTTTGGAATGAGTATCTCCAAGAGTGAAGCCTAGGTATTTGTAATTTTAAAAGTTCACCAGGTGATTCAAATGTAGATCGATAGCTGAGAACCATAGGGATGAAATTTCCTAGTTGAACCTTGAAAAAGGATAGAGGGCTAGGGGCATCAACCCTCCNGATCCTGCTTCTGAACTTTGGAATGAGTATCTCCAAGAGTGAAGCCTAGGTATTTGTAATTTTAAAAGTTCACCAGTTGATTCAAATGTAGATCGATAGCTGAGAACCATAGGGATGAAATTTCCTAGTTGAACCTTGAAAAAGGATAGAGGGCTAGGGGCATCAACCCTCCACCAGGGTTATACAAAAGTCTTCTTATGACTTTATAGTTGGCCCTCCAGTCCTCTGTATCCCTGGTTATGCCTTCTTGGGATTCAACCAATCCAGGTTCATGTAGTTCTATAGTATGTATTGAGGGCAAGAAATCCACAGGCTAGTGAAACTGTGGAATTCAAACAATGTTGTTCAAGGGTCAGCTGTATTTGGAGGATATCAACTTAAAACAGAGCATTACAACTTTGAGTTGAGTACCAGTTCCTGTTGTGTAGTGATGGAAGTATTTCCTAACAACGAAGAATCACATAAAAAGTAGGTAAAAAGTGGGCAGGTGAAAATCTGGGTAGATAAGCAAAAAGGCATTACTCCTCTTTAGTAAATCTCAAATTAGTTCTTTCATTTATTCATTTCATTAGTTCTTTAATTTATTCTTAAAAACATTCCAAGTGTCTGTCTTTGCCAGGAATACATACATACATAATACATGCATACATACATACATACATATATGTTTCCACACATGTGGGAACAAGAGAAATGCCAATTTTATAATACGGAGTCAAATGTTGAGTGGTTAAGGGTGCACATTCTAGAGTCTGACAGCCTGCATTTGAAACCTGACTCTACTATACATCAATTTGGGGGTAAGTTCTTTTTCTGGTCTAAGCTACTTNGTTTCCACACATGTGGGAACAAGAGAAATGCCAATTTTATAATACGGAGTCAAATGTTGAGTGGTTAAGGGTGCACATTCTAGAGTCTGACAGCCTGCATTTGAAACCTGACTCTACTATACATCAATTTGGGGGTAAGTTCTTTTTCTGGTCTAAGCTACTTACAGCATTTTCATCTCAGAAAAGGAATTATTGATACATATTTAACAAACTGGCACAAAGATTGACTCATAGGTATTGCTCCATATGATTATTAACTGATAAACAGATAACAGTTTTCTTTCACATAACTTCTTTTCACTGTTTATGTTATTTTCTTTTAGAGATTTAGCTTTGTTAAATCTAGTGTTTTACAGTTTATTTCTAAGTATTGTATCCTAAGTGTGCTATGTAAGGAAAAATTTATGTTTCTTAGAAATATTATCTCTTTTAGGGTAGGTAACACTTTCTAATATTTTTACCACAGCTTCTGAAGAGCCGAATGTACAATGTTATCTGTGCCCATTAAGTACATATGAAGCTTAATTATGCTACAAACTTTAAAAAACGTATAGAATAGTGTGTAACTGTGTTTGTGTCTGTCTGTATTATCTACTAGTGTGTAGCAAATTGGCTCACAATTGAGCTGCCTAAGACAACACAAATTTTTTATCTCACCATTTCTGTGAGTTAGGAATCTTGAAACCAAATAGCCAGGTCATCTGCTTTAGGATCAAGTACAAGGCTATAATCAAGGTCTGATATGTCTACAGACTCATCTGAAGGCCGTTTTGGGAAAGGCCCTCTTCTAAGCGCACTCATATTGTTGCTGGCAGGATTCACTACCTCCAAGACTGGTGGACTAAGGGCTTCAGCCCCTTGTTGGTTATTATTTATAGCCTGCCCTTAGTTTCTCATGGCACGTCACTCATCANAGGCCCTCTTCTAAGCGCACTCATATTGTTGCTGGCAGGATTCACTACCTCCAAGACTGGTGGACTAAGTGCTTCAGCCCCTTGTTGGTTATTATTTAGAGCCTGCCCTTAGTTTCTCATGGCACGTCACTCATCAACTTGCTTCCTTAGGACAGGGAAGCAAGAAAAGGCAGGGAGAGAGTACTAGCAATATAAATATATATATATTTGTATCCTAATGACAGCCATACTCTATTTTCTAAGTAAGTGTCTACATTTATTTAATATGTAAGGGAATGGGATTATACGAGTATATGAACACCGTGAACTGACAGTTACTCATAGCCACATCAGAAGTTGCCTACTACTATCTATTTTGGTAAGTGCTTAACTCTATTCTAAGCATTCTCAAACTTCAGCAGGCATTCAGAATCTCCTGGAACCATCTTTAGAGTTTCTGCTTCAGCTGTTCAGGTGTGGGGCTTTATAATAAGCCCTCAGGGGATGCTGCTGTTCTTGGTTTGGGGCCAAACTTTGAGAAACTCTGTTTTAGGGCACATGCCATGTCTTATAAGGCTAACCAAGACTCACCTTTTTGTGTAAACTCATTTGTCAAACACTCTGGCAGGCTTCCTTTTTCTCTCTGGGAAAGCTAGTGATACCTGCTGTCATCTATTGCCATTTCTAAACAAAAGACACTAAGGTTTTTTTTGTTTGTTTGTTTTCATTTGTTTTTATTTTGTTTTTTTAGGAAGTGTTTTCTTTACTATTTCCTTTGCGTGTGGGTAGGTAAATGAAGATCCATGGATTACTTAGCATGCTGAAAGAGCACAGGCAAATCTTGTCTAGATTTTTTGGAAACATTGGCATTTAGGATGAACTTTGAAGAACAGAGGATAATGAGAGACAGAGAAGGAGAACCAGTGAGGGATCTAGTGAAATCATTCTCTTTTTGTCCATTGTATCACATTCTTCACCTCCACGTTAATAAAATAAAAAGAAGAAAGAAGGAAACCTAAAAGACCAATTAACACTCTGGAGAGCACTTTGGCATTGCTTTCTAAACTTGATGTAATGAAAACAAATGGGCAGTTTGATTAAATGGCTATCATTAAGATGACATGTTATGATCTCAACCTCTGGTTTAATGGTCTAATTAAGACCAAGAAAAATTCATTATGGATCCTCAGATCAAATAATTCATTTTACAGAGCCATGGAAGAAGACTATTTGTTCAGGATAGGAAGACTGTCTCCAGTGAATGAAGAAAAGAAACTCAACCCTGAGAAGTTTATAACTGTTTTTATTTCTAAGAGGAAATGATACAGGCAAAGAAGCCTGGTAAATACGCAAACTACTGGGAAGAAGAAGACTCAGGTTTTGGAGGTAGTTTTGTCTCCAGTCATTCTTTGCTGTATTTTACAAAAGGAGGAAGATTTGGGAGACAGATAAGCTGAATCAACTAGAATCTCAGTGTTATCATACCTCAGGGGTTAAGACAAAGAAGGGAGCGAGAAAGCAGGCCAAAGGAGGATGAGAAAAGACAAATTGCACAGAGGAGATCAGAGAAAGCAGTAGAAAGAAGCCGAGATGTAAAACTATGATAGTTAACTTTGTGTCAACTTTGAAGGGCTAAGAGATGACCAGATAGCTTGCAAAATATTAATTCTAGATCCATCTGAGAGGGTGTTCTTGGAAGAGAAGAGTATTTGAATCAGCAGACTGAGTTAAAGATCTGCCCTCATCAATAGGATTGGAATTATCCAGTCTGTTGAGGGCACAAGTAGAACAAAATGGTCGAAGACCTTTCTCTTCTTGAGGTGGGGCATCATTCCTTTTCTGCTCTAAGACATCAGAGCTCCCAGTTCTTGGGACATTGGACTCCAGGACTTACATTCTTAACCCTTTCATCTCCAACTGAGAGTTACACTGTTGACACTCTGATTCCCAGGCTGCTGAACTTGACTGAATTATACACTATTGACTTCCCTGGTTCTCTAGCTTACAGAGGGCATATCATGGGACTTCCTCAGACCCCAGAGCTGAGTAAGCCAATTCCCACAATAAATCTTCTCTAACATACCTATAATCTACATCTATCTGTCTATATCTACTATTGGTTCTGCACTAAAATGCAGTAACCAAAATATTGAAAGGAAAGGAAAGTTGAATGGGTTAAAATTAAAGAATGAAGCAATCATGAGATTTCTATGGAATACCACATGTAGTTTTCTTGGAGATAATGTTTTCACCTCAAAAGTCCAGTCTCACTGAAATCTGTATTCTAAAGTCTCATTACATTCACAAATTCAATGCACGTCTCTTTGTTGAAGTCTTTACCTAAATATCTGAGGGGAGAAAAACACTATTGGACTACTAATTCTTAGTTGAAAGCATTTAAGATTAATTCGCGTAAAACCTACAAAATAATATTAAATAGAATAGCTCTATTACCTGTGGTTTTGCCAATGACAGTCTATTTACTGTATTATATCAGGAGATCCTGAAGCGGGTTTATAGGTAACCGTTGTCAGGCTCCTTTTCCTTTCAAATATAATATTACCAGCAGACACATTTGACCCTGCCTTATTCATTTTAGGCTTGACTGCGTGGTGTGTTAGGACCTCAGCCACGTGAGCAAGGAAGGGAAGAGACAGTTGTTGAATTGCACAGGCTGATGAATGGGGGGATTAGTTTAGTTATAGATTTGGCTCCTTAAAAGTAACTAAATAGTTNTAGGTAACCGTTGTCAGGCTCCTTTTCCTTTCAAATATAATATTACCAGCAGACACATTTGACCCTGCCTTATTCTTTTTAGGCTTGACTGCGTGGTGTGTTAGGACCTCAGCCACGTGAGCAAGGAAGGGAAGAGACAGTTGTTGAATTGCACAGGCTGATGAATGGGGGGATTAGTTTAGTTATAGATTTGGCTCCTTAAAAGTAACTAAATAGTTTTCAAATTTTGCTTGATTAGATTAAGTGCTGATATATGAGAAAGTTCATTCCAGAGTAAAATCCAAATGCTAAATAACACCCAAATCCAAACCAATGGTAATGCCATAAGTTCTGGATATGGAAAATATAAACAATGACTTTATTCAGCGGGCTTATGAAAATTAACCAAAATATCAGAACATCTATTTTTAGAATAGAAGGATATGAAGGAAACAAGAATAAAACTGAATCAAAATATTTGGGCCGTTGTGACAGGAAAGTACCTGAATGCTGTGACTCACAGGACTAGTTCTAGATTTCATTGTTTAGTGAGATGAGCTTGCTGATATCCTTTTTGCTGAGTTAACGTTAGTTGACATGGAAAAGTATCCATCAGTGTAAGTAACAGGATGGGAAAAGCAGGGGGTGACAGAACATACCACCATTCTCTGCTTATTTCTGCTGATAGAGCTTCCTGTTTGCTAGAAAACACAGTCTCATATGTTGCGTGATTACTTCTTGCAGTCGCCTGGGCTTAACCTTGTTACCAGCTCCTTCACAATCAGAACAGAGAGAGATGCTCTGGAGATTGAACTTCAAAATGATATTCCCATGAGGCTTAGTGGTAGAGGAGATAAAGTATAATTTTTTGAATTCATGCAGAAATTGAGTTCAAATGCATAAATGCTCTTTGGATCTTGTTGGTAATCTGAGGCTTAGTTTCTTATCTTTGAACCAATTTAGCATTGACTGTTTCATGGTGTTACTGAGGTGATTCAATGAGAGGGAGAAAAAAAAAAAGTTAAAATGCTTAGCTCACGAACTGGCATTCAACAGTTATGAATGTTGAATTCATAATTCAACTCTACTCCCTCTCTTCCTGTCCAAATTTTCTTTTCTCTTATTTAGGGTTTCTTTACATTCACTTACTGTCTGCTTGTATACTTATCTTTGTGGCTTTTTATAGCATCTTACCTTCAAACATAACACATGTTATTCCATTCTGGCCTAGTGTGTGTCTCTCATGTCTCATGGTTAAAAAAAAATAATCCTATTGAATCAATGGTGTCATTAACAACCCAGATTGTTGGACATCTAAATGATTGATAATAACCAGTTGTTGGATACAAGTAACATTTAGAAGTCAGAAGACTAACAAGACAGTTTTAACACTTTAATAAACCTTGATTTTCTTTTTAAATATATCTTTGAAAGAGTAACATGAACTTTATGTAATTCTTCTGTTACTGTAAAATTAATTCAAATTAAAACTTGATAAACCTGGAATCTTATTAACTCATATAAATATAATGTAGCTGTCCTTTCCCAATAAAATGGGAAAGACTAGAGATCTCTTCAAGAAAATCAGAGATACCAAAAGAACATTTCATGCAAAGATGGGCTCAATAAAGGACAGAAATGGTATGGACTTAACAGAAGCAGAAGATATCAAGAAGAGGTGGCAAGAATACACAGAAGAACTCTACAAAAAAAGATCTTCACTACCAAGATAATTACAATGCTGTGGTCACTCATCTCGAGCCAGACNTCCAGGTCCATTTTTAACTTTTGCTTCTTGTCCTGAATACAGGTTTCTCAGGAGTGGTCTGGTGATCTGGTATTCCCATCTCTTTAAAAACATCTCAGTTTGTTGTGATCCACACAACGAAATGTTTCAATGTAGTCAATGAAGCAAAACTAGATTTTTTTTGGAATTCCCTTGCATTTTCTATGATCTAGCATATCTTGGCAATTTGATCTCTGGTTCCTCTGCCTTTTCTAAATCCTGCTTGTACATATGAGATTTTTTGATTCACATATTACTGATCCTAGCTCCAAGGATTTTGAGTATTATCTTGCTAGCATGTGAAATGAGTGTAATTGTGCAGTATTTTGAACATTCTTTGGTATTCCCTTTCTTTGGGATTGGAATGAAAACTGACTTTTTCTAGCCTTGTGGCCACTGCTGAGTTTTCCAAATTTGGTGGCATATTGAGTGCAGCACTTTTTTAAAGCATCATCTTTTGAGATTTGAAATAGCTCAGCTGGAATTCTATCACGTCCACTAACTTTGTTCGTAGCAATGCTTCTTAAGGCATAAGAACGTTAATCACTCAGTTGTATCCAACTCTTTGTGACCCCATGGACTATAGCCACCAGCCTCCTCTGTCCATGGAATTTTCCAGGCAAGAATGCTGGAGTGGATAGCCATTCCCTTCTGCAGGTGATCTTCTTGACCCAAGGATCAAATCCAGTTCTCCTGCATTGTCAGCAGATTCCTTACCATTTAGCCACCAGTGAATCCCCCACTGAAATCTAAGTACCATAGAAATTAGTTTCTTATGGTGATGAACCCTCAGAATAAAATAAGAAGGAAGTTTTGAGGGCAGTAATAACATCATGTTGAATAAATCTCAGCTCCCAAAGAAAGACTCTTGGCTTCTCAGTATAGTACTATGTTATTTTTCTTATTTTATTTATTTATTTTTTTATCTTTCTTATTGAAAGATGGATAGAGTACCTCTGAAATTCCAGAAACCCTTCCAGATGAGCTCAAAATGTGGCTTCTTAGTGGAGGAAGGCTCTGAAATTGAAAACAATACAAGAAGTTCTGTAGAGAAGTTTAGGTATAAGGCAATAGGAATGAACTAAAGGCCCCATTTTCTATAATTTTTATGATAAAAATAAAAAATATTGATTTATTGGCATAAAAAGTAGGGACTGGCAGGAATATAATAATATATCCGCACACACGGTATAGTAATTCATTGATATTTGTTGGTATGCATGTGCCCAGTTATATCCAACTCTTTGGAACTCCATTGGTTAGACCTCTAGGCTTCTCTGCCTATGGGATTTCCCTGGCAAAAATAGTGGAGTGGATTTCCATGTCCTCCCCCAGAGATTTTTCCCAATGGAAGGACCACACCCATCCTGTGTCTCTTGCATTAGCAGGCGGATTCTTTACCACTGTGTCATTTGGGATGTCTGTGACTTGTTGATAAGGAGGAAAATTATTATATATCTCTTCAAAGATATATAATACTCTCTTCAAAGAGTGTGCCACCTGGTTAAAATAAAGGAAAGATGTTCTATGTTAACAAATATACCATCAGCATAATTACTGATGGTAAATATATCCCAAGGCAGCATTCTCAATAGAAATACAGTGCATAGGACATAGGACATTTTAAATTTTCTAAGTAAGAACAACAAAGACTTTAAAAGCAGGTAATATTATTTTTAATTAAATAACTTATTTTGAGATAACAGTAAACTCTCATGCACTTTTCCTGTGACATTTACCCATTTTCCCCAGAGATAAAACCTTACAAAACTAGAGTATAATATTACATCCAGATTGATGTTATCCTATCAATGTTATTTGTATTTCTTACATCTAACTTTTAACCAATTGTGTGTGAGTGTGAATGTAGGTTTTTACAACTTTATCACATCTATTCATGTATTCCCTTCCCCAGGTGATCTTCCTGACCCAGGGATTGAACCTGGGTCTTCTGCATTGCAGGTGGATTCTTTACCATCTGAGCTGCCAAGTAAACCCTAAGGTATGATTTTAACAAAATTGAGTTCTGCAAAAAAGACGTAGAAGAGGAGAGAGTCTAGAGGTCTCAATTTTTCCTGTGTAAAATTATAAATGTGACTAGAAAATCTTTAACATTCATTCTAATTCTAAAATGTTATAATAATAATTCCAAATAAACTTTTGTACAGCTTAAAAGTACTATAGAAAGTCAATATACAATGTCATTAATCCAGAAAATGGTCAAAGAAAGCATGAGAATTACACATGATTTTGAAAGATCAGATGAACTGGGTGAATTTGGCATAGATGGATGGAAAAAGGAGGTCATTTCAAGCAAGTGAAGGATAGTAAATAATATGCCACATTGACAAAACAATTGAGCCAAGGTCCTGTAAAAGGGAGCACTTCAGACACAAAAAATTATTTTAAAAGAATCTTCTTAATCACACTTAAAGCATTCCTATCTGTATTAATAATTGATCACTTAATATTTGCCAAAGAGATTATAAGCAAAAGTGATGAGTTTAANTGAAGGATAGTAAATAATATGCCACATTGACAAAACAATTGAGCCAAGGTCCTGTAAAAGGGAGCACTTCAGACACAAAAAATTATTTTAAAAGAATCTTCTTAATCACACTTAAAGCATTCCTATCTGTATTAATAATTGATCACTTAATATTTGCCAAAGAGATTATAAGCAAAAGTGATGAGTTTAAGGGAGATGATCACTTTTTCTTGCCTAAAGACCATAAAGAAAGCTGAGCACTGAAGAACTGATGCTTTTGAACTATGGTGTTGGAGAAGACTTTCGAGAGTCCCTTGGACTGCAAGGTGTTAAAACCAGTCAATCCTAAAGGAAATCAACCCTGAATATTCTTTGAAAGGACTGATGTTGAAGTTGAAGCACCAACACTTTGGCCACCTGATATGAAGAGCCAACTTATTAAAAAAGACCCTGATGCTGGGAAAAATTGAGGACAGGAGGAGAGATGGACAACAGAGGATGAGATGATTGGATGGCATCATTGACTCAATGGACATGAGTTTGAGCAAGCTCCAGGAGATGATGAAGGACAGGGAAGCCTGGTGTGCTGCAGACCGTGGGGTCACAAAGAGTCGCACATGACTGAATGGCTAAACAACAACAATCACTTTTTAAAACATTCTTTTAATTTACATCAATTATCAGTTAAAACTCCTATCTGAAATAAATACTAAGCAATAAATAGCTTGTGATGAAGATGAGGGATGTACAGAGGGGAAACTTGCCTTTCCAGATCATGCTCATTTTAAAAGGCTAATTCTTCTAGTATGCCNATGACTGAATGGCTAAACAACAACAATCACTTTTTAAAACATTCTTTTAATTTACATCAATTATCAGTTAAAACTCCTATCTGAAATAAATACTAAGCAATAAATAGCTTGTGATGAAGATGAGGGATGTACAGAGGGGAAACTTGCCTTTCCAGATCATGCTCATTTTAAAAGGCTAATTCTTCTAGTATGCCACTGTTCAATCATAACCTATATTTGCATCTAAAAATGGCCTAACTCACAATAAAAGATTCACTGATATGTCTTTTATGAGTCTTTTATATGTCACTGATGCATCTTTTATGGTTTTTCTGAATTAATGGCATTTGGTCATCTATTGGAGAAGGAAAAAAAAAGAGGGGGGGGACTGAGACTTGATCATTTAGCTGGGCACTGAAATCAGAGTAAGAGATTCAAAGAAGGATGAGGAACAGGGTAATGGATAATGCCCCAGATCTTGAATGAGTTTGGAATGTGGGATAATGAAAAGTGGGAAATGTAGAGTGGGGCCAAATAAAGAAAAGTCATATCAATCAGAGAAGTTGGAATTTATCTTTAGGTGACAAGAAAGACATACATGAAGTAACGTGTAGGAAGTGGTATTTAACTCTTAGGCTAGTTTAATGAATTGCTTATTTCTCAAAGCAGAAATATTCTTCTCTTCATTATACATTGGACTTTCCAAGAAGAGTCATGCTTATAAAAAGAGCACCTTTGGTTATCATTTTATCCCTGGGTGAGAGCATTGTCCTCAATAAATCCTTCAGTTTTGAAACAAATGTCTCCATTGATAGGAAGATGTTTCCACTTCATTTACTTTGCTTATAATTTTTTGTCCAAGTTGAGCACTTTAAAGCATTGGTGTATGAAGTGAAATGAAAGTCACTCAGTCATGTCTGACTCTTTGCAACCCCATGGCCTGTATAGAATTCTCCAGGCCAGAATACTCAAGTGGGTAGCCTTTCCCTTCTTCATGGGATCTTCCCAACTCAGGGAACAAACCCAGGTCTCCCACATTGCAGGTGGATTCTTCACCAGCTAAGCTACAAGAGAAGCCCAAGAACACTGGAGTGGGTAGACTATCACTTCTCCAGCTGATCTTCCCGACCCAGGAATCAAACCAGGGTCTTCGGCATTGCAGGTGGATTGATTCTTTACCAACTGAACTATGAGGGAATACCTTTAAATAGAACAGGAAAACAGGCAACACATGCCCGAGTCATAATTATTTATAGAAAAACTTCATGCAAACACACTTGAAACTTCAATTAAATGCCTTCATTGAAGTCCAGATCACCAGTTGCCTTTTGGAAGAAACATGTCAAATTTGGAAGTTCAGATCCAAATAACAAGAAAACCAAAATCATATTTACNAGTGGTATTTAACTCTTAGGCTAGTTTAATGAATTGCTTATTTCTCAAAGCAGAAATATTCTTCTCTTCATTATACATTGGACTTTCCAAGAAGAGTCATGCTTATAAAAAGAGCACCTTTGGTTATCATTTTATCCCTGGGTGAGAGCATTGTCCTCAATAAATCCTTCAGTTTTGAAACAAATGTCTCCATTGATAGGAAGATGTTTCCACTTCATTTATTTTGCTTATAATTTTTTGTCCAAGTTGAGCACTTTAAAGCATTGGTGTATGAAGTGAAATGAAAGTCACTCAGTCATGTCTGACTCTTTGCAACCCCATGGACTATACAGTCCATGGAATTCTCCAGGCCAGAATACTCAAGTAGGTAGCCTTTCCCTTCTTCATGGGATCTTCCCAACTCAGGGAACAAACCCAGGTCTCCCACATTGCAGGTGGATTCTTCACCAGCTAAGCTACAAGAGAAGCCCAAGAACACTGGAGTGGGTAGACTATCACTTCTCCAGCTGATCTTCCCGATCCAGGAATCAAACCAGGGTCTTCGGCATTGCAGGTGGATTGATTCTTTACCAACTGAACTATGAGGGAATACTTTTAAATAGAACAGGAAAACAGGCAACACAGGCCCGAGTCATAATTATTTATAGAAAAACTTCATGCAAACACACTTGAAACTTCAATTAAATGCCTTCATTGAAGTCCAGATCACCAGTTGCCTTTTGGAAGAAACATGTCAAATTTGGAAGTTCAGATCCAAATAACAAGAAAACCAAAATCATATTTATCTCTGCTTGATTGATATGTAAATGGAGACTTAAGTCAAAACTTCCTAATTCTAATTATCCAATTGTGTAGCTGATCCATGTTTCAAAAACACGAATTCAAAAACTGAAAATGAAAGAGCAGAACAGATTCTATTCTGAAATAAAATAGAAGTGAGCAGCAGTTGAATTCAGAAGACACAAAAAATACATACTTGGTGCTGAATGAAATAATAACAAAGAAGTGATGTCTAGAAATCCCGTTTATAAGAGAATTTTCTTTCTTTTTTTTGTTTGTTTGTTTTATTTTTTTTTAAGGATATCATGGTCCAAAGCCTATATAACCCCACACATTCTTTCAGGAATTTTATTAACTCACATATTCAAATGTTAATTAAGCTCTGTGTCAGGTATTGTACATGGTGTGAGGATCCAGGATATAATACATTTATCTGAACTTTGACAAGTACATAAAATCTGAGTAATTAAATCCTAAGGGCAGAAGCGTCTAGATTTTTTTAAATCAGTGACATGAAGAATGAATTAATGAGATACAGATAGTAATGACAACTTTGTCCTTAATCTAAAGAAAAAAGGATTGGATTTTCAGTTTTTGCTCATCTTTCTGTTTATTGACTTAGCTTGAGAAAGTAACATACAATGACACCTTTATGATGCCTACTCGATACTCCCTTTATTTCTTTGTAAGCTGCTTATTCAAACTCATAAAATAGCCTTCCGTAGTCACTTTTGTAGTATATGACTATCCTTCCTTGGTTTCATCTGATTGGCACTGGAGGAGGACAACTGACATAGGGAAAGCTATCTTATTAAATCTGATGGCTTGAGCCAATCAGATTCTCTATTCTGAAGTTTCTAATGAGCCTATGAAATAGCTCAGTTAGCTATGGCAATGGAAGTATAAGAATAATAGAGCTGAAAATGGAGTCGTAGTGTTTGGGCTATGGTAAAGCAGAAGAGTAAATGTCTGCAAGAAGAGAGAACACAGACAGAAAGGACTGAAGAGGCATGTATCTACAAAACCACATTTCTGCTAGTCAGAGTGACCCCTGACCATTAATGTCATTGGTCAGTTCAAGCATACAAAGACAGTGGTAGCATATGAAGAAAGAGGCGCTGCTACTGTAGGACAAAGAAAGAACAAAAAGTTATTCATAAGCAAACATCAACTCTATGTTTGGAATGCTTCTAGTGGAAAAAAATAGGTCTTGGCTTTCTAGAGCAGGAAGTTGCTCTTAAGAAACTTTGGGATTCAAAAATCCAGGTGTATTGTGTTTCCTTCATGTTGGAGGTATATGCTACCATCTGCTCCAGGGCCAAAGAATTTCATCTCAAGTAATTTATTTTCCATTTAAGGATGAATGAGGGGGTGGTTTAAAAGTATGCTCAGAGATGTGATGACAGACTAGGCAGTGATTCCAGTTCTTTCTGTGCCTGTGTGTAAGAGGTTGATTTTGATGAGCTTGCCAAAGGACATAGACACTTCTCCTCCTCTAAACATCTGTGGGTGATCCATTCCCCCCAAAATGACAGTATCTGTCTTCCTGCTCACTGGTTTGAGAGCTAGTGTGCCAGACTCTCACAGCTGTGGGGGCACAGCTGACAATCCATCTTCAAAATGCACCACATGCCAGTTGTTTGGATCGAGGTAGCTTGGAAAAGTCACTTCTTGGGAAGAAAACTTTATCTGAGAGCTGATTTTCTCACAAGGAGTAGATTTCTGCTTTTCCCTCAACTTCTGCATTTTTAAAGGGGACATCAGATGAGAAGTACCTGTCCTCAGATAATGACCTTGCCTTGTGGGGGTTTTCTAGCTTTAAATAGCATGAATGAGTCACCTGGGCTGAGATCTATGATGAACATTTGCCACCCTAAATAAAGGCATTCTCATTTTCTAATGGAGAAGGCAATGGCACCCCACTCCAGTATTCTTGCTTGGAAAGTCCCATGGGTGGAGCAGCCTGGGGGGTTGCAGTCGATGGGGTCGCTGAGAGTTGGACACAGCTAAGCGACTTCACTTTCACTTTTCACTTTCATGCTTTGGAGAAGGAAATGGCAACCCACTCCAGTTTTCTTGCCTGGAGAATCCCGGCGGAGCCTGGTGGGCTGCCATCTATGGGGTCAAACAGAGTCGGACACGACTGAAGCGACTTAGCAGCAGTAGCAGTATTTTCCAATACATGTTGGCAGCTTGATATTATGAAAGCTAGTTATCTCCCATAAAACATTCTCCCACTTTGCTCATAGGAAGAACATGAATTAATAGGCCTTCATTTCTATCCTAAGTGTTCTTTTATTTAAATTATTGATTACTATTTCAAATTCTATATTGTGTTTTGAGAAAAAAGTACATATATTTATGTTATAAATATTAATACAAATATGTAAGTTCATTTAATAAGATATATCTTAAGGCATCCAGCCAAGTAACAGGTAAGATGTGGATATATTTATCTACAGATATCATATATATATATATGCATACAAATGTGCTCATGTTATACACATATGCACATGAACATATGAAATACATATAGTCATATAGCTTGTATATGCATACAGGCTTATAAAGACATATGTGCACTCTGTAACCATGTAAAAAATGCCATTTTATTAAGTAAAATTACATTGAATGCTCTAATTAGGTGAATCTTCTGAGCACTTATTATAGATTCCCAATATATTATCTCTGTACCAGCATTTTAGTATGGATAAATGGATTCAGAGGGACAAATAGCAAGCTGATGTGAGTTTAATGCCTTTAAGTATGGCTGATTCATAAGACTGACAAATGCATTGATTGACATTTCTATCAATTAACCAGTTCTTTGGGAGAATTGATGGATTATACCCGAGAAGGCCAATTACTTTTCTACCTAGCAAATGACTTTCCTTAGAGTCAAGAGTGCTTTTTGATTTACCTAGTGAATATGGTTTCTCTGGTTCATATCTCATATTATCTACAAATGGGTCATTGATGTCTAGTGCACATTTATTAACAGAATAAAAAATGTAATAAAGCTTGTAATAAAATAATAACTTTATATTCTGATGTAGCCTTTCCTTTTAATTAAAAGAGCCATTATGTGTAAATTACTTAGCATAATTCTTGGCACAGAATAAGAGCTCAGTGAGTGTTTATTATTTCTTTATTAATATAACAAAACTCCACAATATCATGTCAAAAAAGGTCAAATCTAAATATTTTGCTTTCTCTATATTAGGGAAAATAATGAGCAGAGGCTAAGAGCTGAGTATGCTCTTAAGAAGGACCCATTAAATGGCTCTTTAAGGACCTAAAGATTTATGTTGGCTTGTAAATAAAGAACAGGGCTAGATTCTGAAGGACAGAGAAACAGGCAAATAAGTCATTGTTTTTCAGTAGATACAAGTTCAAGAGATAGAAATAAAAAAGAAATCATCCATGGTAACTGATTTTAAAAGGCTGTGTTTATTGTCCTCATATAAATAATTTGGTGCTTCAGTGGTCAAATCTTTAAAAAAATAACTGTCATGTTCATATAAAGTCCACATGTTCATATAAAGTCCAATTCTGCTATTAAAATTCTTTGTAACTTTGTGTTTTTTTTTTTTTAAAACTTGGTCTTAAAGTGAGTATGTTTTTTTTTTTTTTTTTTTTTTTTTTTACTTTTTAAAATCTTAGTGTTGGCTTCCATCACACAACAATGTGAGTTAGCCAGAATTATACATATATCCCTTTCCTCTTGAGCCCCCACTTCTCCTATCCTACCCCTCCAGGTCATCACAGAGTGCCAGACTAGGCCCCCTATGTTACGCAGCAACTTCTTACCAACTACCCATTTACACACAATACTATATATATATGTTGAACTGATATAGCCATTAGGGAGAAAAGCATGGAGATTCCTTTTTAAAAAATTAGAAATAAATCTACCAGGAGACCCAGCAACCCAATTACTGGGCATACACCCCAAGAGAACCACAATTCTAAAAGACACATGTATCCCAGTATTCATTGCAGCATTATCTACAATAGTCAAGACATGGGAGCAACCTAGATGTCCATCAACAGATGAGTGGATAAAGAAGATATAGTACATATATTCAATGGAATATTATTCAGCCATAAGAAAGAACAAACTTGAGTAAGTTCTAGTGAGGTGGATGAAGTTAGAGCCTGTTATACAGAGTCACGGAGAAGGCAATGGCGCCCCACTCCAGTACTCTTGCCTGGAAAATCCCATGGACAGAGGAGCCTGGTAGACTGCGGTCCATGGGGTCCCGAAGAGTTAGATACGACTGAGCAACTTCCCTTTCACTTTTCACTTTCATGCACTGGAGAAGGAAGTGGCAACCCACTCCAGTGTTCTTGCCTGGAGAATCCCAGGGACGGGGGAGCCTGGTGGGCTGCTCTCTATGGGGTCACATAGAGTCGGACGACTGAAGTGACTAGCAGCAGCATACAGAGTGAAATAAGTCAGAAAGAGAAAAACAAATACAGCATATTGACCCATATTTATGGAATCCGTTGCAATGCTATTGATGAACCTATTTGCAGGGAAGAAATGGAGATATAAATGTAGAGAATGGACTTTCTTTATGTTTTATGTATTGAAGTTTTTTATGACGTATTATTAGAGCAGCTGGATCATGTTAAAAGGAAAAGAGTTTCAGAAAAACATCTATTTCTGCTTTATTGACTATGCCAAAGCCTTTGACTGTGTGGATCACAATAAACTGTGGAAAATTCTGAAAGAGATGGGAATACCAGACCACCTGACCTGCCTCTTGAGAAACCTATATGTAGGTCAGGAAGCAACAGTTAGAACTGGTTATGGAACAACAGACTGGTTCCAAATAAGAAAAGGAGTACGTCAAGGCTGTATATTGTCACCCTGCTTATCTAACTTCTATGCAGAATACATCATGAGAAACCCTGGGCTGGAAGAAGCACAAGCTAGAATCAAGATTGCTGGGAGAAATATTAATAACCTCAGATATGCAGATGACACCACTCTTATGGCAGAAAATGAAGAGGGACTAAAAAGCCTCTTGATGAAAGTGAACAGGAAAACTAAAAAGTTGGCTTAAAGCTCAACATTCAGAAAACGAACATCATGGCATTTGGTCCCATCACTTCATGGGAAATCGATGGGGAAACAGTGGAAACAGTATCAGACTTTATTTTTTTGTGGGCTGCAAAATCACTGCAGATGGTGATTGCAGTCATGAAATTAAACGACACTTACTCTTTGGAAGGAAAGTTATGAGCACCCTAGATAGCATATTCAAAAGCAGAGACATTACTTTGCCAACAAAGGTCCATCTAGTCAAGGCTATGATTTTTCCAGTGGTCATGTATGGATGTGAGAGTTGGACTGTGAAGAAAGCTGAGTGTCGAAAAATTGATGCTTTTGTTTTTTATTTTTTTAATTTAAAATGTTATTTTTTAGTTTGTTTTGCTTTACAATACTGTATTCATTTTGCTGTACATTGACATGAATCAGCCATGAATGTATATATGTTGGAGAAGACTCTTGAGAGTCCCTTGGACTGTAAGGAGATCTAATCAGTTCTTTCTAAAGGAGATCAGTCTTGGGTGTTCTTTGGAAGGACTGATGCTAACGCTGAAGCTCCAATACTTTGGCTACCTCATGTGAAGAGATGGCTCACTGAAAAAGACTCTAATGCTGGGAGGGATTGGGGGCAAGAGCAGAAGGGGACAACAGAGGATGAGATGGCTCACTCAATGAATGTGAGTTTGCATGAACTCTGGGAGTTGGTGATGGACAGGGAGGCCTGGTATGCTGTGGTTCATGGGGTCGCAAAGAGTCAGACAGGACTGAGCGACTGAACCAGACTGAACTGATTAGAACAATTGCACTGTTTTAAATACTTGCAAATCACCACGGACTAGAGACTACCAGGTTCCCTGTCCATGGGATTTTCCAGTCAAGAATACTGGAAGGTGTTGCCATTTCCTTTTCCAGGAGATCTTCCCAACCCAAGGATTGAACCTGGCTCTCTCACATTGTAGGCAGATCTTTTACCCTTTGAGCCACCAAGGAAGTCCCTTTCTAAAGACTAGTGTACTATATTTATAATATTGTAATGATTACTATAGTAAAAGTAGGTACAAATAGGATGTAACATTAGAATAAGGCAAGTCAGAAGTATAGTTCTCTGCATAATTTAAGTAAAAACTTGGAGAACTTCTACCTTTATGTTATTAGACAGTTCAGGTTAATCAAATGTGAATTGAAAGATTATTTAAATAAATACTATATACATATATGCAATATGAAAATATATGCACATTTTGAAGTTAAAAATCAAACCAGAAGCTTAGGTTAGTTACTTTTGGAAGTAGTTTGGTTGATTTCCTAAAGACAGCAATCCCTTATATTCATGGATTCATAATGCTATCTCAAAATATTTCCACATGTATTGTTATGTATTTGCCTCAGAAAAGCCCTACAATATGTAGAAATTTTATAATTAATTCAATTTTGGATAAGCAAGTGCTACTATAGAAAATATACAGAGTTTACCAGAGTTTGCAGAGCACGTTGCTTTCTAAAGACATCCAGAGAAGTTCTCTGAAGATAGAAAGGGGCAGCCATCTCCCCAGGGTCATCTTCCCACTGGCGGTGAAAAGTTCTTCTTTGCCCCAACCAATACTGAAAATGCCTGATTAGTGTACCTGTTTTCCCTCGATAGTCACTTTTCTCAGATAGCATCTGTCAAGAGCAGACTTGGACAAAGCTCAGAAGGATACATGTATGCAAATCATTTTCTTTGGAGAAGAGAGAAAGGGAGGGGGGACGTATGGCTTGGGTGCTCTTTCTCAGGATGATAACTTTATCTGTGTTTTGAACTCTCCTCTGAACAATGAAGGATTCAATCTAAAAGAAAATGTTTCCCTCTTGGGCTGACCTACAAAAACAGTCACTACAGCAAATTCCCAGGGAAAGGAAAGTGTCCTTTTCCTTTTGACTGATAAGGAGTTACAATAATTTCAGAATAGGCAGTGATTCTTTGTTTTCTTTGTTGAGAGAATGATGGAAGTGGAGAAAGCAATAAGGACTGGGATAAACAGAGGAGGCAGGGCCACAGGAACCACCTCAGGAGAGAAGTAGACTGCCATTTGAAGAGAGGGAAATGATTACAAAGGCCCTTGTCTTCAGAAAACAAGGTTTCATTAGCATGTTGATAAGTTTTACTTCAATCCCCTGGAGAAGAAAATGGCAACTTACTCCAGAATTGTTTCCCGGGAAATCCCATGGATAGAGGATCTTGGCTGGCTATAGTCCATGGGGTCACAAAAGAGTCGGACATGACCTAGCCACTAAACAAAAACAAAACTTTACCATTAAGAAGAACTGCTTTGCCTCTTTAGGAGTTTATTTTCTATAAGCATCGTTGATAGAACAGCTGATCCACGTAGTTACCTTAGGTATTTATTATCTAAGTGGAGATTGAATTACTTGCATACAATCACCAAATATAAAGAAAGAAGGAAAAAAAAAAAAACCTTTATTTTCAACATCATTTTATTTCCTTATATCTGATTGAAATACTAACTATGCACTTATTTTAATCCTGTTTAAACAGACTTTCCACAAATATAGTAAATACAGGATTTAAACACTTAGAAAGAATTGAAAGGTGCCATTGAGCAGAGTTGCACTCATTATCTAACCAAAAGAAAAGAACTTTGGAAGAAAAAAAAATCACAAATGGCAAGACTTTGAAGAATCTACTTGTTATCTTTTCCACTCCGGTGATTTTAGACTTCCGCACCAAATTGAAACACCATTTTCTGAACAATAATGTAATACATTTTTGACACCACAAAAGAATGCTTTTAAGGCATAAAAATGCATTTCCCTTATGTAATCAAAAACAAAAACCCTATAAATTACAATGCAATGAACAGTTCAATTCCTCTATTGAATGTATTTAAAAGATATATGCTGATTAAGCTCTTAGTCATTTGTGGTAACTGTCTAGTGAAAGCTTTACGAATCTGGCTTTACCCATATTAAATGCCCTGGTGGTGGCCCTCAAATAAAGAGAAGGGGAAAATTAATCTTAGCCTTTGTTCCTTTATATATTTTAATAAATGTTGCTTCACATTTTTAATGCATTTATGTCTCACACAGAATGCCAAATGGTTTGATTTTTACAATGGAAAAGCCAAGAACAAATTTACACATTAAAATGTAAAGCAGTTCAACAGTGCAAGCTTTGTTTTCCAGAATATAATGTACTTTCTCTGTTTCTTAATAACTTTTTACAGACATTTCAGCTGTATATAAAAGTAGGTTTTGCTAACATTTTGCAGAGTATCTTCCCCCCCCCCCTTTGTTCCCTTCTGCCTTGTTGAGAATATCTTTGGACTGTCTTACACATTCTTATATTAATAGGTTCTACTTTTTCACTAGGGCTTCCCTGGTGGCTCAGATGGTAAAGAACCTGCCTGCAACTGGGGAGACCCAGGTTTGATCTCTGAATTGGGAAGATCCCTTGGAGAAGGACATGGCAGCCCGCTCCAGTATTCTTTCCTGGAGAATCTCACTGACAGAAGAGTCTTGAGGGCTACAGTCCATAGAGTCACAAAGAGTCAGACATGACTGACATGACTTAGCAGGCACTTCTTTAATATAATGATTTATTTATAAGCTGATAGGGATAATTGTTACATTTTGTCATGAAACCTCTTTACAGAGAGAAAAATCCTAAAACAAAACTCAATTAAATTAAAAAAAATATCCCCACAATATTATTTGCAGTGATGCACTTAAGTAAAAATAACAGAGGACATTGCAGTGGACAATAAGGTTCCCATTTCTGTGACTTCTTTAAATTGAGAAAAGGTAAAGGGAATAGACAATAAAAAATTAATAAATAGGGGTGGTCCTAAGATGGCAAAGGAATAGGATGGGGAGACCACTTTCTCCCCCACAAATTCATCAAAAGAACATTTCAATGCTGAGAAAATTCCACAAAACAACTTCTGAATGCTGGCAGAGGACATCAGGCACCCAGAAAAGTAGCTCATTGTCTTTGAAAACAGGTAAGATAAAATGTAAAAGACAAAAAAAGAGACAAAAGAGGTAAGGAGGGAGCTCCATTCCAGAAAGGGAGTCTTAAAAAGAGAGAAGTTTCCAAACACCAGAAAACACTCTCGCTGCCGAGTCTGTGGCGAGCCTTGGAAGCACAGAGGGCAATATAACAGGGAGGAAAAATAAATAATTAAAACCAACAGATTATGAGCCCAATGGTAACTCCCCCAGTGAAGAAGCAGCACAGATGCCTGCACCTGCCACTAGCAAGAGGGGATTGGGCAGGGAGGTGTGGGTTGCATTGCTTTTTAAGGATCCGGCCCGAGTGCCCTGACTGTAACCAGAGCGAACTAACTTGGACTAGCAAACCAGACTGTGGGATAGCTACCATGCGAAAAGCTCTAACATTAGACACCACCAGGACCACACACAGAACAAAGGACAGAATAGAATTAGCCGGCTACAGACCATCCCCCTCCAATGATAAACAGCCAGAGCTGGAAGGGCCAGAAGGAGGCAATAGCGGCCCCAGAGAGACATTAACTACCAAAGTGCAAATAGGCTTCTTTGCTAACTAAGACTTCTTGGGGTTCTGGACAGTCATCATCTGCCTGAGAAGGTGCACCTGTTATGCACCCAGAAAACTGAGCAGCAGGGACAGGAGAGGTGGTAAGTCACAACAACTGCACTCGCCAAACACCTGAGTTACTTGGACCTGGGAAGGGCACAAAACGCAGGCCCAACCGAGTCTGCACCTCTGAGGACTACCTGCATACCTGAGCCTGAGCGGCTTAGACCTGGGAGGTGCATGCAGCCCAGGGCCAGCCTCAGACAGTTCCTGGCAGAGCAACCTAGAGCCTCAGATGTGTGTGTCATGAGTGGGCACAGGCCCAGCATGGATGAGACACTGCAAGCACACGCCAGTGATATTTGTTTCCAGCATCCCTCCCTCCCCACAGTGTGACTGAACAAGTGAGCCTAAAAAAAAAGTGTCCACCACTGACCCCCTTGTGTCAGAACGGAAATCAGACGCTGAAGAGACCAGCAAACAGAAGAAGCTAAAACAGAGGGAACCGCCTTGAAAGTGACAGGTGGCGACTGTCACTGAAAACCCTGTTGTTATTACCGACTACACAAGAAGGAGCCTATAGATCTTGGGAAATATAAGCTAGACCAAGGAACTATCCAAAAATGAACTGACCCCACACTGCCCACAACACCACCAGAGAAAGTCCTAGATATATCTTTATTATTTTTACAATCATTCTTTTTGTTTGTTTGTTTGTTTTTTCTTTTTTAACATTTTTTAATTTTAAGTCCTCTATTTCTCCTTTAATTTTCATTTTTATAACCTATTATTACTTTAAAAAAACCCTATTTTTAAAGCAAACTTCATACTTTTTTTAAATAATTCTTGTGACTTTTTTTTCCTTCTTCATTTCTTTAATATTATATGTTTTAAAAACCAAACTCTACTGTAGATTTTTAATTTTTGATTTCTGATATTGGTTATCAAATTTTTACCTTCAAAAACTCAATCTTCAGTACCCATTTTTACTTCAGAGTGACATTACTGGCTTGACTGCTCTCTCCTCCTTTGGACTCTCCTTTTTCTCTAAGTCACCTCTGTCTCCTCCCTCCACCTTCTCTTCTCTACCCAACTCTGTGAATCTCTGTGTGTTCCAGATGGTGTAGAACACTTAGGGAACTGATCACTGGCTGGATCTGTCTCTCTCCTTTTCATTCCCGTCTTTTATCCTCCTGGCCACCTCTGTCTCCTTCCTCCCTCTCCTCTTCTCTGTATAACTTCGTGAACATCTCTGAGCAGTCCAGACTATGGAGGGCACATAAGGAAGTGATTACTGACTAGCTTGCTCTCTCCTCTTTTGATTCCATTTCATCTCATTTGGGTCACCTCTAACTCCCCCCTACCTCTTCTCTTCTCCATGTAACTCTGTGAACCTTTCTGGGTGTCCCTCAATGTGGGGAAACTTTTCATCTTTAACCTAGATATTTTATCAACGGTGCAGTATAGAAGGAGAAGTCTTGAGACTACTGTAAAAATAAAACTGAAAACCAGAAGCAGGAGGCTTAAGTGCAAATCCTAAGAACATCAGAGAACTCCTGACTCCAGGAAACATTAATTGATAGGAGCTCATCANCCCACAGGACTCTGTTCATTTATCTTTATTTTCTTTGTATTCCTCAGACTGGAAAATCTCCACTGAACTACTTTCAAGTTTACTGATCCTTTTGTCTTGTCAATTGTTGTCAAACCTCTCTAGTGACTTTTTATATGTTACGTTTCTTTACATGGTTTGTATTTTGTGGTTCTTGTTGCTGAAAATTGAACTTTTAAAACAATACAATGTACCAAAATCTAACAGACCAGACCCCTCTTCCTCCTGAAGTCTTATTGTTTTTGTAGCTGCTGTTGTTTTTTTAGTGGCTTTTCTGAACCAACTGTGTAAGGTCTATATTCTTTGCTGTGTGTGCCACTGAAATCACTGCCTGATTAGCTTAGAGGTCAACCAAAGACTGGACAGAGATGCCCTTGAAAACATGGAATGATAAGTCTTCAAGTTGTGCTTGGGGACTCTGCATTTGTTGGGCCACACCTTCAATACTTGATCAGGCATTTGACTACTCTGCCTTGGTCTCTCCTTTCGGCTTGTGCAGTCTCAACACAGCCAGAGGTCAGAGTCTCAGCATGCACACAGTTCTGGGCAAGCACATAGACCTATCCATGTGCATAACCTTCTGGATACTCCATAAATATAGTGGGCAGTTCAAAATGAGTCAGTTTTCTCTAATTGTTTGTGAAAAATCCATGGTGAAAAACTTTTCACACTGAAATAGCTCCATTTCATGTCTTCATGGATTCAACCTTGTAAGATCTTTTAGGGAAACACCAGTCAGGATAAATAATGATGATTTTCTGAGAATGAAGCTTTGAAAGAGCTCCATTGCCACTCTGCTCCCTCTGGTTGCTGCTAGGCTACTGGGTTTTTACCATGATAGCATTATTGATTTTCAAAATTATTACTTATTGCTGTTTTTGGTCAGTCATTAAGTTGTGTCCAACTTTTTGCGACCCCAAGGGCTGCACAATACGAGGCTCTTCTATCCTTCTCTATCTTCTGGAATTTGCTCAAATTCATATCCATTGAGTCAGTTGGGTCTACCTAGCCATCTCATCCTCTGTTACTCCCTTCTCTTTTTGCCTTCGATCTTTCCTAGCATCAGGGTCTTTTCCAATTAGTCAGCCCTCTGCATCAGTTGGTCAGTGTATTGGAGTTTCAGCTTCATCAAAATTATAGTGAGCTGGATAAGAGAAAGGGAATAGAAAAGGGCACATAGAAATGGCACACTGCTCACTGTTCTCAGTAGGTATCATCAGATTTCTTTGATTTTTTCCCTTATATTATTGTCTTTGATTTCCAGGATGCTGAAAAATTTAATTATGAAATTACCAGTTTTTTTCATTCTGTGGAGGAAAGAATTTTTGGAGGTCCCTAACTGGCCCTTTTCCCTGACCATACACTATTGGTTTTGTTTGTTTGTTTGTTTTTGTTTTTTTAAATAAACATCTGCCCTAAATTTAATGTCAATAGACATCTATCAAGTCTGGAATAACTGGCATTGTAGAAATGGTTTTCTTTCAAAAATTATCTGGGGAATTTGATAGTTTTATTTCCATATATTAAAAGAAGTAGAAATCAGTACTTTTCAAAATATAATTATTTTCACATTTTCACCTCAGTTTCTGGTTGGCTATGTTGGAGATAATCATGATATGAAAATAACCAGGGGCTTCCCTGGTGGCTCAGATGATAAAAAATCTACCTGCAATGCAGGAGACACAGGTTTGATTCCTGGATCAGGAAGATCTCCTGGAGAAGAAAATGGCAACCCACTTCAATATCCTTGCCCGAAAAATCCCATGGACAGAGGAGCTTAGTGGCTACACTCCATAGAGTTGCAAAGAGTTGGACACGACTGATGGCTAGGCACAACAAGGAAGCCTACAAGCACATTGGTTTACAGGAGTTCTATTGTTTTCCCTTTTTAATAAATAAAGAAAATGAATAACTGTGTTCATTAGTGGAAGCTTTATAACTCTATTTTGATTAGGGGAGTTTCCTCTTTCTCTCACTCTCTCCTTTTTTTTTTTTTTTTTTTTTTCAGAAAATATGAACTTAGAAAAAGCCAATTTCATGTGTTGTTAATTTAATTCTCAACGATAAAACCTTACTTTACTGATGGAAAATGAAATTACCCTTTTCATACCCTTTTTATATGTCAATTAAATGCTGTTTTTTCCACCCCAAAATAAACCCTGCACAATATTTGGCCTATATCTTTATCTCTTGGAAAAATTAAAAATATTTATGAAGTAGTTCACTTCAATAAATCTACCAAATTCTGTCACTTAAATTGTTGGCATAATGACACTGAGAACTGTCATGTCAAGGTTCACACCTTCAAAGAAATGATGTCTTTTTTGGAGATGTGTGGTATTACTTTCACATTTAATGAAGTATGTAGAAGCATGATATTTTCTTTACAGTTGTATATAGTAAAACACCTACAGAGTTTTAACCCACAGTTAGGTGTGTTTATGTCAACTGTGCCCCACCTTCTCCAGGATTCTTGGCATTAAAGAATCAAGAAGCTGAGTTTGTAAAATAGGAAAGTTTGTCTGAGATATATAAAAGATTATAAGGCATAGGAACTATTTCTCTACTATTGACTTAAATGCTAGTCAAATGATTTCAAAGTATTCCAACCAAGAAATTGCACTGTCTCTGTAAAATAAACTATCTCTGTTTATAGTAAATAAGCACTTATATAATATCTTGGTGCTTCCAATCATCCAGGCTTCTTATTCTCCCTATAGGCTGTATATGTAGAGAAACATAGACGTTCACTGTTCAAAACACAGGTTAGGCTAAAGAAACTGATTTTTAGCAAACATACATACACACACACGTGTATGTGTATGTGTGTGCATGTAAATTTAAAATGTATGGCTTTGAAAAGAACAATTCAACAAATAAACCCTTCCTAGCCTACTTTGGAGAAAAAAGAGAAAAACAAAAATGTCAGACCTAGTACAATTTGGAATATAAAAATCCCAAAAGCCAAAGTCATAAAATAGGATACACTCAATTCTAGGAAATAACTTTGAAAACTAGAAAAGGTAGTTTTCTAGAAATACCAAAAAAAAAAAAAAACAAAATTAACTTTAGAAAAATACANAAAAAAGAGAAAAACAAAAATGTCAGACCTAGTACAATTTGGAATATAAAAATCCCCAAAGCCAAAGTTATAAAATAGGATACACTCAATTCTAGGAAATAACTTTGAAAACTAGAAAAGATAGTTTTCTAGAAATACCAAAAAAAAAAAGCAAAATTAACTTTAGAAAAATACATATCTTACACAATGATTTCCTTAGAAGAGACTCTGATATTGATTTAAAGCCTGCCATTAAAACAGTCAAAGGCCAGGTGGCTTCAGTGTAAATTCTAAGTTTTAATGAAAATACAAGTCCAGCAATATTTAAAATATTTATAGAATATTTTATCAAGTCATTTAATCAAAACTACAATTTTAATCCAAAAATACAACAAAAAAAAAAACCATAAACAAATTAAGGCCTACAGAGCAATATTAATTACAAATATAGAGGGAATTATTCTTTATAAATTGTTAACAAAATATAATGCAGTTGTATATAAAAATACTGTATCTCAATGCTATTTATTTCAGAACCACAAGGATGATTCAATCAGTGTATGCAATATGTAGGTGAATTCAAGGAGTAAAAACATAATTAAATAGTAAATGCTAAAAAAGTAATTGCATGATGTGTAACAGTCATTCTTCATTAAAACAACAACAAAACCCTAAGCAAAGAGGAAAAATAAAAGAATGTTAGTTTTTTTATGAATAGTTTTTATCATATAATTTAAACATTCTTTTAAATGAAAGAACTCTTTCATTTCCATTAAATCAGGAACACATATGATTTAATATTTAATTATCAATGGCAACTCACTCGAGTGTTCTTGCCTGGGAAATCCCATGGACAGAGGAGCCTGGCAGGCTACAGTCCATGACGTCTCAAAAGATTTGGACACAACTGAGTGACCAAACAGATGATGGTATTAGCAATTCTGAAAAAATAATTTATTTATTAAACAAAAATTAACGGCTCACTTGATATGTGCCAAGCTCTGAAAATATAGCATATGAATGAAAGGTATATCCTTAGTTCTCACAACATTATTTCTTCTAGAAGTGAGAGAAACAGGAAATAAGGATAGAGGATATAAGATGATGATAACTGTTATGAAGAAAACCAAGATAGACAATACAATTTTGCAATTTTTCTTAAAATTAATTTATAGGTGCTCTTCAACTGAATATCTCCTGGAAATCTCTGCCCTAAAAATAAGAAAAAAATCCATATATGACAAAATACTGACAATAAAGTAAATGTCTGCAAAATAAAAGACTAAGCAAATTGTGGCAAATCCTTGTCGTGAAATACTATACAGTATTTTAAATAAATATATGAAAGTTGAAACTATTGTCTTGAAGGACAATTTTACCTTTTGTTACTGAAAAAAGAAACATGCGAGTAGGAGATTCCATTTTAACAGGAAAAACAATGACAAAAATAATTCTGTATATGTATGCATGTTAATCTATCTTCTTACATAAATGCAGATATAAAGTTATATGAATGTATGTTAGTAAAAAATAATTACTTTGCCAATGAAGATAATGACCATGAAGGTAAGCAAAACAAAACGAATAAATAAAAAAATCAATTATTCCATATAATCATAATGTGTATAATATTATTCCATTTGTGAGGGACTTCCTTGGTGATCCAGTGGTTATAAATCTGCCTTCCAGTGTCTGGGATGTGAGTTCAATCTCAGGTTGAAGAACTAAGATCTCACATGCCACGGGGCAACTAAGTCAGGGCACCAGAGCTACTGAGCCTATGCACTCTAGAGGCTGTATGCCACAACTAGAGAGCACCCATGCTGCAGCTAGGGCAGTCCACAACTAGAGCAAGCTTGCACACCTCAGTGAAGACCTAGCACAGCCAAAATTAAATATCTATCTACAGTCCATATAGATATATATTGGAGAAGGAAATGGCAACCCACTCCAGTGTTCTTGCCTGGAGAATCCCAGGGACAGGGGAGCCTAGTGGGCTGCCATCTCTGGGGTCTCACAGAGTCGGACACGACTGAAGAGACAGCAGTAGCAGCAGCAGCAGCATGTATATATGTGTGTGTGTGTGTGTGTGTGTGTGTGTGTGTGTGTGTATGTATGTATAGGCTTCCCTGGTGGCTCAGATGGTAAAGAATCTACCTGCAATGTGGGAGACCTGGGTTTGATCCCTGGATTGGAAAGTTCCCCTGAAGGAGGTCATGGCAACCCACTCCAGTATTCTTGCCTGGAGAATTCCCATAAACAGAGGAGCCTGGCAGGCTATAGTCCATGGTGCTGCAAAGAGTCAGACATGACTGAGCAACTCAACACATGAACACACACACACACACACACACACACACACACACACACACACTATATATATATATATATATACACATATACATATACATATATATAATCATATTTATGGTGTTATGAGGTTTTGTAAAAGGATGGTTATGGAAATGTTCATGGTGAATCTCAAGATTTTAGAATTTTAGGGTTCTTTTACTTACATGTTGTTTACTGTGTTATTTTAATTATCGTTATTATCATCATCACCTGTAAAAAAGGTACAAGTGTGATTCTGATTTTGGTGCAGTGTTTCCTAGAGTATAACTTGTTACATAACAAGTGCTCACTGTATATAGTAAGCAAAAGAAAAAAGCTATGCCACCAAGTAAGAATATTTCAAGAAACTTGCATGCCTTAAATATACAATAAGATTTGAGTCTATAACTTCAAATAGAGAGATGAATGTATTTTATCCATACCTGATTTCCTACCTTTCCTCCATCCACTTTCAAGACCAAATTAACCAGAGTAGCTTTTTAAGATGAAAAATCAACTTGCCTTTGCGTCCCTTTAAGGCATTCCAAGCATGAATTTCAGCTGGATTTGTTACTCCAAAAATGGCTACAGTAAATCATGCTATTTAAGATGAAAAATGTAGCATGCACACCACCACTGCTCTCCCTGCTTCACCCTCTGTTCTGTTTTTTTTCTTTTTTTCGTCATCATCAAAATGCAAAATAGAGTTTGAAAAATTAAACTAGACGCTGAGTGTTTATCATGAAGTTTATTTGTATTGTCAATACTCAGATGCATTAGGAAACTGGCCTCGTTGGGGTAACTCCTTGGTGTTTGTGTATTACCTAGCATCTTGAAAGTCAATGGGAATATGCCAACCTCTCTGTGTAGGAGAAGGGCCATGCACACCCACCACAATTTTCCACTCTTGACTAATAGACTGATAATTTCAAATTTGAAACATAATAATGATTACACCTAAAATCTTGCACATCAGATTGGCTGGCAGTTCTTTCAGTCCGCCAATTCACTTAATGTGTTCTAGAGGCAAGGGGCCATGAATATTTCTATTTGTGGTTTAATCTTAAGGCATGGTTTAGCTTGTAACTTTAGATACAAATCCTGAGTGAGAAAATCTAAGAGGATATGGTAAATACAACTATGATACAATACAGTACAATGTATTGCATGCAGTACATTGTATTCAATTCAATACAGCATAACACAGTACAACACAACACAATGCTTTCCTAGTTTTTTAAAAAATAAAAGTAACAGGGAAACTTTTTAAAAGAAATTCCTTATTGTGCAATGTGACCACTTATTAGGACAGTGAATGTTGAAAAATGACTCTTAAAAGGTCTCTCAGAACAGTAATTGAACAATGATGATGACTTTGAGAAAAATTAAAATCAAGTTATTTTTCTGTTTCTTATAGTGGGGTTTTGCAAGCTCACGGTGAGCCCTGCACACTACTGTGAAGCAAGCTGAATGGTTTCTAGTCTCATCGCATTTACTTCCCTTCTTTATGTCAGTCCGGGTTTCAGTGTCCTCATGACGATAACAATGTAATTTGTCTCACTATGATTGTTCATCAGTTAATTATGAAAGATAATAATATCTGGAAATCTATCTTAAATTTATCTTTAAAACATTTTGGATTGTTACTCCAAATTATAAATTTTTTTTAATCTCAAAATTTGATCCAGTTATTCTAAAGATTCCAGGCTTCTCTGGTATCTCAGTTGGTAAAGAATCTGCCTGCAATGCAGGAGATCCCGGTTCAATTCGTGGGTCCGGAAGATTTGCTGGAGAAGGGATAGGCTACTTACTTTGGCTTAGCCTTAGGATTCCCTTGTGACTCAGCTGGTAAAGAATGCACCTGCAACATGGGAGACCTGGGTTTGATCCCTGGGTTAGGAAGATCCCCTGGAGAAGAGAAAGGCTACCCACTCCAGGATTCTGGCCTGGAGAATATAGTCCATGGGGTCGCAAAGAGTCGGGCACAACTGAGGGATTTTCACTTTCTAAAGGTTCCAATTAGAGTTTTCTTTTCAAACATATAAATAAATTAGTAAATTATGGATACATTAACCCTTTTTTAGATCATCACAAAGTAATCTTTATTAGTATAAAACTCAGCTGGTGGAATCAGAAAGACTGATAGTACGAGAGATAAACCAACTGGTCACAGCAGTTCTGCAGATGATGGTCATTAGCTCACAGGTTTTACGGGGAATGAAAAGCATTGGTTAATCAGAAGATGGAGGCCACTTGTGAAAGGATCTGTGAATATAAAGGGAAATAATAACAGTGCGTGAAGTGTGTTGAGCATATACCGTGTACATGCCACAGTGCTGAGCTTGTACAGGTGCAAACTCCTTCTGTTTCTGGCAGATAACTATCTACTCTTCATTTCCAGTAGCTTCCCTTGGTTTCTGTGTTATTCACAATCGTTGTCATGAACAATTACATCTATTTGCAAACATATTCTTCCTATTAGTACTGAAAAACTTGTTTTTGTCTGCTTAAAGTTTAAGTTAATTTTAGTGGACAAACCACAAAGAATTAGACAAAGTACATCTCACTTCTAAAAACTGCACAGTTGAAAGAAGAGCAATCTAAATCAGAAAGTGGCTGAGAACAACTGGAAAAAGACAAGGAATCATAAATCTCTGGAGACTGTTGTTTGAGAAAGACTAGGTAGACTCAAGTTAGAATGAGGAATATACTCAGTTGAATTATATTAATTGTAAGCTTTTCTCTTCAGTTCAGTTCAGTCGCTCAGTAATGTCTGACTTTTTGCAACCCCATGAATCACAGAATGCCAGGCCTCCCTGTCCATCACCAACTCACAGAGTTCACTCAGACTCATGCCCATCGAGTCAGTGATGTCATCCAGCCATCTCATCCTCTGTTGTCCCCTTCTCCTCCTGCCCCCANTTCATCAGAAGGACTGAAGCTAAAGCTGAAACTCCAGGACTTTGGCCACCTCATGCGAAGAGTTGACTCATTGGTAAAAACCCTGATACTGGGAGGGACTGGGGGCAGGAAAAGGGGACGACAGGAGATGAAGTGCCTGGATGGCATTACCGACTCAATGGACTTGAGTTTGAGTAGATTCCAGGAGCTGGTAATGGACAGGGAGGCCTGCAGTTCATGGGGTCGCAAAGAGTCAGACATGACTGAGCAACTGAACTGAACTGAACTGATAGGATGTTTACGAACTTTTAATAGGCTCCCAGCTACCTAAGGTTACTTGAGGACACAGCTCTCCTTCAAGGGACATGTGTCAAAATTGAAGAAGTCCCTGTGGTTAGTTGTATCCACTGGGGTGGGGGGAGGGGGTAAGGCTCATGTGCTAGAGTTGGAAAGGTCTCCATGGTTATTTTGTAGCATATCCATGAGCTGTCTTGGGCCACACTGGAGCTTGTCTGAGATGGGATTTAGAGATCAGCTTGAATCTTTTCAGCCAGGCCACCCCTCCTTGTCTATACCTAACTTCTTCCCTACCACTGATGTTGTCATTGTTCCTTACCACTTCAGCCTCATCTCTTCATTCACTTTGAACCAGAGGACCTAACTATATTGATATTTTTTTGGCACAATGTCTTTCTCTATCTGCTCTGCACACTTAAAAGATTTTAACTCTTACTGGGCCATCACCTATGTTTCTTTTTTGATTATAGAGTTTCCTCTCATATTTTGTATGGCAACTTCAATTTTATTTCTTCTGGGAAGCCGATTATTAGATATCCTGATCTATATATGTGTAACTGAGAGGTTATGCCACCACTATACCCAATTTCTTAGAATATGTCACTGTGCACAGTGACACACATCCTGTGTACTTCCCAACAACCCTTAACTGTCTAAACTGAATTTAAACAGCACCTGCTTTATTTTTTTTTCTTTATTTTTAGCCCCTAGTACAATGCCTAGAATATGTGTTCACTAAATATCATTTGATGAATGAATAAATGTAATTGTAATTTTTTATTATTTTTACAGTTGTTTCATGTATGATAGTGTGAACCTGATTATTTGCAAGTCCTTATTCTGACCTCTTAAATGACATGAGATAGGAAGAAAATTCAGTGCTTAGAAATTAAGTTTTTATCACGCCCCCTCCCCTCACCAAGTCGTACAATTCTTTTAGGTATTATAATATCACAAATATGTTTAATCAAATACTTTCTGTGCATGAGACACAGCTAGTCAATATGTGGTAAACAAGTTTGCTTCAATATAAAGTAGAGATACTGTCTCTGAGAAATGCATTGATCTCAAATGGCAGAGTTAGTCTTCTTTTGTGAGAAGCATCTTTCAAATAAAGCTACTTGAGCGTTTGAAGGTGTCAACACTTTGATGTTTCAAAGCCTCAATTATTCAGATACCACAGAGCCGAGCATTGTATGTCTGCCAATGTCATATTTAAAAAGCTCAGATGGCTAAGATACCATGTTCTGTTCAAGTCTTCTGATATTTGAAATTAAGAGAAAAGCCCTTTCATTTCAGCAACTCCTAAGGCTCTCCCAGTCTTCATGCTGCTGCTGCTGAAACTCGACATTCATAAAATACTTGCTTGCAATTTGAATACATTGTTAATAGGGTGGACAGCTTCTGAGGTTGAAAGTTCAATTTATATTCTAGGGCTGAGGGGCAGGGTGGGGAATTTCCATATCTCTGATTGAGATTGGATATTGTATCAAGGACTTGGTTTAGAGCCAGAAATGTATTAGACAAATTATCCAAGGGGAGTGAAAATAAATTCTTTTATCTTAAGCAGCACCTGAGGAAGCTACAATCATGTTTCAACATAAGGCATTCAATCCTGTGTTGCCCACATCCCAGATGTGTTTGAGAACTTTTTCTCAAGAAATCAGCTGCAAATACCGATTTTCTACCAATATTATACAACACTGCTTTATTTAATCCCTTGTAATATAAAGCTTCTGGCCTACTGACTCTAAAGTCACAACCTTCTACCTCAAGGCTACATCACCTTTTACTTGTCAAACAAATATTTGTATTTAAATTTCTAGTGCAATTTGCTTCTAAAGACAGATTTCTCCTAGCATCAAGGAGTCTATTTGCATTGGTCTGAATTTTCCTGGAAGTGGCATTTAGATTGAACAATACTTGTGGTAGAATAATTTTAAATATTTGGGAGAAATAATGCATGAAGAGGTGTCATCAATAATACCTATAAATAAAGTTATAATCTCCACATTTTGCATCCAGTTTCATGCATGATCCATATTCTTATAAGCACTCAAATGGTAATTGCTTAATTAAGAAGGGAACCTATACCTTACTCAAATGACTCCTTCTAAAGCATCACTATAAAAAATGCCTAAATAAAACATCCAAACTGCACAGCCACACTGCCAATCCCCTTTTGGCAGCATTTTGGTCTTTTTTCCTCTCTCGGAATATACTTTTCTACCTGAACATTTGCTCACTGTAACACCCAGCTCCTTGGATGACTGTGGTACACCTAATCTACCCTTTAAAAATCTCCTGTACTGACTTTTCTATGAACAATTTTCTTACTGTTCCAACCTCAGAAGAATTCTTCCTGTCCCACATTTATATTACTTACCATTTGCCCCCATTTATTTAGCATTACAGCATGCATCTGTTCTATTTTTGGCTGATATTTCTACTGACCTTTTTATGTACATATCATGTCTCCTTAAATAGATGAAATGCTTTTTGAGGACAGGATCNACCTCAGAAGAATTCTTCCTGTCCCACATTTATATTACTTACCATTTGCCCCCATTTATTTAGCATTACAGCATGCATCTGTTCTATTTTTGGCTGATATTTCTACTGACCTTTTTATGTACATATCATGTCTCCTTAAATAGATGAAATGCTTTTTGAGGACAGGATCAGGAATTGAATCATAGATTTTTGCACCTATAAGAAACTTTAGAGATCAAATAGTCCAACACTTCATTTTATAACTGAGAAGAAAAGAGTCTGGTAGAAGTTAAGTTACTGATTTAAGGTCAAACAATAATTTAGTTGTAAGATCAGAAATGGAATTCCTGGCTTAAAATACACTGTTCTTTACAGTGTACTCCTCGGTAACTTTCCCACCATGTTAAAGTTGAAGTGAGCATTAGTCATCCAACCTCCTCAATTTACATAGTGAGAAAATGAAACTCGAGAAGCTGAGAAACTATTGCCAATGTCATATATTGAGTTAGTTTCAGCAATCTTGGGACTACAAAGCACAGTGCTTTGCCCACTGATCTAAACTCTCTTCATCTTTCTGTATTCCATAAACTTCCATGTATAAAATAAATACTTATTAAGCATCTGCTAAACTTTATACATAAGAATATAAATGTCTCTAGTGTAGAGTTCCAGAGTCTGTTTTTTAAGTGAAAATGGAGAAATAAATTTCAAAGTTTAACCTTGTCCTCATCCCATTAATCTTTCTCTATGCACCACTCTATTTCATCTTTGAAGAAAAAGTTGTGTATATAAACAGGTAGATTTAGGTTTGCTTTTATTTTTAGGGGGGAATATATATATATATATATATATATATGTATGTATGTATGTATGTATCTTGTCTTTCAAAGTTAACTAGAGCCAAATCCTTACCTTTTTGTGCATGGCAGATCTCTTTTCCACAGAACCCTCAATCTGCCTTGGTTTGAGGTAAAGTTTCAATTTATCGTCACTCAGTGGTTTCTCCTAAAGTGTGAGGAATACTTATTTTCTATATCTTATATGCAGAAAAATCCTTCACAAGAAATATTATAATCCTTTGTCTAGTGAAGACCATGGGAGAGTCTTCAGCATGTCAATATACTCTGTAACCAGAAACACCTAAGTTTTTTAAGATTTTCTTTATAATCACCACGCAGTGAAAACTCAATCACCATAACTCCCATAGTCCAGAGATTGTCTCACCTTACTTTAATTCATGAATTTTGCTTCAGTTCATCATTTCTGACTAATAAAACAAAATACTGGACTTAGAAATTTACTGTGATCATCAGAGGAAATGTGATCTTATAGGAGGTCGCACTGCCACTGATTCACTGTGTGGGTTTTAACCAAGTCATGAATGTACCTGGTATTATTCCTTCATCTGTAAAAATAAACAAAAATAGAACTTTTTGACTAAACGATCTCTGCCCATCTCTCTCTTGACAAATGGATCAAGATGTCTGAAGACATGGATCTGCCTTTCCAACTGCTGAAATATTTGAAAATTGTAGAAATGTGATTTTACAAATCTAAATTTCCTGGAAAGTTACAGTCAGAGTGCCAGAAGATGATAGGAGCTTGTGGAAGATACCTAATATTTGTTCAAGGTTTACATGTGTCATGAACTTCATCAATATTAATTTATTTATTCTGCAAAATTCTGTTAAATAAATGCTATTATTATTCTCATTTTACAGGTTAAAATCTGATGCACTGGGTTTATAGTAACGTGTCTTACAGTGTGTAGTGAGTTAGTCACAATTTGCAATCAAATCTCAGGTTCCAGAACCTGTATTCTCAACCACCTTTCAACTCTCTCTCACGGACANTTTGCCAACAAGGGCCATCTAGTTAAAGCTATGATATTCCCAATAGTTATGTATGGATGTGAGAGTAGGACCATAAAGAATGCTGAGTGCTGAAGAATTGATGATTTTGAGCTATGGTGTTGGAGAAGACTCTTGAAAGTCCCTTGGACAATAAGATCAAAACAGTCAATCTTAAAGGATATCAGTCCTGAATATTCATTGAAAGGACTGATGCTGAAGCTGAAACTCCAATACTTTGGTCACCTGAGGTGAAGAACTGACTCATTAGAAAAGACCCTGATCCTGGACAAGATTGAAGGCAGGAGGAGAAACAGACGACAGAGGATGAGATGGTTTGATAGCATCACCAACTCAATGGACACGAGTTTGTGCGAGCTCAGGGAGCTGGTAATGGACAGGGAAGCCTGCCGTGCTGCAGTCCATCTTGTTGCCAAGAGATGGCCATGAGTTGGTGACTGAACAACAACACGGGTATTCTTACAAACATTTCTATAAACTCAATCCTGGGAAACAGTAATATGACTATTATTTTCCATCTGTATTGATAGACCTATAAAATATCTATTATACCGTCATTGAAGATGCGTCAAAAATTTGAGTTTAAAAACAAAAATTATCATCCAAAATCCATAGAATGAAATATATGTGAGAATTAAATGTGTGTATATATTTTTATGTTCTTGTAGATTCATTCATTCCTTGTTCATCTATGTCTCAGAGATTGACAATAGACACATAAGGGTGAGTTGAATTTAGTTGATGCCTCTGTATAGCTTCAACTAAAGCATACTGCTCTCCAGTTTCCTCAAGGGAGTGAGAACATAGACACATTCAAATTAAGGCAAGAATGACATTGTGGAGTATTTTTCTCTTGTCTTTTGTATTTAAGGGAGATAGCAGAGAAAAGAAAATAATTAACTGATAGGTATGCAATAGCAAATTTTCAGACTCTGACATATTGCTTAAAACGTCCTTCAAAATGCCCCTGAAATGACCCTGCAGAGGTACCTAGTTCTTCTTATTTTATTTAAAATGGCCCTAATCGAAACAGAGGATGTATTTTGAATAATGAAGCTGAATTTTAATAAAAATCATGTCTTTACTAATATAAATGTTCATTCCATCAAAATGAAAAGAATGTTAATCCAAGTGCTATTCTCTTGACACTTAGAAGCCTTGATTCATCCCATTAAGATTTGTCTCCACTCTTTCCATGCCTTAAGATAATAAGAAGCTCTGTTTATTTTTATTTAAACAAATGGTAGTTTTCCTTCATTCAGTCTTTATAGGAAATGTTTCATTGCATTTATAACGGGAAAAAAACTCCTAGCACAATAGAACGTCACATAGTCTGTAGTTGTACAATTTAAGCTTTTACTAGTGAAATAATTTTCTGTTCCCAAATCAGTAAAAATAATTATTAAGAATTTTTTGCATAATATTTTGCTGGGATGGGAATAGATTAGTCTCTTCCTCAAAGGACATTAAGTCTACCTAAGTAAAACAAACATTATAACAGAATTAGTTATCATATACAACAATATAAGAATATATATTATTAGTTCTGCATAGAATAGTTAATGTTCTATTTGCAGGTCCCAGGATAATCATATCAATGAAGACTCATTTACTATGTATTTAAAAGTTATAAACATTCATACCAAGCTGAAAGGTTGAATTTGGGATTCTGAAACTCCCTGTTGCTCTGCTAGACCTTCGAGCTCAAAGACAGCACTCTATAGTCCATCTTCTACCGCAGCCTGCTCTGTTTTTAATACTATGGCCTCTGGACTATGCTGTCAGTGACACTAAATTCTGCACGTGTATATTTACTTCAGTCTACACATCCAAGTTCTATCCACACTTTCCATTTATATTACTTCTTGTTTACTGGGCACTGGAAATGGGATCTGTATTCCTGGAGAAGGAATGTGGAGAAAATACCACTTTCTGGCTGAACTGAATGTTGAATCAGGTTCCATAGATGAGTAGGAATTGAAATTTGCTTGAGAAGAGAAGTCCTTTGCAAATACAGCAACAATATATCAGAACCATGGTAAAAGGAATTGTATCAAATATTGGAGCTGTAGGGGTCATTTTTAAAAAACTGACAGAGCTTCCAACTGCAGAATGATGATTAAGACAAAAATTTTTTCAGTGATTTTTCCCATTAGCTGCAGAATTATGTTAGAAACTTCTTGGAATGGAGATCAATATTTTTTACAATTTAATTCTAGACTTTTTCTTTTTTTTTTTTACCTCACTGCCCATTATATTCTTTTATCCCAACTTCATTTTTTTTTTTTTTCCTGAACAAAAACCATGACACTCAACAAAGAAATGTAGCCCTTTCAGTCTAGGAAGACTGTATATATAGATTTGGTTTGAGGGAAATCCCGCTGGAATTTATGGTGCTTTCTCTTGTTGAAGTCCCATTTATCATTAGATCCCACCTTATTTAAGGAAAACCACCAACAAACTGACATCCTACCTGTCACTCTAATACAAACTTCACAGAGCTAGGTTCATGACAGCAAACATCAACAAGCCCCAAGAATTGACTGGCACTGTCCATCAATCATAGCTTGGATGAGAAGTGAAGGAGAGGCTTTTCTTTATAGTAGATACACTAGAGAGAAAGCATGGTCATCACAGGTGTGCCTATCTGTAAATATCATGTCTCAATACTGAGAACACAAATGCCTTCCACCTATAATTCACTTTTCTTCCTTTTGAATGTTGGTTTGCTCCATCAAAGGTAGTGAAATATTTAGTGGAATAACCAGGTTATGGACCAAATTGTAATAATTCTATTAATGCTTTTGGAATGAATATGTTCAATATGGAAGGATTATGTTTTGAGGGTTCATTTGCCTTGCTGCTGAATTGCTTATGAAAATCAACATTTGTGTGAAACACCAAAATGTAGCAATTCTTATTTCCAATTATTTGTTCCCATTGAGTTTTCACAAACTGTACTGCTGCTGCTATGTCGCTTCAGTCGTGTCTGACTCTGTGCAACTCCATAGACGGCAGCCCACGAGGTTCCCCCGCCTCTCGGATTCTCCAGGCAAGAACCCTGGAATGGGTTGCCATTTCTTTCTCCAATGCATGAAAGTGAGAAGTGAAAGTGAAGTCACTCATGTCTAACTCTTAGAGAACCCATGGACTGCAGCCTACCAGGCTCTTTTGTCCATGGGATTTTCCAGGCAAGAGTACTGGAGTGGGTTGCTATTGCCTTCTCCACCCAAACTGTACAGTTATTTGATGATAAAGACACTGATTTTTATTGAAACATATATATTACTTTTCTCTTTTTTACTTTGACTGGGATTGAGATTTTTACAAGATAGTTAAATTTCCTTTCTCAATTGAATTGGGGTCTCCTGCATAGCAGGCAGATTCTTTACCAACTGAGCTATGAGGAAAGCCCTTTCCCTTTCACTTTTCACATAAGTATCTAGAATTTTTAGGAAACAAATTGGGAATCTAGTCTGATAGCAAGTGCAAACCAGATCTCCTTAATTCATACCTTAAAGATTCACTGAGTACGAACTCAGCTCTACAAATTACTGAGTGTTTGAAGTGTGTGTATATTTCACATTTTACTCTTCACCCAGATTTCCAGTATTATGTAGATAAGTTTTATGAAAAATAAAAGAAAGGATAAGCTTTTGTTTGTTTTTCATTTGATCAGTTTTGAAGCAAATTTAATGAATGACTAATTCAATTTTTGAGGTCATCAGCTGTTTTAAACCAATGATAAAATCAAGGTCTGGATAAGCTGATTTCAACTCTGGCCAGATTTCCATTTTGATTAAAAATTTTTCATTTCAGCACTTATTTTTAAAATTCATTTTATTTGAAGGAAAATTGCCTTACAATACTGTATTGGCTGCTGCCATACATTAACATGAATCAGACAGGTATACATATGTGTTTTCCCTCTTGAACATCCCTCCCTCATCCCATCCCATACCTCTCCTCTAGGTTGTCACAGAGCCCTGGGTTGAGCTCCCTACATCACAGAGCAAATTTCCATGGGCTATCTGTTTCACATAGGCTAATGTATATGTTTCTGTGCCCTCTCAATTTGTCCCACCCCCTCCTTCAGAATTCCATGGACTGTGTAGTCCAACTTCGTAGGTCACAAAGAGCTGGACACAACTGAGCGACTTTCACTCACTCACTCCTTCCCCTCTCTGTGTCCACAAGTTTGCTCTCTATGTCTGCATCTCCACTGCTGTCTTGCAAATAAGTTCATCAGTACCATCTTTCTAGATTCCATATTTGTGTTAATATATGATATTTGTCTTTCTCTTTCTGACTTTCTTTACTTCATTCAGTATAATAAGCTCTAGGTTCACCCACCTCATTAGAACTGACTCAAATGCATTCTTTTTATGGTTGAGCAATAATCCATTGTATGTATGTACCACATCTTCTTATCCATCCATCTGTCAGTGGACATCTAATTTGTTTCCGTGTCCTAGCTATTGCAAATAACGTTGCAATGAACATTGGAGCACATGTGACTTTTTCAATCATATTTTTCTCAGGGTATGTGCCCAGTAGTGGGACTCTTGGGTCATATGGTAATTTTATTCCTAGTTTCTAAAGGAATCTCCATGCTGTTCTCCATAGTGGCTATGCCAGTTTACATTCTCACCAACCATGCAAGAGATTTCACTTTTCTCCACACCCTATCACCTCACACTGTTCAGAATGGCCATCATCAAAAAAAATCTATAAGCAATACTAATTTTTGCAGAAGCTTACATGAGCCTAATGAAGTAACAGCTACTTCATTAGCTACAGTTCATTTCTTTTCATGATTTCAAACCATACTCCACCCCTACCACTAAGCTCACCAATGACAGAGGTCGCATAACAGACGAGTTGAGAAAATGTAGAAGAGATTGTTTTTCTTCACTACTGAACAAAGCTCTTAAAACCCACACACAGAAACTTCTACTGGCTCAGTGATTTCCCTTCCTATTCAAAAAAAGTGATATTATATAAGCCCTCAATGCTGGTTTTATACTTTGTTGTTCAAATCTGTGGTATCTTTTGAGTTCCTATCTGTGACTAACTAAGAATACTCTTAGTAAAACATTAATTTTTTGTTACTACAAAGTGCTTTTGACCTTGAGACCCTTTTAGTTCTTTCACTCTGAAATTGTGTGTGTGGCACACACATGAGATTCAGAGAAAGCTACAAGGTCATCAGGTGATGACAGAAACCAAAACATTATCTGGGAGAAGAAAGATGCCAAAGCAAAAGCTGCTCTTCTATCCTTAGATAAAAAGTCCCTATCTGTCCTTCTCTTCTTCATTTCTGTGACTGACAGGTATCACTTGATTTCAGAGAGACTTGAAATAAGCAGCCACAGAACAGGGAAAAGCAAGTGCTTGGAGAAGATTTTAGTACCTGGCTGTGTGATTTCTAGATTGCTCAAATGTGAACATACAAAGGGTGATGGGAAAAAGAAAAAAAAAGAAAAGTCTTTGTTACTAAGAACTCTTACTTGAAAATAGACCTACAAATCATTTTTCTTATCCTCTAAATTGATGTTAAAAAGTATTCACACCTGCTCCAGCATTTGATGTGGTATACATATACAATGGAATATTACTCAACCACAAAAAGGAACAAAACTGGGTCATTTGTAGAGACATGGATGGACCTAGAGACTGTCATACAAAGTGAAGTAAATCAGAAAGAGTAAAAAAAGATTGTATATTAATACATATGTGTGGAATCTAAGAAATGGTACAGATGAACCTATTTCCAGGGTAGGAATAGAGATGCAGACATAGAGAATGGACATGCAGACGTGGGAGCAGTGAGACAAATTGGGAGATTAGGATTGAGATATATACACAACCATGTGTAAAATAGATAGTGGAGACATACTATTAAGCACAGGAATCTCAGTTTGGTGCTCTGTGATGCCCTAGAAGGTTGGGATGGGAGGGAGGTCAAAGAGGAAGGGGGTATAGGTATAAATATAGCTGATCCACTATGTTGTACAGCAGAAACTAACTCCATATTTTGAAGCAATTATACTCCAGTAGAAAAGTATCCAGTTTTGGATTTTGTTTTTAGCTTGAAGATACAGACAGTCAGGAAGCACATCACTCCAACCTTTACAACAAAAAATCTTGAATCCACTGGACAACTCAGGTTGCAGGGAAACTAATTCACCCAAAGTCTGAGGAAAGACACATGCCTCAAAGGGGAAATGGATCTTGATCATTTATTTACCTAGGAAAGATGTCAGAGGCCAAACAGGCGAGGAAGAATTCAGCTAAAAAGTCTGAAAGAATTTCAACAACGTATGGCAAAACCAATACAGTATTATAAAGTAAAATTAAGTAAAAATAAAAATTAAAAAAAAAAAAACATAGGGTAAGAGATAGAGCCAGGGTTTGCAAATCCTTGTGGATAACATATTAGGGATGTTTGTATTCCTCTTGAAGACTTTTTCACTCATACATTTTACCAGGAATTCAGAGGGAAGATTGGGGAGAATATTGAGTCAGCTCATCTTGTGGTGTTGGGGAGTTGATTGGGGAAGAGACACAGCAGTCATAGAATAAAAACTGCTGAATCCTCATATCTTCTCTTATACAGAACAAAAGCCTTGGTGAAGAGGCACAGGGGAAATCTTTCCAAGGATAAACCAGGATATTGACCTCACTCCACCAGGAAGGAAGAGCAGGGGAAACTTGTGAAGGTTTTACATACAGACCCAGGACAAAGAGGCTTAATCAGAATAGCAAGGAACAATCCCCTCTTTAACTCTTCATTACCAGACTAACAAGCAAAGAATGAAAATAGTAGCCAGATAAAGCTGGGAGAATTTCAAGAAACATTATCTCGGGGACAAAATACAAAGACACAAAGCCAGGGGTAGAGGTCAGACAATGAAAAAATAAATCTTGGAATTTCAAGCAACACTCTAAATAAAAATAATTACTAGAATAATATAAAATTGTAGTGCCCTGATGATAACAGTAGAGCCAATAAATTTCAAACATAGCCTTCAGTTCAGTTCAGTTCAATTCAGTCCCTCAGTCATGTCCAACTCTTTGTGACCCCATGAATCGCAGCACGCCAGGCTGCCCTGTCCATCACCAACTCCCGGAGTTCACTCAGACTCACGTCCATCGACTCAGTGATGCCATCCAGCCNGGAACCAGTCTGTTGTTCCATGTCCAGTTCTAACTGTTACTTTCTGACCTGCATACAGATTTCTCAAGAGACAGGTCAGGTGGTCTCGTATTCCCGTCTCTCTCAGAATTTTCCACAGTCCTCCCTATATTAAAATAAGACCACAAATGAAAAATGTACTCATTTCTAAGCATTACAAAAAATATTTACCTAAGTATCAACTATCCTAAATAAGATGTCATACTTTCAGTTAAAATAAATCAAACAAATCAACTCTAAGCTGTAATATGAAGCATAATAAACGTAGTCTTAGAACAATCACTAAATCAGCCATGTCACAGATATTAGATTAAGCAAGTAGGTAATTTAAATTAAATAAAAATGTTAAAAAGTTCTAAATTAAAGGTAGATAACATGCAACATCAGGTGGATAACTTTAGCAGAGGGATGGANATACTTTCAGTTAAAATAAATCAAACAAATCAACTCTAAGCTGTAATATGAAGCATAATAAACGTAGTCTTAGAACAATCACTAAATCAGCCATGTCACAGATATTAGATTAAGCAAGTAGGTAATTTAAATTAAATAAAAATGTTAAAAAGTTCTAAATTAAAGGTAGATAACATGCAACATCAGGTGGATAACTTTAGCAGAGGGATGGAAACTATAAGAATAAATTAAATGAAAGCACAACAAATGAAAAACATTACAAAAGACAAAGAACATCTTTGGTGGTCTCATAGGTTGAGTCAGCACAGCTAACGAAATAATTAACTTGAAAGTAAGTCAATATAAATTATGCAATGGAAATCACAGTGGGTAGGATAAATAATAAGAATATAGAAGGAATGATCCTAGAATTGTGGGCCAATATCTAATGATCTAATATATATATAATTGAAATTCTATAAGAAGAGTAGGAAACAGTAAAGACATATTTGAAAAAAACAATGGCCAGGAACTTCATAAAATTAATGACTGTATCAAACCACAGGTCAAGTGGAGTAAAATCCTCCTTCTTTTCCACACACATCTAGTCAGGTTATATTCAAATTATTGAGAACAAAACTTGAAAAGAAAATCTTGAGAGAAGATAGAAGGCATACTGGAGAGGAATTAGAGGAAGGATAATAGCTTATTTTTATCAGGAATATACAAAGAAGAATTTGATAAAGTGACATATTAAAATGCTGAAATTAAAAAAAGAAAACAGAATGGGCAGAAACCCTGTAGACCAAGAATTCTCTGTTCAGCAAAAATATCTGTTACATGTAAAGGAGAAATAAAAATGTGCTCAAACAAAAACAGAGAATTTATTTCAAGTAGTGTTATTCTACACAAAACGTTAAAGAAAAATTTTCAATATGAATAATTATGATAGAAAGCAAGCGAAATAAAGAGCACTGGGAAGAATCAATGTAAAACACAATTTATTTTCTTTTATAAATACCATTAAGTATAACATCCTAAAACAAAATTATTATTAGTTTTACAGCATATGTAAAAGCAAAATATGTGACAAAGACAGTAAACAAAATGCAAGGGAACAATTTGGAATACATTATTGACAGGTCCTTATACTACATATGAAACAGCATATTGTTGTTGTTCAGTTGCCAAGTTGCGTCCAACTCTTTGTGACCTCAAAGACTGCAGCTCACCAGTCTTCCCTGTCCTTCACTATCTCCTGGAGTTTGCTCTAAGTCATGTCCTTTGATTTGGTGTTATCTACCCTGGGATTTCTTTGGAAGGAATGATGCTAAAGCTGAAACTCCAGTACTTTGGCCACCTCATGGGAAGAGTTGACTCATTGGAAAAGACTCTGATGCTAGGAGGGATTGAGGGCAGGAGGAAAAGGGGACGACAGAGGATGAGATGGCTGGATGGCATCACTGAGTCGATGGATGTGAGTCTGAGTGAACTCTGGGAGTTGGTGATGGACAGGGAGGCCTGGCATGCTGTGATTCATGGGGTCGCAAAGAGTCGGACACGACTGAGCAACTGAACTGAACTGAACTGAACCAGCTTTTCCTCTGCCATCCTCTTCTCATTTTGTTCTCAATCTTTTCCAACATTAGGGTCTTTTTCAATGAATCATCTCCTCCCANGGACAGGGAGGCCTGGCATGCTGTGATTCATGGGGTCGCAAAGAGTCGGACACGACTGAGCAACTGAACTGAACTGAACTGAACCAGCTTTTCCTCTGCCATCCTCTTCTCATTTTGTTCTCAATCTTTTCCAACATTAGGGTCTTTTTCAATGAATCATCTCCTCCCATCAGGTGGCCAAAGTATTGAAACATATTATCTGAAGCTAATCTAAGATTAATTAAAAATGTCTAAGCCCTACAGCAACCACTAAGATAACAAATAAGTCAGTAAAAGAGAGAGAATTAAATAAGACAAATACAATAATAATAATAATAAAAAACTGGCTTAAAACTCAGCATTGAAAAAACTAAGATCATGGCTACTGATGACCTCACTTCACACAGATAGTTGGGGAAAAACTGGAAACAGTGACAGAATTTACTCTCTTTGGCTCCAAAATCACTGTGGATGGCAACTTCAGCCATGAAATTAAGAGATGCTTGCTCCTTGGAAGAAAAGCTATGCCAAACCTAGACAGCGTATTAAAAACCATAGATATTTCTTTGCTGACAAAGGTCTGCATAGTCAAACCTGTGTTTTTTTTTTTTTTTTCCCCAGCAGTCATGTATAGATATGAGAATTGGACTGTAAAGAAGACTGAACACCAAAAAATTTATGCTTTAGAAATATGGTGCTGAACAAGACTTTTGAGAGTCCTTTGGACAGTAAGGAGATCAAGGAAGTCAACCCTAAAGAAAATCAACCTTTAATACTCATTGGAAAAACTGATGCTGAAGCTCCAATACTCTGGCCATTTCATGAGAAGAGCTGACTCCTTGGAAAAGACTCTGATGCTGGGAAAGATTGAGGGCAAAAGGAGAAGAAGGCAACAGAACATGAGATGGTTGGATGGAATCACTGCCTCAATGGACATGAGTTTGGGCAAACTCTGAGAGATCATGAAGGACAGGAAAGCCAGACTGCATGCTGCAGTCCATAGTGTCCCAAAGAGTCAGATATGACTTAGTGACTGAATAATAACAGCAAAGCATCCTAGTTTTGTTTGTTTGTTTTTTAGGATTCTAGTTTTATCTACCATCATTTTCTTTTAGACAGGCAGATTCTTTACCACTGAGCCACATGGGAAGCTCCGTAATTGCAATACCTGATATTTAATCTGTTTGTTTCAACTCATAATGTTTTTACTGTATATTTTTTCTCAATACATCTTAAAAGTTCATTTCAGGTCACTTGATGTCCCTGCTTAGATTATTAAATGATTAACCCATGATGGGTATAATAAACTCCAGAATACAAACCACAGTCCCTCGATTCTTCATGATTTGGTCCTATCACTTCATTCTCATGGGTTCTTCCACTGCAGACTGCAATTTCTAAACTTATCAGGGTAGGTTTACCTAACAGGAGCCACTGGCCAGGAATGGATAGCTGAGAGGAAGCTCTCAGAATATCTCTGCTCTTCATAGCTCTAGCCCCTACTAGGCAGGATCTCTGTGGTTCTGGCTTCAACTGGGAAACAACAGCTTTAGTACCATCAATTCCATTGTTTCATTAGGTGTAGAGTTAGTAGCAATATTCCACTATTGCTGACTTATAAACTGCCTTACCATCCTCTAAATTGCATCTTAGGTCTTATAACCTGTTTCTTTGTGTACATATTTTTTGTATTACATTTCCTTCATTTGAAAAGAATTGGCTTCTTTGCCTTCAATTGTCAAATCCTATTGGAAAAAGATGAAAGAGCAACATCTCTTTAAATAAAGGCATAAAGCCAGAATGTTTTTTGGTGGTAATCTGTTGTTAAAATATTTCTAAAGCAATGTCACTACCAGGGCTTTTGGTGTTAGAAAGATGGCTTGAAATACTTTAATCAAGGAGAATTGGTTTTGGCGGAGTCTTTTCTAAATTTTAAAGAGAGCTGCATTAGTTTCCTTGGGCTACCATAACAACATAGCATAAAATAGATGGCTTGCTGCTGCTGCTGCTACTACTGCTGCTAAGTCACTTAAATTGTGTCCGACTCTGTGCAACCCTATAGACGGAAGCCCACTATGCTCCCCTGTCCCTGGGATACTCCAGGCAAGAACACTGGAATGGGTTGCCATTTCCTTCTCCAGTGCATGAAAGTGAAAGGAGAAAGTGAAGTCGTTCAGTCATGTCCAACTCTTCCCAACCCCATGGATTGCAGCCTACCAGACTCCTCCACCCATGGAATTTTCCAGGCAAGAGTACTGGAGTGGGGTGCCATCACCTTCTCTGTAAAATAGATGGCTTAAGGTAAAATAAATGCATTGTCTTATAGTGCNAAGGAGAAAGTGAAGTCGTTCAGTCATGTCCAACTCTTCCCAACCCCATGGATTGCAGCCTACCAGACTCCTCCACCCATGGAATTTTCCAGGCAAGAGTACTGGAGTGGGGTGCCATCACCTTCTCTGTAAAATAGATGGCTTAAGGTAAAATAAATGCATTGTCTTATAGTGCCAGAGACTAGAGGTAAGAAATCAAGGTGTTAGCAGAGACAAACTCTCTTTAAAAACTCTAGGATTAAATTCTCCCTTGTTCTTCCAGCTTCTGATTGCCCCAGGCCTTCTTTTTCTTGTGGCAGCATAACTCCAATCTTTTTATCCATCTTCACATAACCACCTTCCCTTTGAGTCTGTGTCCAAATTTCCCTCTTTTTGTAAGCCCATCTGTAAGATTGGATTAAGACCCACTTTTGTGACCTTGTGTTAATTTGATCACTTCTGAAAGACCTTGTTTCCAAATAAGGTCTCATTTACTGACACTGGGCTTCTGGTTTTCAACATATCTTTTTGGAAAACACAATTCAACCCATAACAGGAAGGATGGATGTTGTAAGATCTCACTTTCCTTCTGCTCCTTCCTTCTGATACTCATTGTTCCTCCAGTTTCCACTGATATTTTCCAGTATATGAAAGGAGGTAGATTTTTGCCTAAATTTCTTCTCTAGGTCTTTGTCATAACCAAAATTCCTCCATGAAAATCATAAGAATTTCTGTTTTGAATGGGAGGGGTATAATTGTACAGGATGCCCTGGTCTATAGCAGCTAGCCTGTTCAGGCCTCCTGTCCAAATTGACCATAATATTCATGCCCATTCCAAACTGTTTGCTGCCAGAGAAACTCTTATTGCTANGTCCCTGGGATTCTCCAGGCAAGAACACTGGAGTGGGTTGCCATTTCCTTCTCCAAAGCGTGAAAGTGATAAAATAGAAAAGCCTAAGAGACTTTCTCGAATGGAAAATAGAGAGAGCCAACACTGTAATCTAGGCTGGATTACCCGTTGAGTTTTTTTGCTTCATGACACTAAAAATATTTCTTTCGAATACATGTGGTCTTCCCTCAAGGCTGTTTTTTTTTTTTTTCTTTTAGACTTATATTCACAGAAATCTAAAAAATAAAACCAAATTGACCCATAGTTTTTACCTTGGGCTAGGCTTAGTAATTCAAAAGGTGTAGCAGAGGAGATTACTTGAGGAAAGGCTAAGAGCTGAGGAAAAGATGAGGAAGTGTTGGAGGATGTGAATAGTTGCTTTATAAAACCAAACAAGGAACTGATTATCTTAAGTCTTAGAGAAGTGATTTTAAAAATTTCAGGATCAACTTTACAAATCAATGTTAAAAGATAAGAACATTTCCCTAGTAAAATAGAAACAATTGTCTATTGGTAGATGGTTTATCAGAGAAGGCAGTGGCACCCCACTCCAGTATTCTTGCCTGGAAACTCCCATGGACGGAGAAGTCTGATGGGCTGCAGTCCATGGGGTCGCTAAAGGTCGGGCATGACTGAGCGACTTTCACTTTCTCTTTTCACTCTCATGCATAGTAGAATGAAATGGCAACCCACTCCAGTGTTCTTGCCTGGAGAATCCCAGAGACGAGGAGCCTGATAGGCTGCCGTCTGCAGGGTCGCACAGAGTTGTACACGACTGAAGCGACTTAGCAGCAGCAGCGGCAGCAGCAGATGGTTTATAGTACACACATGCAGACAGACGTACACAATTATATANGGTCGGGCATGACCGAGCGACTTTCACTTTCTCTTTTCACTCTCATGCATAGTAGAATGAAACGGCAACCCACTCCAGTGTTCTTGCCTGGAGAATCCCAGAGACGAGGAGCCTGATAGGCTGCCGTCTGCAGGGTCGCACAGAGTTGTACACGACTGAAGCGACTTAGCAGCAGCAGCGGCGGCAGCAGATGGTTTATAGTACACACATGCAGACAGATGTACACAATTATATACTATTTTCTCTAACAGTTTAAGTCAAATGAACATTTTTGGCTACCTTATACTGAAGCTTTAAAAAAAAGTTGCAAAAGATTACAGAGAGTTCCAGTTTATTCCTTCTCAAGTTCTTCTAATATGAATATCTTATGTAATCAATGCACAGTTTTCAAATTTGGAAAATAAGAATTACTACAATGTGATTAACTATACTACATACATTATTGAATTTTACCAATTTTTCTTCTACTGCCCTTTTTCTATTTCAAGAGTCTATTCAGGATCCCATGTCACATTTACCAATATTTTTCCTTAATGTCCTCAGTCTTTAAGGTTCAACAACAGCCTTTCTTTGTCTTATTTTGTTGATGTTTCTCAAATTGAATTTATTTGATATTTTATCCTAATTGGGATGAGATCATACATTTTCAGCAGCAATATCCCAAGAATTACGTTGTGTCTTTCTCAATGTATCATATAAGGGAGATCATGATTTATGCCTTACACCTTGGAATGTTAACTGATCATATGATAAAGGTGATGTCTTCTGGTTTCTTTTCTATAAAATTACCATCTTTGTCAAGATAGTTTATAAATACATTGAGAAAGTTACTTTGATAATGTGTATACTTTTTCATTTTAAACTTTAACCCACTAATTTTAAAATAATTTACTGGAAATTATCTGTGACAAATTTTACTATGATGCTTGTCTTATAGTGATTCACTATGTGTTTTTTAATGAAATTCTGCTGTAGAGAAAAGCTGCCTTTTCTTTCTCATTTATTAACTTATTCAAAAATATGGACACATACNTTTTCATTTTAAACTTTAACCCACTAATTTTAAAATAATTTACTGGAAATTATCTGTGACAAATTTTACTATGATGCTTGTCTTATGGTGATTCACTATGTGTTTTTTAATGAAATTCTGCTGTAGAGAAAAGCTGCCTTTTCTTTCTCATTTATTAACTTATTCAAAAATATGAACACATACCAGCATTTTTGATATATGAACTCAAATACTTATTTTACTTTCATTTTAAGCTTTGATTTGTACATATATCCTCTTATTTTATTAAGACATAGAGATTTTTTTAAAAAAGAAATATAAAAATTATGAAAATAAAAGACTAGATGCAATTACATTAATTGATAAGCGAACTTCAATTACTTTTAAACTTGCCTGAGTAAAATACATTAAAATTTTCACGTGATCTTTATACAAACCCATACATCACCTCAGACAATTAACTGATGCCAATGTTACCCTTGATGAAAACAAATTTTGATGAATGAATCTGATTTTGGTAAATCCAAGATGTACAAAACTAAGATAACTATTAGCAAAAGAAGTAAAGGTTCTCAAATCTCACTTTGCAGAAGGAGGGGCAATCTGTATCAGGCAGCACCAGTAAGATCCTTTAAAGAGTAATTCCTAAACTGTTCCTCAATGTTTACAGCTATCTGCAAAACTCCTGCCTGCAGAGAAATCAATAAAAAGAAATACTTTTCTAAGACAGTTCCAGTAGAATTCCATCACCAATATAACCTTCCAAAAAGCATCTTTTTCAAAGGGAAATGGATATTTTCTGATAGGACATCCGTGGTGGTGACTAAAGCATGTGAATAGAAGCCATCTGAGCTCACGATCATTTAATACTATATTACAAGAGGAAGGCAAATGGCATACTTGACAATTTCTCCATGATTTGCTTCAAAAATGGGACTAAATAACATGTTCTATGGAGTGGAAGATATCATCTGACAAAAGCCCTGCTTACATTGTCTTGCTTTGCTTCAAGCCACAGAGCAGTTTGATAATTTTCAAGCTCCATATTTTCCCCAAGATTGTTCCAATTTTGCATAACTCCTTTTCTTGTCAGTAAGATTAACAATACAGAATAATGCCCAATAAAGTTTCCTTTGTTTGGCTTAGGGTAAATTCAAGTTTGTGTAAATAAAGATTTTAAAATCATGTTTGATCCCTCGCCCGATGTACATACACAATCACACTCCGGCTCAGTTCAGTGCAAGGTGAAAATGGGCAGAAGCACATTTGCTAGCCCCATGTTCCCCATGTTGTGGATATTATGACACAAGAAGCACTGTTGATCTAGGATTCCATGTGATGCAATGATGAAAAAGTTATATCAACTAGATGACTTATGAATATAAGCACACACACCTTTTCTGACATTTTATAACTTTAGTTGGGCTAGATGTAAACTGAGGCTCACATCTGAAATCACACTGTTTCCCCCTTCTCAGTAACTCTTCCTGCCATTGTGCTTTGGTGGTGATGACCAGCATACCTAACATTCTATCTAGCCTTTGAATATTAGAAACTATACATTAATAATACAATTTAAACATAATTTGCTTGAATACTTTTTCCCATTTCAATTTCCTAAAAACATATACAAGAAAAACATAGTTCACGTGTGTGTATGTCAGTATGTGTTTGCTAGATTTTATTTCATTTTCTGCATCATCTAAGTATATTAATGTCCCTGGTCCTTGGTTCCTTGCCTTGGAAACAGAGTCTTTGATTGTATAGCATGATACGGCTCAGACTTATTGCTATGAAGAACATAAATGACAAAATTTTCTCTTCTCTTTTTCTAATCTTTCTGTATTATATATGTGTGTGTATATATTAATATATGTATGTATGCATACATGCTCTGTCACTTTAGTTATGTCTGACTCTTTGTGACCCCATGGACTGCAGCAGGCCAGACCTCTCTGTCTCTCACCATCTCCTAAAGTTTGTCCAAGTTCATGTCTATTGCATCAGTGATGCCATCGAGCCATCTTATTTTCTGACACCCTCTTCTTCTTTGCCCTCAATCTTTCCCAGCATCAAGGACTTTTCCAATAAGTTGGCTGTTCACATCAGATGACCTAAATACTGGAGTTTCAGTGTCATTCCTTCCAATGAGTATTCAGGGTTGATTTCCTTTAAGATTGACTGGTTTAATCTCCTTGTTGTCTAAAGGACTTTCAGAAGTCTTCTCCAGCACCATATCTCTAAGGATATATATACATATATACAATTATCTAGTTATATAATCATATAGTGTATATAATAATATAATTTATACAATATATAGGTAATGTAGATACATAATGAAAGTGCTCAGTCATGTCCGACTCTTTGTGACCCCCATGGACTGTAGCCTATAAGGCTCCTCAGTTCATGGAATTTTCCAGGCAACAGTACTGGAGTGGGTTGCCATTTCCTACTCCACAGGATCTTCCCGACCCAGGGATTGAACCCAGGTCTCCTGTATTGCAGGCAGACGCTTTACCATCTGAGCCACCAGGGAAGTCCACATATCATAATATATACAGAATGCATATATAATTTGAGATCTTGTGTTGTAATAGCTACATTGCAAATAGCCGCTTATGGTATAAATATAGAAGGCAGTAGATATTGGATGTGTGTATCTTTGATTACTATTAAGAAAATCTCAATGAACATGAACTTGTGCAAACTTCTGAATATGGCAAGGGACAAGGAGGCCAGGTGTGCTGCACTCCATGGGGTCACAAAGAGTCAGACATGACTGGCCAACTGAACAACAACAACAACAAGAAAACCTCAGATAGAGGAGAAAATTGAGTTGAATTTCAGGGAGAAGGGAACTCTGTGGAGGGGAACCGATAAGAAGAAAGGTGTGAGAACTGGGGTGTGACGTGTGCACGTGTTCAGCAAGTATTTCATGGGAGAAGAGGGAAAGAGAAGCGTAGGCACATCTAAATGGACAGGAGGGCAGTTTGTCAGAAGGGAAAACAGAAAGCAGACCAGCCTGTCTCCAACAAAATCCTGTGTTTCAGAGATGTTGGAAATATTTCCCAACTAAAAGGAAAAGATTATATTTCATTATTCCATCAAGCATATCTCCACTGGTGTGAAGTAACAGAGTGTAAAAATGTGGTCTAAACAGAAGAAAGTGTTTCAGAAAGTTTGTTTAGAAATTAATCCATAAATAACACCAAGATATTCTTTTCCCCATAAGTTACATCTGTACTTTATTTCCATGTCAGAGGGACATCCCAAATCACGGATTTAAATACCAGTCATGAATTTTCTCGCCTTGGTTCATATCTTTACTTTTCTTACCAAGTCGATAAAATTATAAAGTTATTAATTCATGTACCTTTCTAGCCTTATAAAGCTCTGCATTCAAGTTCGTTGTCCAAACACATAAAATGTCTTAAATTCTCTAGTTATACACTGCAGTAGGTTTTAAAACAGTCGGTGAGAAGGTTTGTGGAGGAGGAGGTACACTTTTATGACTGTACTGATTTAGTTTAAACTGGAGACACCAAAGGCTTTGAAATGCTACAAAGTTTCCTGAAAGGAAAAGCATTAAACACCATTCTGCCCTAACTCCCCTCTCATGATGTAGATAAAAAATAATTTCCAGGGTTTAATGGTGATCCCCTTAGGAACTTTGAGAAGCATAAAGCATTTTGCTTTTTCTGCAACAATAGAGCATTATATCCTCTTCCTTCTAGCAGGATAAGCTCTTTGTACCTACTCACCCTTGACAACTTCAGAAATCTAATATATCACTTAGTACTTCTCAGCAGGCTTTAAAGAATTCAGCAGGATGATTCTTTGCTTGGTGCACCAAAGATTTTAAAAATATATCTCTTGCACATGATAAGATGTGTGTGTATGCCATGCAAGATTAATATGCATGTGATTTTGCCAACTGTCTATTGTATTCAGAGAAAATATATAAATCACTTTAGCTGCTGCTATAAGGTGTTGAACCACATCTGTCCAGGAGCAAGATCATTGCCTTAAATTGTTCAGCTTTGTCCCTGTCTCAGGATATCCGGATTATGGCCAAAGTGGGATAGACAAGACCATTGGATGACAGAATGAAACCTGTGGAGGGATAGATTCAGGCCCTTAAATCTTTAGCAGCTTGTGAAAATGAAGGCCCTCCTCAACTCTGTATGTCTATAAAAGTTAAACAAATACCTTTCCAAAGCAGTTATTAAAATGAAAGTGTTTGCGCTTCTATCCCCCAAATTTGAAAATGAATGTTTCAAAGTAACATGAGTAAATCTCTGTCTTCTATGCTGTGTACATCATAGTTATATTTGCTGTAGCATCTTTCCTAGAAAATATATTCTGAGAAGCCAGACTAACCTTGCATCATAAATAATATTAGATTACAAGAAATACAAAAGCATTAAAGTTGAATAATATCTTTTACTTTCATGACACTGGAGGAAGACACAATAGCTTGGGGATAGGGGATGGATATTTCAGAAAGCAAAAGGTTTAAGAAAGATGCTGATTATTTGGTATGAAAATCACAAGAATTAATTGCTACACTGAGCTACATAATAACAGGAAAAATGACACAAAGTTTCGAATCCAATCCCCATTCAGAGAAGAATTTTATATATTGAAAGGCCTGATATTAAATTTTATTTGAAATTACTCTCACATCTTAGGGACAAATCCAAGACACTTGATACATGTTTTCATTTTTTATTTATAATATTGGTTGAGTCAACTAATTTACCTAAACTATTTCTGTATGTACTTATTTTCAACATTTTTTAATTAAATTCATGTTACTTATTATATGAATAGGTTCACTTTGCATTTNTTAGGACCCAGTATCGCTCACCAGTGGGCCAACACCAGCTCTAGGACCCCAAGGGCTCTGCACCCTGCTGACTCATGACCCAACCTTGCCCCCCAGCAGCCAACAACATCCATCCAAATTGGTCCCTAAGAACCAACCAGAATGGGAGTCAGTTTCACCTAGCAGACTGCTCACCTTAATCAGTTTGTCACAACAGAAACAGTACACATAAGGGGCACTGCTGGAGCATTTAGGAGGACTGGGCTGCTAGGACACCTAGGAAATATTCTAAAATAAGACTATTTCTCCAAAGCTGGAAAGCATACCCAACCTATCAAATGCATAAAAGTAAAACAGAAATTTAGGCAGAAGAAGGTGACAGGGGAATATGTTCCAAATGAAGGAACAGGATAAAACCCCAGAAGAAATGAGTGGAAGTAAAAAATTTATCTGAGAATGGGAGGTGGGAATTAAGTGACACTGAAAGACCTGTGTTGTCACAGCAAATAGATGATCATGTCCACAGAATTTGTCGTTAGTCTATCAGCTGCAATGTACTTGTGCAACTTGAAAGTCCATGAAACATTTTTTTCCCTAGTTCCACTGACATTTTTGGTACTATATATAGCATTGTGTTATACATACTTTTATAATGACAGTCTNTGAGAATGGGAGGTGGGAATTAAGTGACACTGAAAGACCTGTGTTGTCACAGCAAATAGATGATCATGTCCACAGAATTTGTCGTTAGTCTATCAGCTGCAATGTACTTGTGCAACTTGAAAGTCCATGAAACATTTTTTTCCCTAGTTCCACTGACATTTTTGGTACTATATATAGCATTGTGTTATACATACTTTTATAATGACAGTCTCCTGGGAATTGTGTACAGAGGTTACCGCACATTATTGAACATGTTTCTTTCCATCTTTCTTGGTTCTACCTTCCAAAACAGAAAGGAAGAAAGATGATAAAACACTCTAGTTTACTACAGATATAGAGGATTCTATTTAATGAAGTAACTAGAGTAGTCTGTTAAAAAATATTTTGTATGGATTGTCTTTATTTGAATTTATTATTCTGCCAATAACATAATATATTACTGAAATATCTATTATTATCCATGTATGAAAATTAGCTCTTTCATACATGGGCAAATCATCTACTTAGATGTCTCCAGAAATCAGAAGCATAGCGTATGTTAGATAAAATATATATTCTCTAGATCCCCAACATGTTTATCTTTATCTCAATAAATGGCATTACCATTCATGTAGCTTAGGTGAACTTCACCACTTATACCGCTTCCCACCTCGATGTGGTAAACAAATAATGTAGGCTCATTTTTCCCATTACAACTCCTGAATCTAGTCATTTCTCATCAGTTACATAGCTGCTTCTAATGCAAGTCACCATCATCTCTTTCTCTTTCTACTGCACAACTAAACTACCTTTCTAACAGGTCTCCTCACTTCTATTCTTCGCCTCCTGACACTCAAGTTAGGAGAAGCTCAAGTAATTCTTTTAAAGTCTTTATCAGATCATTTTAATGCCCTGACCCTAAGTTGCCATGGTTTTCTATAACTCTTTCTATAAAGTTCAAATACTGAATAAGTTGCCTTCAAGGCTCATCAAGCTCAGGCCCTGTGCTTTCTCCAACTTTCTCTCCTTATCCTCAGCATGATAGAACGATATCAGTTTCCAAGCCAATTGAGTCTCAGGTAAATTCAGCTCCATTCTGTTTCACTATGGTGCTCTTCCCTCTGGCTAGCAGACTTGTCTCCAAAAAATTGCTGGTTTTATGCTCTCACTGTTTTCAGGTCTCTGGTGAAGTTTTACCCCACAATCAAAGATTCTCCAATTAATTAATATAAAAAATAGTCCCCCTGTAATACTCAAGCTCCTTTCTTGCTTTATTTCTGAAATATTAAATTTTTCAATGTTTAACATATTATTTAACTATATGTTGTTGTTTTGCTGTTGATTAGACCATAAATTATATGATGCCAACATTGTTTTCCCAGAGTCCATAATAGAACCTAAATAAATAAGTAAATACATATTTATTCAATGACTGAATGAGTCAATAGGTTCTAATGTGCTTCTATATTAACTAGAGTGTGATGAATGTACTGAAAGACTTTGGTCAAGTCAGAAGACCAGAAATTTATTCAGAGCTGTCTCTAAATAGTGATGGTTTTAGAAGTTATATTATCCCTCCAGGCCCCATTCCCTGCATCAGTATGCAGTACAAGTGTCTTGAACTACAGCACAATGGAAATCAATGTAGGTCCCATAATAATTCCAAGACTTTGCTCCAGAAACTCCTTACAGAACCCACCTGTGCTCATCTTGCCATGTTTACTTCTTTCACTCCAAGTGTATGATATACCCTTTCTGATGCACAGTGATTTCTAATAAGGGGACACCCATCAAAGGGGATGTCATTTCTCCAGTGCCCTGGTCAGAAGACAGCCCCTCAGGACTGTAGCCATCAATGTTGCTGTGCTGACAATGCCCAAAGAAACAGTGAAATATGTTCTTCCAATTATCCCTTCCTCCTACCATAGCTCATTTACCTCCGAATCTGAGAAACAAGCACATATTTTGTGCTCCCTTACGTCCCATACCAATACCATTCCCTGTTTTTGGACGGTGAGTCCAGAATTGCTCACTATAGCATGTATTTGATAACAACTAAAACCTAGGATGTACATGATTGAGGCTACAGCTGAGAATGGTTTCTAAAAAGTGGATAGGATTTTTGTCTCTCAAAATGTTTAAAAATTTTAATATAAAACCATCAAGTATGCTGTATTTCTCTCAGCCTAATTTATTAATGCAAGATAAGGTAGTTTCATATTTGCATTGCTAATAACCTTCCCTCCAAGTGTGGCAACATCGTCTGCTTTCAGTGTTCTTTTTTCCCCTCGCTAACCCTGGTAATCCTTTGCAAAGGGACTAACTTTTTAATATAGGTCTCAACACCTACATTGTTGCTTTCCTTCTCAGAATTCCTTTAAAATTTCAGGGATTTGATATCATTTCTATCTATTTATTTAATAATAGAAGAATATTCTTTGGCAGAGGCAGTGATAAACATACTGGAAGCCACTGGAGGCAAGCACCTGCTTCTTTCTGTTTGCTTCTCTTTCACCCTGCCTGGAGAAAAAACATTCTTCCAGAGGAAAACTGGAGGTTTCTGTCAATCAAGATGTGGGAAGCATCTTTGTCAGCCTGGGGCCTCCTTCCCCCTCCCTTTGCCAGCTGGCCAGGGCCTTCCCCTGAACTTGCTCCAAGGCCTTGAAAGTTCAAGAGTACATGTTAGTCGACACTTTCCCCCAAAAAAAGTACAAAGAAAAATGCATAATATATGATAATGGTCAAACTAGTAAGAATTAAAGTAAATGGTGTGATATAAAAAGCGTTTCAAACAGGATTAATAATTCTGCAATTTGTTATACAAAGTCAATTTTTTCCACTTGCAGAGCAAAGTTGCCCGGTGGGTTTATTGGTTCACTCATTATTAGGTATATATCACTTTTATTGTTTCACATTTTTATAGTTTATTAAAAAAAGACATCATTCATGAATAAAACATTTTGGCTCCAGGCTGCTATGCACAGAGGTTGGTCAGAGAGATTATACTGTCCCTGATTTAAAATAATAACCAAACACACAAAGTAAAAATAGCATACTGTTAGGTAACCTAGAAGCATATAGAGGGAGTATTCCAAGCTACAAAGACAGTTTGTATCTCGGGGAGATTCTTCAGCATCAGTCCCTTTGTCTTCCTTGTCCACTGTCTAGATAGGACCTCTTTAGAACCAGGCCTTTTCATTTCTCCTGGGTCCTTCAGTGACCATGCTTACCTTGATCTGCACTGGTTTACTGTGGCATCTCTCCTCCTTGCTCTTCGTCATACAGGATGATGGTGAATCTGAGGTGCAATTCATGTGCTGCTGTGAATGGAGACATAAAGCATGATGGATTTATTCCATTTGGCTCTTTTCAATGACTCTGCACATTTGAGAGTTCAGAGTTAAGAGTCATCAAGTCAATTAGAACTCTATGAGCAATATTTCTGTGTATTTACCCATGGGTTTGGTTGGCATGCATGCTATGCTTATCTTGTTCCTGAGAGCTCTAGTGATGTCACTGGGAAGAAGGCCTAGAGATGTGTAAGGGCCCTGTGGCTATACCAGGAGAAAAAGACAAATATGCAATTTGCCCAATTTGCTAGGAGCTGTTTGTTAGTTTTGTGTGTCTAGATCAGAAGTTAGCCTAACCATGTGGTTCTAACTCAGCACTGTTCATTGTGTTTGCAGAGGCATGATCTAGTCATGGCAAAAAGAGATGCTAGAAAAGAATGGGAGAAAAATGGTGAGACTAAAGATATTTCCCCCAAGCTTTCTGTGCTGCAAGTTTAACAACCATGTTTTCCATTCAGAGTAAATTTTCTATCACTCTTATGATAAAATTTATTTCTGAAGAAAAAACCAACAAAGTTTAGTAAAATTTACCTTTTTTCCATGATTTGATGAAGTTGAATTAATGCATTGCTGTTACATGGCAAAAATAACAGGTAAAACAAGAAGGGGACACACCTGTGACTGCAGTTGTTGCCTTTCAAACTGATGCTTTTGCTTAGAATACATCCTTTACCCACATATATNCTGAAGAAAAAACCAACAAAGTTTAGTAAAATTTACCTTTTTTCCATGATTTGATGAAGTTGAATTAATGCATTGCTGTTACATGGCAAAAATAACAGGTAAAACAAGAAGGGGACACACCTGTGACTGCAGTTGTTGCCTTTCAAACTGATGCTTTTGCTTAGAATACATCCTTTACCCACATATATCTAAATCTGCAGTCATTTTAACTTTGCAACATTGTTAATTACCATGATTATTTAATTTCTTCCTAAAAATTGGAAAATTAAAAAAAAAAAAAAGAACTCTTTTAAAATTGACACTTTCAGTACCGTAAGTTAGTTATCACTGTTTCAACTTATTTTACCAAATTGTTAAGTAACTAAATTTTGAAAAAAAAAAAGTTAGTTTTTTGAAATTATTTGTANCTTTACCCACATATATTTAAATCTGCAGTCATTTTAGCTTTGCAACATTGTTAATTACCATGATTATTTAATTTCTTCCTAAAAATTGGAAAATTAAAAAAAAAAGAAATCTTTTAAAATTGACACTTTCAGTATCGTAAGTTAGCTCTCACCATTTCAACTTATTTTACCAAATTGTTAAGTAACTAAATTTTGAAGAAAAAAAAAAAGGTTAGTTTTTTGAAATTATTTGTACTTGACCATGTTTTTTTTTTTTTTTCCCTCTCTATCTTTTTATTTTTTTTTCTTTTGTTGGTTATTGGAAATAAGGTAACATATGTGAAAATCTTTGGTATACTGGTAAATCAAAAGACTCCAGGACTGTGGAAAAATTATTGTTAAGAGGTAAGGATTATCATAACAGATAATAATGATTTCTAATAAATTACTAATTATGAGTTTCTTATTTAAAAATTCAGACTTAAATTGAAGAAATTAGGGAAAATCACTAGGCCATTCTGGTGTGACCTAAATCAAATCCTTTATGATTACACAGTGGAAGTGAGAAATATATTCAAAGAATTAACTCTAATAGAGTGCCTGAGGAACTATGGATGAAGATTTATGACATTGTATAGGAGGCGGTGACCAAAACCATCCCTAAGAAAAAGAAATGCAACAAGGCAAAATGTTTGCTATTACATCCATTACAAATAGGAGGCTTTATAAGTAGCTGAGAAAAGAGTAGCAAAAGGGAAAGAGGAAAAGGAAAGATATGATCAACTGACTGAAGAGTCGCANACCATCCCTAAGAAAAAGAAATGCAACAAGGCAAAATGTTTGCTATTACATCCATTACAAATAGGAGGCTTTATAAGTAGCTGAGAAAAGAGTAGCAAAAGGGAAAGAGGAAAAGGAAAGATATGATCAACTGACTGAAGAGTCGCAAAGAATACCAAAGAGAGACAAGAATGGCTTCTTAAGAGAACAATGTAAAGAAAAAGAGGAAAATCATAGAATGGGAGAGACTAGAGATTATTTTAGATGATTAGGGATGCCTAGGGAATGTTTCATTCAAAGAAAGGCACAATAAAGGACATAAGTGTTAGGGACCTAACGGAAGCAGAAGAGATTAAGAAGTGGCAGGAAAACACAAAAGAACTGTACAAATAAAGTATTAATGACCTAGATAACCATGATGGTGTTATCAATCACCTAGAGGGAGACATCCTGGAGTGCAAGGTCAAGTGGGCCTTAGCAAGCATCACAATGAACAGTTAGTGGAAGTGATGGAATTCCAGCNAGAGATTAAGAAGTGGCAGGAAAACACAAAAGAACTGTACAAATAAAGTATTAATGACCTAGATAACCATGATGGTGTTATCAATCACCTAGAGGGAGACATCCTGGAGTGCAAGGTCAAGTGGGCCTTAGCAAGCATCACAATGAACAGTTAGTGGAAGTGATGGAATTCCAGCTGAGCTATTGAGAGCTTATGGTGGACAATGTCAGATTCATGATCTCCAAAGAAGATTTAGCTTTGGGACCATAGACCAGGCTTGATCGCTCAAGTGCTTTTGTGTAGCAGAATTTTATTAAAGTTTAAAATGGGACAGAGAAAGCTTCTGACATAGACATAAGTAGGGAGACAGAGAATGCCCTTTTTGCTAGTCTTAGCAAGGAAGCTCTACACTTTTTAAATTGGTTATTACAGTAAATCATGGAGAAGGCAATGGCACCCCACTCCAGTACTGTTGTATGGAAAATTCCATGGACAGAGGAGCCTAGTGGGCTGCAGTCCATGGGGTCGCTAAGAGTCAGACACGACTGAGTGACTTCACTTTAACTTTTCACTTTCCTGCATTGGAGAAGGAAATGGCAAGAACCCACTCCAGTGTTCTTGCCTGGAGAATCCCAGGGATGGGGGAGCCTGGTGGGCTGCCATCTATGGGGTCGCAGAGAGTCGGACATGACTGAAGCGACTTAGCAGCATCAGGAGCAGTAAATCAAAAGAATATATCAATATTGCAAAGGTTTTAAGAGATCCACTCCCACAATTTATATTTTAAATTAAATTAGGACTAACAATAGAAAGATCTTACAAGACCCATTCCCATAATACACACTTTAAGATGACAGGGTTAGTCAGAAGGTTCCCAAGAAGGAGAAACATGTCCTCAAGCAGAATACATAGTTGTTATATAATCTTTGGTACAGAGTTTAAGGGAAACCATATCCTTGAGCAAGATGAGTTATTTTGCTGTGCAATAATCAGCTTTGGGCTTAAAGGAAAAAACAAAACAAACAAAAAAAACTTGCTGTCCTTTTCTCTTTCTTGAGAACCCTGGATCCCACTCCTCTCCTCTGGTACCCCGGAGTTCTTATCAACATACCTAGAAATTGACTCTTTCAGCATCACAATGAACAAAGTTAGTAGAGGTGATGGAATTCCAGCTGAGCTATTTCAAATCCTAAAAGAAGATGCTGTTAAAGTACTGCACTCAATATGCCACCAAATTTAGAACTACTCAGTAGTGTCCACAAGACTGGAAAAGGTTAGTTTTCATTCCAGTCCCAAAGAAGGACAATGCTGAAGAATGTTCAAACTACTATATAACTGCATTCATCTCACCCCTATCAAGATAATGCTCAAAATCTGTCATTAGGCTTCAGCACTACATGAACCAATAACTTCCTGATGTACAAGCTGGATTTAGAAAAAGCAGAAGAATCACAGGTCAAATTGACAACACCCATTGGATCTTAGAAAAAGCAAGGGAATTTCAGAAAAACATCTACTGCTTCATTGTCTATGCTAAAGCTCTGATTGTGTGGATCACAAAAACTGTGTAAAATTAATAAGGATATGGGAATACCAGATCACCTTACCTGCCTTCTGAGAAACCTGTATGCACATCAAGAAGCAACAGTCATAACCTAACATGGAAAAATGTGTGCAATCTGCTGTGTACTGAGCTTAATTGCTCGGTCATGTCTGACTCTTTGGGACCCCATGGACTGTCCTCTGTCGATGGAGATTCTCAAGGCAAGAATACTTGTGTTGGTTGCCATGCCTTTCTCCAAGAGATCTTCCCAAGCCAGGGATTGAACCCAGAGTTCCTGCATTGCAGGTCAATTCTCTACCATCTGATCCATCAGGAAGCCCAACATTGAAAAACTGACTGATTCAAAATTGAGAAAAGAATAAATCAATGCTCTATATTGTCACCTGCTTATTTAATTTATATGCAGAATACATCATGAGAAATGCCAGAAATGAAGCACAAGCTGGAACCAAGATTGATGGGAGAAATATCAAGAACCGCAGATATGCAGACCACACCACCATAATGGCAGATAGCAAAGAGGAACTAACAAGCTTCTTGATGAAGGTGAAAGTGAAAGACTGGCTTAAAATTCAGCCATTTTTTCTTAAAAAAAAAAAATGAAGATCATGGCATCTGGTCCCATCAGTTCAGTTCGGTTCAGTTCAGTTCAATCAATAAATCATGTCAGAATCTTTGCAACCCCATGAACTGCATCATGCCAGGAATCCCTGTCCATCAACAACTCCCAGAGTTTACTCAAACTCATTTCCATTTATTAAAAAAAAAAAAAATGGGGGCTCCAAAATCACTACAGATGGTGACTGCGGCCATGAAATAAAAAGATGCTTATTCCAAGGAGAAGAAAAGTTATGACCAACCTAGATAGCATATTCAAAAGCAGAGACATTACTTGGCCAACAGTGGTCCATCTGACCGAGGTTATGGTTTTTCCAGTAGTTGTGTATGGAAGTGAGAAAGCTGAGCACTGAAGAATTGGTGCTTTTGAACTGTAGTATTGTAGAAGACTCTTGAGAATCCCTTGAACAGCAAGGAGATCCAACCAGTGCATCCTAAAGGAAATTAGTCGTGAATGTTCATTGGAAGGACTGATGTTGAAACTAAAACTTGAATACTTTGGCCACCTAATGCTAAGGCTACTCATTTGAAAAGACCCTGATGCTGGGAAAGATTGAAAGCAGGAGGAGAAGGGGACAACAGAGGATGAGATGGCATCACTGACTCAATGGACATAAGTTTGAGTAAACTCAGGGAGTTGGTGATGGACAGGGAGGCCTTATGCGCTGCAGTCCATGGGGTCACAAATAGTTGGACAGACTGAGCGACTGGACTGAACTGACTGATGTACATCCAGTCAGGGATGCCATCCAACAATCTCATCCTTTATCATCCCTTTCTTCTCCTGCCTTCAATCTTTCTCAGCATCAGGGTTTTTTCCAACAAGTCAGTTCTTCACATCAGGTGGCCAAAGTATCGGAGTTTCAGCGTCAACATCAATTCTTCTAATGAATATTCAGGACTGATTTCCTTTAGGATGGACTGATTGGATCTCCTTGAAGTCCAAGAGACTCTCAAGAGTCTTCTGCAACACGACAGTTCAAAAGCATCAATTCTTTGGCGCTCAGCTTTCTTTATAGTCCAACTCTCACATCCATACATGACCACTGGAAAAACCATAGATTTGACTAGACAAACCTTTGTTGGTAAACTAATGTCTCTGCTTTTTAATATGCTGTCTAGATTGGTCAAAGGTTTTCTTCCAAGAAGCAAGCATTTTTTAATTTAATGGCTGCAGTCACCATCTGCAGTGATTTTGGAGCCCCCAAAAATAAAGTCTGTCACTATTTGCATTGTTTCCCCATCTATTTGCCATAAAGTGAAGGGGCCAAATGCCATGATATTAGTTTGCAGAATGCTGAGTGTTAGCCAACTTTTTCACTCTCTTCTTTCACTTTCACCAAGAGACTCTTTAGTTCTTCACTTTCTGCCTTAAGGGTGGTGTTATTTGCAAATCTGAGGTTATTGATATTTCTCCCAACAGTCTTGATTCCAGCTTGTGCTTTATCAAGCCCAGCATTCTTCACGATGTACCCTGCATATAAGTTAAATAAGCAAGATGATAATATACAGCCTTGAGACTCCTTTTCTGATTTGGAACCAGTCTGTTGTTCCATGTCCAGTTCTAATTGTTGCTTCTTGACCTGCATACAGATTTCTCAGGAAATCACTTCATGGTATCCCATAACTTCATGGCAAATAGATGAGGTAAAGTGGAAACAATAACAGATTGTTTCCATAGGCTCCAAAATCACTGTGGATAGTGACTGCAGCCATGAAATTAAGAGACATTTGATCCTTGGAAGAAAAGCTATGACAAACCTAGACAATGTATTAAAAAGAAGAGACATCACTTTGCCAACAAAGGCCAAATAGTCAAAGCTATAGGTTTTCCAGTGGTCATGTATGGATGTGAGAGTTGGACCATAAAAAAGACTGAACACCAATGAATTGATGCTTGTGAACTGTGGTGCTGAAGAAGACTTTTGAGAGTCCCTTGGACTGCATGAGATCAAGCCAGTCAATCCTAAAGGAAATTAACCCTGCATATTCACTGGAAGGATTGATGCTAAAACAGAAACTCTAATACTTTGGCCACCTGATGGTAAGAGCTGACTCGTTGAAAAAGATCCTGATGCTGAGAACAATTGAAGACAGGAGGAGAAAGGGTTAAAAGAGGATAAGGTAAATGTTTGGATGGCATCACTGACTCAATGGACATTAGTTTGAACAAACTCCGGGAAATAGTGAAGGAGAGGGAAGCCTGGAGCGATGCAGCATATGGAGTCACAAAGAACTGGACATGACTGAGTGACTGAACAGCAACAATATTATTTCATTCCCCCCTAAGCTCAAGATTACATCTATCACTTTACAATTTATTGTGTGGAAGGCAATGGGATTGCTTCTAANCCTGCATATAAGTTAAATAAGCAAGATGATAATATACAGCCTTGACACTCCTTTTCTGATTTGGAACCAGTCTGTTGTTCCATGTCCAGTTCTAATTGTTGCTTCTTGACCTGCATACAGATTTCTCATGAAATCACTTCATGGTATCCCATAACTTCATGGCAAAAAGATTGCTTCTGAACATATTAATTTATATTTCAAATAGGAATAAAGCTAGTCAATCAATTTGATCCATCATTTTGACCCCTGTCACTCATCATATTCATGAGATACTTAACTGAATGAAATTTGATAGAAATACCCAATTTTCTATTATGATGTCTGTGATATAAAAATGTAATCACTAAAACAACATTTGTACATTTTAGGATCTTACTCAGATATACAAAGCAGACCAATCAGAGAATATACATTGGAAAAAATTTGTCTTGATGCCATGGTTAGGCTTCCTTAGAATGAGAAATCAAAATCACTGCAGATGGTGACTGCAGCCATGAAATTAAAAGACACTTGATCCTTGGAAGAAAAGTTATGACAAACCTAGATACCATATTAAAAAGTAGAGACATTATTTGCAAACAAAAGTCAATCTAGTCAAAGCTATGGTTTTTCCAATAGTTGTGTATGGATGTGNGTCTAGGTTCAATACAGGATGCAGGATGCTTGGGACTGATGCATGGGGATGATCCAGGGAGATGGTGTGAGGTGGGAGGAGGGAGAGGGGGTCGGGACTGGGAGCTAATATACATTCGTGGCTGATTCATATCAATTTATGGCAAAAAAATTATATACTAGGGGTAGACACATTGATAATAAAATAAAAATCAGTGTCATGCACTATAATATCAAAAAACATATAAAATACTTAGGGATAAATCTAACAACTCAGACAAAGTTTGTACATATAACTTTATAAAGTGTCACTGAAAAATAAAAACAGACCTATATTCATGGAAGGATACATGATTATCACACTTACTGTTGCTGAAGTGTCAAATCTCTCAGATTGGCCTATAGACATAATACAATTTGATTAATAATGGCAGCAGGTATTTTTATAGTAATTTTATTATAAAAAGATTATTCCCTGATTTTGGGTGGCTTGTGATTGAGTGGGAAACAATATAAAGGAATTTACTGAGGTAATGGGAATGTCCTTTATCCAGATAAGACTGTACTTTATATAGGCTTATGAATATGTCAAAATTCACTGAACTGTCCACTCAAGAATTATGCATCTAGTTTATATAAATTTTATAGAAAATGATAGCATTTCTTAATGTTAATATCTTCATTACTGAACTCTAGTTTGTGGATTTGCTTTTTTCCAGTGGAATAATATTTTGAGTTAGTAACTAGCTGTTAACTAACTGCTAACTGTCTAATTTCCTTAGGAAAATAAATACAAATATTAAGGCTAGTGGGAATCATATTTGTCAGTGTTGGAGAAGGGACTGACAAATAATAAAAAGTGGGAACTTGATAATGAGCCTTGTGTTAAGGAAAATCTTAAGACAGAAGAAAACTTAAGCCAGATTGAAGAGGTTTGTATTGACCAAATCTAGGAATACTTAATTATTTAAAGAAATAGTAATGAGAATGCAATCTAATCTATTGACTAAAAATAGAAATTCATGAGCTTATATTGATGCAAGTAAACAAATTAATTAATTAATATCGGAGAAGGGAAAACTTATTCAGTAGAATACCAGCTAATAAATACAGAAGGAATGATAAAGTAGATAATCTTCAAAATGATTGCTAAAATTAATAAAGATTATAGAAAGATGCTTAATCTCAAAGCATCATACAAATTACTTACGACAATTCAGAAAAATCATAACTTTACTGTGAAGAAACCAGATAGACCCCATTTTAAGAGAATAATCAAAGTGACACCACTAACATGATGTGCTTCCTGTTACAATTTGTGGGGAAGGAAACAGCTTCATTTCTCTGATAATTGCCAAATATGCATAGAAAATATATATTCATAAGGTATAGTAATGCACAGTTATTGTGTGATATTTTATAAAACAGTTGACTCTTAATAGTCAAGTTTAAGATAAAGAAATACTGAGATTAAAGAAAACTAGGAAGATTTCACAAATAAATCTTACAGGTATTCCTGTATCAAGGAATAGCTATAGGGAACATCACTGAGAAAATTTTAAAAATATTAAGCATTAACTATGGGTTAGATGATAATTTTGTGATTAATGTTAAATTTTCTGATTTTGGTAATTTTACATTGGTAATGCAAGAGAATACCCTTTTCTAAACAACTTAGAAAATCTAGTTTAAAAATAAATGTCATGAAGATATAATGCAGTCACTAATATTGTAATAACTTTGCATGGTTACTGATGGTAACTAGACTTATCATGGTGATCATTTCATAGTGTATAAAAATATCAAATCACTATACTGTACACCTGAAACTAATATAACATTGTAAGTCATTATACCTCATTAAAAAGTAAATGAAAATATTTATTTATAAATATCATGATGTCAGTTTTACTCTCAAATTATTTTGAAAAATATATGTTGCATATATGCACACACACACTCACAAAGACACATTTGCAGACAGAGAATGATAAAATCAGTGAAGCAAAAGGAAAAGTGGTTACTTTGAAAAAGATTGTCATAAAGTTCCCTGTATTATTCTTGAAATTTTTCTCTAAGTATCAGGTAATGTAAAGATAAAATGTTATACTCACAATGAAGCCTTATCCTATGGCTATTTCTACATTAGTGGGTTGAAGTACATACCTTAAAACTCATAGAAAGCTAGTAATTATGGAACCAAATATCAGAAAACTCTATAGGTTGATTTTCTCTTTTTAAAAAAAGATCAGATATGGCTTTCATGAGTATGACTGACAAGTCTTGGAAATGAATTTCTTTTTCTCTAGAGGACAATTGCACTAGCCCTGTATCACCTCTGTTAATCTGCTTCAACCTTGGCCGTAGGTGCCACTGAAAATGAGAATGGTTTTGCCTTTGGGGCCTATTTCATTCATTCATCCTCTGCATAGGCTGACAACTGGAAGGGCAAGCGAATGTGTTTTGTGATCTGTACACTTGGTCTATATGGAACAGAGTTGAAACCCTGATATGTTTCGCATGCTTTTCAGAAACAGGCCTGGAATGTACTGATTCTACTGTTCTGTTCATCTAGCTTGAGACTGAACCTAAGTATGAATGCTTAGAGGAAAATTACTATGGTTCAATGGCTTTGGTTGTGGTTTTAACTCAACACACATTTGCTGAATACCTGCTATGTCCCTAGCTCTATGCCAGGTGGCAATAGTGGTAAAGACCACACGTGCCAATTCAGAAGATATAAAGAGAAGTGGGTTTGATCCTTGGGTCCGGAAGATCCCCTGGAGGAGGGCATGGCAATCCATTCCAATATTCTTGCCTGGAGAATTCCATGGACAGAGGAGCCTGGTGGGCTACAGTCCATATAGTTCCAAAGAGTCGGATACAACTGAGGCATGTCTGCACATACCAAGAACAGTGAAGAATAAGACTTAAAAAATATGTGGTACCTGAATTCAGCATCTTAGATACAGCTTGGTAAGAAAAGAAGGGGCATTACTAAAACATTAATTAACAAACTATAGAGTTATGTGTTCAGAATGTGTAGTCAAAGTTTCTCGTTCTAAATGACTAACTATATGTTTTAACTTCTCTTGTACACCCATCCAAATTATTAAAAAAATTTTTTTTAAGAAATAAAACTACAATATCAGAGCTAGAAAACAGAGAATGCTGACCTCATTCATTAAAGAAGAAAAATAACAATGGCATCATTTGTTGAGCAATTCTTATGCATACTTCTCATACATTATTTTATTTTATCCCTTAAGAATTATTATTATCAAATGTACCTGTGAACCATGACACATAAGGAAGTTAAATAACTGACCCAAAGTCATATATATTAGAAAGTTCTCTCTCAAGAGAACTGCATATGTAATAATTTAGCATTATGGAATGGAGGGGGTTATAATTTGTATATTCAGAAAAATAAATGATAAATCTCTACAGCTAAATAAGTATTAAAAGTCTTTTCCGCTAAATGGGCAATATAATTCAAATCAATTTTAAAAATAGGTGCATTACATAATATATTTATTGGGGTATTTTTTTAGAAGATACATGAAATAATCATGTGTCTTAAGATTCATTGTAACTCAGGTTTTATAAAGTTCAAAAATAAGTATAATATCTTAAGAGTTAGATAACCATGCAGAACATGGATGGGAAGTAGTTAAGGTATGATCCCCTATAGATATGGAGGATCCAGATTATTTCACAAGTCTATACATTTGAATTAAAGATGCTTAAAAGTCATGTTTAATTTTCATGTGATTCAAACTTTTACAGTGTTTAGAAGTAGGAAATATTCCCTTTTAAAGCAACATTTAGATAGTAAATGAAGAAGAAGAGCAAGTTCTGGTAACACAGAAATTAAAAAAAAAACTGCAGGATACAGGCAAGAATACTAAACAAAATATTGTCAAATAAATTAATCACTGTAGATAATATGCCATGACCAAGGAGACTTTAATCCCAATTAGCAAAGGAGAACTCTATTAATATATTTTATCATTTTAATATTCCTGAGGGGAAATAAAAACATTTCAAGATTTGATAAAACTCTATATAATTCCAATAAAAATCCCAAGAATAATATAACATATTCCCAAACTATTATATTTAATGAAGAAACATTAATCTTTACCATTAAAAATAAGAACAAGAAAATATCTGCCTAGAACACTTTTGAATAATATTATGAAGATATGTTTAATGCATTGAGGGCTTCCCTGGTGGCTCAGTGGTTAAAGCATCTGCCTGGAATGCAGGAGACCTGGGTTCGATCCCTGGGTCCAGAAGATCCCCTGGAGAAGGAAACGGCAACCTACTCCAGTACTCTTGCCTGGAGAATCCCTTGGAGGGAGGAGCCTGGTAGGCTACAGTCCATGTCCATAGGGTCGCAAAGAGTCGGACACGACTGAGCAATNAAGCATCTGCCTGGAATGCAGGAGACCTGGGTTCGATCCCTGGGTCCAGAAGATCCCCTGGAGAAGGAAACGGCAACCTACTCCAGTACTCTTGCCTGGAGAATCCCTTGGAGGGAGGAGCCTGGTAGGCTACAGTCCATGTCCATAGGGTCGCAAAGAGTCGGACACGACTGAGCAATTTCACTTCACTTAATGCGTTGAACCCACTTCTCATGTCTCCTACAGATTTTTTTTTTTTTAACTACTAGGGCTACCTGGGAAGCCCCAGTTACATCATAAAATAATATATGGAGTTAGTAGTTGACGGAAAATATTTAATATATATAATGTGATACCTGAAAAACTCAATGAAATAAAAAGCCTTCATTTGAACAATTAAAGATGTAAGTTGTTTTCTTCATGAGAGAAATGCAACATCTCTATATAACAGCAATTTGGGGGGCATTTCCATGAAAACTTTCCCAAATCACAATTGTAATAGCAAATATAATCTCTTGATGGGAACTTTACACTATTTGGAATTTGTTTGTAAACAAATGTTATACTATTTATTTCATTTTTTTCTTTTGGTTTTCCAGTTCTTTCTACCAGGTAACATTAAGATTTCTACAGTATGCAAAATATTATTAATGTTATTTTCACTGTTTTTTTTTTTTCTGCCAATGGTCCTTGTTCTGCCAACCTCACCAGATCACACAGGTCATTGAACATGAGTGGCTTTGCAAGCTCACCCTAGCTGTACCAAGACAACATTATCAACAAGCATGGAGAAAATGTTGATTGTGATTAAAAAGGACTCACCGCTAAACCAAACTTCACATTATTAGGGTAATATTAGTCTCCATTTTCTCCCAGGTAAAAGATTATATTGGGTCTTCACTATTTTCACTTTTTAATTTTTGTTCTCAAATATTTGATTTCTTTAAAAATAAAAATCTTATTCTGGGGACTTCCCTGGGGTCTAATAGCTAAGACTCCATGCTCCTAATGCAAGAGGCCTGCATCTCATCCCTGCTTGGGGGACTAAATCCCACATGCCACAACTAAGAATTTGAGTGTTCAGCTAAAAAAAAGATTCCACATGCTGCAATGAAGATTAAAGATCTCACTGTCACAACTAAGACCCAGCATAACCGAATAAATTCATATAGGTTAAAAATTTTCTTATTCTGGGAGTTTCCTGGCATCCTAATAGTTAGGATTCCTGGCTTTCACTGATGTGGCCTGAGTTCAATCCCTGGTCAGGTGACTGAGACCCTTTATTATGTATATTTTAAAATTTCTCTGAGAAGTTCAGTTTTTTTTTTTTTTTTTTTTAAGTTTTTATACCTCCTGTCCTTTTGAAGAAATATTTTGGTACCTGGAATCTTGTATCATGAAATCCACCTTCATCCTTTAGCCCTTATGTCATCATTATCTTCATCTTTTGTATCATGAAGTCAGCACACCACCTACAGATGTGCTTATTTTAAACTCTGCAGAATTGCTGAAAAAAGTTTTCATATTCTATTCTCTTATACTGAACAAAGCATGATGATATCGAGTACTTGGCATTTGTTGAAATTTCCTTTATGGCCTCAATACATTATGTAAGTCTACCTTTGTTGAAAATAATGTATATATTTTACTTGCCTGCTTAATTTTTGCATATTTTTTTGCTGTTTTATTTTATTTTCTTTTTTTTTATTTTATTATTATTTATTACTATTATTATTACTTTACAATATTGTATTGGTTTTGCCATATATCAACATGAATCTGCCATGGGTGTACACATGTTCCTAATCCTGAACCCCTCTCCCACCTCCTTTCCTGTACCATCCCTCTGGGTCAGATTTAATTTATGAATTTATTATTTTGTTATGTATATTTTAAAATTTCTCTGAGAAGTTCAGTTTTTTTTTTTTAAGTTTTTATACTTCCTATCCTTTTGGAGAAATATTTTGGTATCTGGAATCTTGTATCATGAAATCCACCTTCATCCTTTATCCCTTATATCATTTTTATCTTCATCTCTTGTATCATGAAACCAGCACACCACCTACAGATATGCTTATTTAATCATTTTTCCTGAAGCCTATTTACTTCATCTCGAAGCATTCATCAAAACCTGAAATAACATATTCCATGTAATGGAATATTATTTAGCCATAAAAAGGATGAAATCTCACCATTTGGACAATATGGATGGACTTAGAGGGTACTATGCTAAGGAAAATAATTGAGTCAGAGAAAAACAAACACCATGTGATTTCACTTACATGTAGAATCTAGATAACAAAAGAAATGAAGAAACATAAACCAGAAACAGACTCATAGGTACAAGGAACAAACTGGTGGTTGCCAGAGAGAAGGAGGAGGGCATGATTAGTGAAACAGGTGAGATTAAGATGTGCAAGTTTCCAGTTATGAAGTAAATAATTCACAAGAAGGCAATGTTCGCCAATATTGAATATAGTTAATAATATCATTATAAATTTATATGGTATGATGGTAAGTAAATATCATGGTGATAATTTTATAACATATATTAATAAAATAGTAAATTATTTTGTTGTACATATGAACCTAATATAATTTTGTAAGTAAATTATATTCAATAAAAAATAAAAGTTTTGGTTCTTTAAAAGGTTAATGAAATAGACTATGTTTAGTAACATAGATATAATTTGATATGGCAAAGAAAATATATAGCAGTTCATAACTACATTGTGGTATTGTCCATCTAGTAGTGTTTATTAAAATCACTTTGAATGCTTTCTCAAAGCATGTAATATCAAATATTTTTCCTGGGAATATAAATCCCAGATCTGGGTTTGAAGTAGATGCATATATAATGGATATCTTCTCAAGTCATTGTGTTACACACTACCCTATATCATAAGGAATAAGAATATTAGCAATTATATAAAAATCCTAAAGGATTTCAGGATATCCTATGAAAATATAGGTTCATCATAAGTTTTAGAGAGACTTCATTAAGACACAGAGGCTCTAACATATCTGGTGATGATTCTGTTATACATTCAATCATTTAGTTATCATATTTTCATTGTGATCATGTGATACATCAGCTATGAAATTAGAAGTGGGTATATAAACTGAAAATAAAGCAATCCTAGTCCCTACGCTTAAAGATCCTGGTCAACAGAAGAGTAAAGCAGAGATGTATTTTAGGTTTTGATAAATAAATAGGCTACAGGAAAAGATGGAATATCTTTTGGGAACATCTGTAGGTAATATGCTCTGATTTCATGATNGTCATTTATTCATATTTTCATTGTGATCATGTGATACATCAGCTATGAAATTAGAAGTGGATATATAAACTGAAAATAAAGCAATCCTAGTCCCTACGCTTAAAGATCCTGGTCAACAGAAAAGTAAAGCAGAGATGTATTTTAGGTTTTGATAAATGCTTTGAGATAAAGTAAATAGGCTACAGGAAAAGATGGAATATCTTTTGGGAACATCTGTAGGTAATATGCTCTGATTTCATGATGATACAAGAGATGAAGAAGAAAAGGAGACGAATAGGAACATACTTTTCTATAAGGAAGGTTTTTCTTGCAAAGTTTCCCACTTCCTTGAAGACAATGTAGCATCAAAAAGTCTGACTCAATCCACTTTGAGTAACTAGTATATGAATAGTTACTTTGAGTAATTAGGCCAAGGGACTCACAGTGGGCTAAGGAGAATATAATCATTCAGCCTACTACTCCTAAGGGGGAGGGAGGGGAACAAAGCCTTCCCAGTTCACACCTGTTTTCACTGCAAACTGACTTGCTAAGAGATTCTTCAATGGTTTGGGACAACCAGCTAGAAACAAAGCATGCTGCTTTCCTTCAAGTATTTGGGCTCTGTTCATCTTGAGTCCCATCTGCGTATTCATGGAAAATTCAATTAATTGAATTTCTTTCCTCATAGTTTTAAGAGAGCTTAAGAGCAGATGATTAACAGCAAGCAGTACATTGTAAGAGTCATAAGAAATAATAATATAACTGTGAGATTTTAGTGTGTTTTCTATACATGAAAGGTAACATGGAGAAGGTGGGACATTTAATGAATCTTGGAAAATCAATGNTTAAGAGAAGATGATTAACAGCAAGCAGTATATTGTAAGAGTCATAAGAAATAATAATATAACTGTGAGATTTTAGTGGGTTTTCTATACATGAAAGGTAACATGGAGAAGGTGGGACATTTAATAAATCTTGGAAAATCAATGGATTAGAGAGTAGAGTCAGTGAAGCTAAATGAATTAGTTTTTATAGAGAAAACATTGTTGCCAGATCAAGAGTGTCTATATTCAAAAACAGAAACCAAATGAGTAACTGTGGGTGATTTAGTGAAAACTTTCTTTCCCATAGAAGTTCAAAGACTATGTCTTATTGACAATGTATCAGTGATATCATTTTCCTCTGTGAAATATGGCCCATTGAATTTTTCTTACTTTGTCTTCTTTTTTTTTGGACCATTGATTTTTTTTTTTAGGTTGAAATGAGTTCTTTTTTTTTTTTTTTTTTCNCTGTCTCTTATACACATCTTGATTAACAGCAAGCAGTATATTGTAAGAGTCATAAGAAATAATAATATAACTGTGAGATTTTAGTGGGTTTTCTATACATGAAAGGTAACATGGAGAAGGTGGGACATTTAATAAATCTTGGAAAATCAATGGATTAGAGAGTAGAGTCAGTGAAGCTAAATGAATTAGTTTTCATAGAGAAAACATTGTTGCCAGATCAAGAGTGTCTTTATTCAAAAACAGAAACCAAATGAGTAACTGTGGGTAATTTAGTGAAAACTTTCTTTCCCATAGAAGAAGTTCAAAGACTATGTCTTATTGACAATGTATCAGTGATATCATTTTCCTTTGTGAAATATGGCCCATTGAATTTTTCTTACTTTGTCTTCTTTTTTTTGGACCATTGATTTTTTTTAGGTTGAAATGAGTTCATTTTTTTTTCCCCTGTATGGGGAGAGTATTTTCCTGGAACAAAAAGAAAAATGATTCATCTTTACCTAGTAATAAAAGTTTCTAGCAGTTTTGCATCTGTCAAGCCTTGTCAGTTTATCTAAAGCACAAATTATAGAAACTTCTGGTAAGTAAACAATTGTTTCTTTAGAAACACTTACTACTATTTTTTATATTCCTACTGTGATTTACTAATCCTTTAAAAAATTAGTTCATTTTTCCCATATTCAGTCACATCATCAAAATGCAAGGTCAGTTCTTTTAAGTGACAATCCCAATGCACTAGATAAATGGTCAGATGGCAAAGGGCAGATAATAGATGACCTTGGGAGCTAGGGTCTTGAAACTCTCAAGGAAACAATTACGAATGCTTTATATCATGGCAGTAAGTCATTGCCTAAAGCTTGGTCTGTAAGCACGTGTTGTTTTCTCAATAAGGCAGGGAGAAAATGGAGGAACTGACAAGTTTTGTACATGCTTACCCATAATCCATACTAATAAGAATACAAATAATTCAAGAGAAGTTTTTAAAATGCCACCTTTTTTCAGTGTCCTAATATTATCAAAATAGATATGGGAAGGAAGTTTGGCTTGTATTATGACAATAGAGTTTTAGCATCTTATCATAAAATTACTTACTTTATGGTTCCAGATTTTTTTTTAAATGTTTAGCCATGCATGATCAGTTGTGAAAGTCATTTTACTTAAAGAAAGGATCTGAAATTTGGAGCTCAAGAGCCAAAATTATGTATATATCTATTTTCCTCAGTTTCTGCCTTTGTCTGTCTGTCTGTCTGTCTGTCTCTCTCTCTCTCTCTCTGACACACACATATTAACACATGTTAATCTTATTTTTTTCTTATGCCAATTCCATAATGAGCTTGGAAAAAATCATTTAATTCTTCTCAAATTTTGTTTCTTCAATGTAAAATGTGTATAATATCTGGTCTGCTTACCTTAAAGTACCGTGATTTCCTCTCTGTTGGACTAGAATTGGCTGGTATTCATCAAACTTGCTCTGTCTATCCTAGGGTTCTAAGAAGACTATGCAAGATTGCCTGGATATGGGGCATTGTAAGGGAATTAACTGTTAGATCCTCAAATTGCAAGCTTTAGCCTTCTTACAACCGAGCTGCTGCAGCTGACAACTCAGTTTTGCCTTTTCCACCGTTTCTTCCACAGTCACACTTTTTCTAATTTAAAGAAGAAAGGCACATTTCTCATTAACAGAAGAAAGCCATCTTATCCACCCCATACTTAATTAGTAAAATTCTGACTTGTCTGCTCTAGGAGGGTATGAGATTATTCTGCTTATGTAAGGGGAAGCGAGCCAAAAGAATAAACTGTGGTAATAAGTACAGCAACTCATTAAGAATTTCTGGACTTTCATCTTCATAGCACACAGTAGGATTGCATGTCTTGCCAGTGATCCAGTAGTCACAGAGACATATGTCATTTCTAGGCTGGCATATTTAATTTCTAGTAATATTTTGCCTTCTACCATTGTGATGAACAACTCTCATGATGACAGTTTCTCTAAAGTGTGAATACTAGAGTCATAGATAAGGGCCAGAACCCACAACTGACTTGCACTGAATTCACAGAGGGAGAAAGAAATAGATGAAAGCTGTAGGGAGATTGGGTTCCCCAGGTGGTACTAGTGGTAAAGAATCAGCCGGACAATGCAAGAGGCAGAGATGTGAGTCTGGTTCCAAGGTTGGGCAGATCCTCTGGATGAGGAAGTGGCAACCTTCTCCAGGATTCTTGCCTGGAGAGTCCCATGGACAGAGTAAACTTGCAGGCCACAGTCCGTGGGGTTGCAAAAAGTCAGACATGACTGAGCAACTTAGCACCCCCTTAAGGAGATTCTGTTCTCTAACTCTTCCAGGATTCAGTGATTCTGCGAATCCCTTGGCTTGACGTTAAGTCTTCCCAGTCATTGTTGACACAGTCATCTTGCCTTCTTCTCTGTGTCTTCTCACCTTTTCCCTCAAATTTCCTTCTGTTTTCCTCCTATAAGGAGATTTATCATTGGATTTATTTATTTATTTATTGAAGTATAGTCGACATTATATTGTGTTACTTTCTGGTATACAGCAAAGTGACACACACACGCATATATGTATACATTACATATATATTCTTTTTCATATTTCCTTCTACCATATTTTATTATAAGATAGTGAATATATTTGCCTGTACTATACAAGTAGGGACTTATTGTTTCTCTTTTCATATAACAATTTGTATCATTTCAGTTCAGTTCAGTTGCTCAGTCATGTCCAACTCTTTGCGACCTCATGAATTGCAGCACGCCAGGCCTCCCTGTTCATTACCAACTCCTGGAGTTCACTCAGACTCACGTATAGTTAACCCCAAACTCCTCATTTATGCCCCCCATCACTGGATTTAATTACATTTGCAAAAACTGTTTCTCTTCCTCCAAACAGTCTCAGTTTCTAGGGATTAGCGTAGAAATATATCTTTAGGGAAGCTACCATTCTAACCTACTACAGATAGCAAAGGTAGGTAACTTCTTTCTGCATCACGAATAAGTGCCCACACCTGGAAGTGAAGGTGAGCAATAGAACCGCAGGACCTTGAGGGCAGGGTGAAGCAGTTTCTAAACAGAACCTGAGAAATAGCGTAGATGAGGCCTCAGTGGTGGTGGTGGTGGTTTAGTCGCTAAGTCGTGTCCAACTCTTGAGACCCCATGGACTGTAGCCTGCCAGGCTCCTCTGACCATGGGATTCTCCAGGTAAGAGTACTGGAGTAGGTTGCCATTTCCTACTCCAAGGCCTCTCAGTAATACTCTCTTATTCTCCTTCCCATCATTCACTCGACCACAATCATGCAAACAGCTAAGGAGAACAGATTAACAGCAAGGACAATAATAGAGGCCTAGAATTTAGGTGGCTGAGCTTTGGGCCTGCATGTATAGGAATCTTTAGGGGAATCGTTTTTCCCAAAAATAAGGAAGTAAAGAGAACACTGCTGCTTGAGAATTCTTAGCAAACTTCACATGGGCTGTTTGGTTGGCTTTCTGTGTGTGTTGAGTGACCTTTGTGGCCTATTTGTTTGTTTGGTCTTTTTCACTATTAGTGTGGTAAATAAAAAATGGCAGAAAATTTTGGTGTAGGCCTAGGCACAGGCTTGTGACTGGTTCTAAGTCTGAACTTTAGTGGGCATTTAATTCACCTGCAGGGCTTGCTAAATCCCTTATGGCTAGATTTTACTCCTGGAATTTCTGATTCAGCAAATCTAGGTTGGGACTAGGAATCTGTGTTTTTCCAAGTGCTGCTGCTGCTTACTAGCCCAGGACACCCATATTTGGAGAACCACTGGTCTAGGCTTTAGGCTTATTTTTATCTTTTGCAAGGAATCCTGGTTGGATTCATCCAGCTGGCCTCACTAGTGACTGGTTTAAACTTTATAATATAAACCTCATAAGAACAGAGCAGTGTTTTTCAAAATTTGATGAGTAAATCAATGACCTGAAGTCTTGCTAAAACCGGGATCATGCCTGTGTGCCCTGCGTTTCTGGTCTGAGGCAGGCCTGTGCTGGAGGAGTCCATCCAGAGGATGTAACCCCTAATTGTCATGAAATCAAGGTGCTCTTTGCCTCCTCCCTTGTCCTTGGAATGTATGCTTTAGACACAGTTCCCACAGTGAGAGCTTTTTTCAAGGGCAAAGAACTGAGAGGACAATGTATTGTTAAGACCATCTGAAAATGAATGTGTGTCCGAACCCTATTTAAGTCTCTATATAAATTCTTTAGATTCTGCTAGCAGCTATGGGACCTGTGCATCTTGTACCACCAAGACAAGTCATTATTTAACTTCCCACCTACCAACCTGGATAACCTGCCTCTTTCCTTGGTCTCTTCTCACCCTCTGTGTTCGGGACTAGTTATGAATTTTACCAGGGGATATCCTGAGGTTGCAGACCATAGATTGAAGTTTGAATTTCCAAGAAAATGGCAATGTTACTAGTTCAAAGATCACACTCTGACTATCAAGATGATTGATAGAGAGCATTAATTTTGCTGACCATGTTCTCTGTGCTCAATTCTTATTGGAGGCTGGAGCAGAGAATGGTTTAGATTATAACAATAAGTCCTAATTTGGGTGTATCTACTCTGGAATGTGATTGAAATGCTTCTCTTCTCTTTGGCCTCCAGAAGTAGCTCAAATAATTTCTCTACTTTCTTTACATTTTACCTACTCAATCCTCTCCTCAACTTAATTCTCCCCAAACAGTGAGTCAGAATCAAGGGCTGTATATTCTATTTTGTCACAAGTTTAGAGGTGAAACCTTAACTAGAATATTAAGTGATTGTCATCCCAGTAGGATTATTTAGCTCTTCTTTATATGGGACTCAAGTGGGTAGTGTCCAGGTCTTTCCTACCCAAAGCTTCTCAAATTGTAGTTGTTCTTTTTTTTTTTTTTTTTTAATATACTTTTAGCTTGATTTTCTTTGGACTGACAAATTTTGCCTGGTAATTAGACTAGGAAGAACCAGTGGGCAGAGATTCTTACAAATGGCTGATTAGAAAGAAGAAAGGAATCTTCTGATGTTTCTGCTTTTTTTTCTTGGCTGTTACTGCTGTTTGTTTGATCAAAGGCTTACTTTAGATGGTCTAGATGAGGAGTTTTCATTTGGGTTTGGGGCAGAAACTCTGAACATGAATATATATATACATATATTTATGAAAAATTATTTATATATATATATATATATATATATNCTGACCATGGGATTCTCCAGGTAAGAGTACTGGAGTAGGTTGCCATTTCCTACTCCAAGGCCTCTCAGTAATACTCTCTTATTCTCCTTCCCATCATTCACTCGACCACAATCATGCAAACAGCTAAGGAGAACAGATTAACAGCAAGGACAATAATAGAGGCCTAGAATTTAGGTGGCTGAGCTTTGGGCCTGCATGTATAGGAATCTTTAGGGGAATCGTTTTTCCCAAAAATAAGGAAGTAAAGAGAACACTGCTGCTTGAGAATTCTTAGCAAACTTCACATGGGCTGTTTGGTTGGCTTTCTGTGTGTGTTGAGTGACCTTTGTGGCCTATTTGTTTGTTTGGTCTTTTTCACTATTAGTGTGGTAAATAAAAAATGGCAGAAAATTTTGGTGTAGGCCTAGGCACAGGCTTGTGACTGGTTCTAAGTCTGAACTTTAGTGGACATTTAATTCACCTGCAGGGCTTGCTAAATCCCTTATGGCTAGATTTTACTCCTGGAATTTCTGATTCAGCAAATCTAGGTTGGGACTAGGAATCTGTGTTTTTCCAAGTGCTGCTGCTGCTTACTAGCCCAGGACACCCATATTTGGAGAACCACTGGTCTAGGCTTTAGGCTTATTTTTATCTTTTGCAAGGAATCCTGGTTGGATTCATCCAGCTGGCCTCACTAGTGACTGGTTTAAACTTTATAATATAAACCTCATAAGAACAGAGCAGTGTTTTTCAAAATTTGATGAGTAAATCAATGACCTGAAGTCTTGCTAAAACCGGGATCATGCCTGTGTGCCCTGCGTTTCTGGTCTGAGGCAGGCCTGTGCTGGAGGAGTCCATCCAGAGGATGTAACCCCTAATTGTCATGATATCAAGGTGCTCTTTGCCTCCTCCCTTGTCCTTGGAATGTATGCTTTAGACACAGTTCCCACAGTGAGAGCTTTTTTCAAGGGCAAAGAACTGAGAGGACAATGTATTGTTAAGACCATCTGAAAATGAATGTGTGTCTGAACCCTATTTAAGTCTCTATATAAATTCTTTAGATTCTGCTAGCAGCTATGGGACCTGTGCATCTTGTACCACCAAGACAAGTCATTATTTAACTTCCCACCTACCAACCTGGATAACCTGCCTCTTTCCTTGGTCTCTTCTCACCCTCTGTGTTCGGGACTAGTTATGAATTTTACCAGGGGATATCCTGAGGTTGCAGACCATAGATTGAAGTTTGAATTTCCAAGAAAATGGCAATGTTACTAGTTCAAAGATCACACTCTGACTATCAAGATGATTGATAGAGAGCATTAATTTTGCTGACCATGTTCTCTGTGCTCAATTCTTATTGGAGGCTGGAGCAGAGAATGGTTTAGATTATAACAATAAGTCCTAATTTGGGTGTATCTACTCTGGAATGTGATTGAAATGCTTCTCTTCTCTTTGGCCTCCAGAAGTAGCTCAAATAATTTCTCTACTTTCTTTACATTTTACCTACTCAATCCTCTCCTCAACTTAATTCTCCCCAAACAGTGAGTCAGAATCAAGGGCTGTATATTCTATTTTGTCACAAGTTTAGAGGTGAAACCTTAACTAGAATATTAAGTGATTGTCATCCCAGTAGGATTATTTAGCTCTTCTTTATATGGGACTCAAGTGGGTAGTGTCCAGGTCTTTCCTACCCAAAGCTTCTCAAATTGTAGTTGTTCTTTTTTTTTTTTTTTTTTAAATATACTTTTAGCTTGATTTTCTTTGGACTGACAAATTTTGCCTGGTAATTAGACTAGGAAGAACCAGTGGGCAGAGATTCTTACAAACGGCTGATTAGAAAGAAGAAAGGAATCTTCTGATGTTTCTGCTTTTTTTTCTTGGCTGTTACTGCTGTTTGTTTGATCAAAGGCTTACTTTAGATGGTCTAGATGAGGAGTTTTCATTTGGGTTTGGGGCAGAAACTCTGAACATGAATATATATATACATATATTTATGAAAAATTATTTATATATATATATATATATATATATTTGGCCTTTTCCTGAAGACACCCTTCATTCTGAAGCCTCATAATTGTGATGGGGCAGAGCAAAGATGACTTCCAAGTGATGGCAGTGGCAAGAGCATCTGTAGGGACCTAGGGTCCATTTCCCTGCTGCTTCATAATCTCTATCATCTTAAATACCACTTAACATGAGTAGCTTATAAGGTAGATTTATAAACTAAACATATTATGCAAAAATGTAAGGTTTGAGGAAGTGAGGAAAAGAATGAAAAAAGATTAAACATAGCTTGAGAACTTTTTGGTTCCTGAGAGTTATTTTAAGCAGTGTGTGTGTGTGTGTATGTAGTAATATTATCCTAAAGTTATCTTAAGGCACAAAGACTAATAAACACTATTACTCTCATGGAATAGGTTAAGAATATGGAAATGTAGAGATATTAAATAATTCACTCAAGATGACAAAATTCATAAAATTTAGGGTTGAAATTTGAGCCTGAGTCTTCCTTTCATAAACATAAGATTTTATAGGTCAATTGTTTTATGAATATAAACAGAGATCTAGATATCACTCAGAAATTACAATCTACTACTTAAAACTTCCTAATCAAATTTAAAATTTTATAAGTCAAAAGGCTTTTATAAATCATATATAATTAAGACAAGGGAAATCTCCATTTTGGGGAAGGTCCTCAGATTCATGCAGATGGAATAATCTTGATAAAACGGTATCTTGGTGTCAGTTGGGTGTTATTACCTGTCAATATGAAAAGCAACACGGAATTCTCCCCTTTTCTCTCCTTGCTCTCCACCTCTCTGCTTTTTCTTTTTTTTCCTTCCTGGAGTACAGTCTGGCAGAGAGAGAAAGTGCCTGTCTGGTATAAGTTTGTTCTAAATTTCTGCTTAATTCTCTAGCTTTACCAAAAGGTGGTAACTGTTTAGAGAGAGAATTCCAGGTTGTGATTTATACTTAGTTTTTTAAACACAAATTATTTTCTAAAAATGGATTATTAATGTGAACTGTGCAGTTTCTTCCTGGTTTCCTGCTCCACCACTTCTTGACCATCCATTCTAGAGTTCACAGAATGCACACAGTTTTATTTTATATTCACTGAAAAACAAGTTACGATGCAAACCAGACCCTGCATGAAATGAATTTAGAGATCAATTAGACAGCATGAGTGGCAACAATGATAGCAGAATGGTAAGGATTATTGCTAGTATATAAAAAACAAACTAACAAACCCCAGAGTGTTAACACTGAATCATTTTTTTTACTATAAATTTATTTATTTATTTAGAATCATTTTAAACAATGGAAATTAATAGTACAATGGTAATAATACCAATATTTATTGAGTACTTACTGTGTGCCAGGCACTATTCTAAGATTTTTGTCTATCTTTCCCATTCAACCTATGAGTTAACTTCTAGAGATATTTTTCTTTGAAAGATGAGACTAGTGAAATACAGAAAGGGTCACATCGATACAGATACATTAAAATGATCCAAAGTACATATTCATGCTTATAGGATTAAAGACTTTCTATCCACAAGCAGAGACTGAGTATGTATGTGCATACAAACACACATATTCACTCAAACAGAACACCTTTTATTTTGTTTTTGAGTGACTCAAATCAATGGACCTCTATAATATTATAGCTGTGGTTATTCCAACTAGTAGTAAGGCAGTATTTAGATAAACAATAGCAATGTAAGTATAGTGTTTTTATCTGCAAGTAACATGGCAAAATATTATTAGTTTTTATGTCTATAAGTTTTACTGCTTTATCATTGACAAAGTCTGAAATAGTACACTGGTGACATTTTTAAAAATTAGTCTTCTACATTTAAAGACCACTCACTATTGTCATCTATCATCGTTCTGGAAATGTCACATTGATTTTATCCTCCTTGCAATAAATGGTAACATCAAAAAAAAAAAAAAACAAATAATGGTCTGACACTTCAAAATCAGCTGCCAGTCTTGGGTAAAGCAAAAATGAATAAAAGGGCAATTTTACTTGAAGGACAAGGAGAGGAAGTAAGAAGGAGAGCCATGCTCTGTCAGATACTGGCAATATTAACAATGGTCCAATGTAACCCGAATTATAATATTTTGTCTTTTCTATTTAAGAAATGTCATATGAATGATAAATTTGGCATGTCATATCATAGGTCTATTAAATTTTGCAGATTAGAGTGAATTTTTTGAAAATGAATTTAGATATAGAACCATAGTAAAGACTAAAAGTTTTAATGTACACAGGAAGCAGATTACTTCTAGATAAACATATTCTGGAATGCCCATGGATCATGTCAAATTAATGATGTATCCTATAACAAAAGATAGGGCATGAAAATCATTTGGAATTGCATTAAAAGAACTTGAGGTGAATAAATTGAAGTTGATTCCTTATGGGTACTGAATGAACTGAGAAGCATATTGGAAATAAGCATACTTTTTTAAACTGGGAATCTAGATTCTTGAGTTATATTGCAAGGCCCCCCAGTGATGACTGATGATTTTGGACAGATAAAATAAGCTATCTGTGGCAGAGATTCTTCATTTCCCAGTGGTACTAAAAGTATAGCTGCCATGACTATTTTCACAGAGGTTTTAATTTAGTGTGTATGAGGTTGTGGCTCAAGAACTTGTGTATTGTGTATTACCAAATTCCCTAGATTCATCTGATAATCAGTAATGCTTGAAACCCTTAATTTAGAATCACAGCTGAAGACAGAGAGGAAGCTATTAAAGGACTTCAAATGGACTTAAACTTTGTCTTTTTACCATATTTAGTGGGCAAGATCTTGAAGTTGAATAACAGGCAAAGAAGTGTGTAGAAAATATATCTGTTTTGTATTTGTTTTCTTCCAGTATTTTTCCAATTTCTTTGAGATTCTCTAACATCTATTCGTTTAGTGAAAGTCATTCAGTCCTGTCTGACTCTTTGCGATCCCATGGACTATACAGTCCATGGAATTCTCTAGGCCAGAATATTGGAGTGGGTAACCTTTTCCTTCTCCAGGGGACCTTCCCAACCCAGGGATCAAATCCCAGGTCCTCTGCATTGCAGGGGGATTCTTTACTAGCTGAGCCACATGAGAAGCTGTATCTTTATCTCAGTGTAAAGAATGCATGGGTATGGGACACTAGGATGGAGTGAGCAAGAAGGATAGTGGACCTTTTTTTTTTTTTTCTTTCTCCCAGGGTTGATTTGGGAAATCAATCATATACTGTAAAAAGAAATTTTTAAATATTTTCTCCATATTTCCATTCATAAAATAATTCACCATAAAAATTACTCCTATAGTTTGAAAACAGAAATGGCCACAATTATTTTATTTCTGTTAAGCAGTAGAGTTAGTTCCTTCACTTTAAATCTAGGCAGCCTTTATGAAATGCTTTGACCAATAGAATGGGGCAACAGAAATGTGTTTTTGAGCTTGAGCTTCAAAGGGAATTATATGTTTTCCTTTCTTTCTCTTGTTATCCTTCCTACCACCAAGACCACTTCTGGGCCAATCCAATGCATGATGAGGGATTATGGGGAGATGATTCAGAAGCTCATAGCAGAGTCCTCTATAGATCAACCAGGCACCTGTCAACCTGAAATTTGTTAAACCTAGAAGAGCTCAAGAAAGCTAAGTTAATATGGGAGAGTTAAAGTCATCTCTGCTTGATGTTCATATTTACGGATTGTCATGGAGTTTACTCATGCAATTTGATAATATATTCATTCAGATGATTTAAAAAAATACTGGCCTTCCTAAACAATATGGATTGATTTTAGATAGCAGTAGTGATATTCTTAGGTATTTTAAGTCACCAAATATTCAGGGTCAGTCAAAGAATCAGAAACCTTGTGAGTTTTAGAGTAAGTGATTTATTATAAGAATTAGACATTACTCAGTCATGGGAAAGACTGTAAACTGAAGGTTCAAGAAGAAAGATAGCACATCAAAGGAGTCAGAAAACCATTTTGAGAAGCAGAGCCACTGAAGAGGACTATGGAAGTGAGGTTAACGTGAAAAATCTATGGAACACTGTAATAATAGCACTTATAGGTCTTGCACCAAGGATCTGGGGGTGGGGCTGGGGCTGTGGTTGGTTAACAGAGTCAACAGTGAGGAAGACATCTGCATACAAAATAAGGAAAAGGGATCCTAGAATCTGAGCCCATTTCTGAAGGCTGTTTCAATCAAGTGCAACTTTGATGACTTTCAGAGAGTAATGGCTGCTGCTCCACTTCATCTTCAAAATCTCACGTAATTTCCTGTTGGCCAATTTTAATATGATACTATGTAGTGTACAGGTTTCTGGGATGTGCAGTTCCAGCTAAACCAATCTGATGTAGTTCAGTGACCACAGTTACTATATATTAGGTTGAATATTATATACAGTTTGTTGAAATTATATTGCTACATTCTATTCAGTTCTTTTAAACTCAAACTTTGAAGAAAAGTGTTAAAACTCTTTGAGCATAGAAGACAGAGATGTCATTTTTTTTTCCAGAAAAACACATAATAAAGNCACAATTATTTTATTTCTGTTAAGCAGTAGAGTTAGTTCCTTCACTTTAAATCTAGGCAGCCTTTATGAAATGCTTTGACCAATAGAATGGGGCAACAGAAATGTGTTTTTGAGCTTGAGCTTCAAAGGGAATTATATGTTTTCCTTTCTTTCTCTTGTTATCCTTCCTACCACCAAGACCACTTCTGGGCCAATCCAATGCATGATGAGGGATTATGGGGAGATGATTCAGAAGCTCATAGCAGAGTCCTCTATAGATCAACCAGGCACCTGTCAACCTGAAATTTGTTAAACCTAGAAGAGCTCAAGAAAGCTAAGTTAATATGGGAGAGTTAAAGTCATCTCTGCTTGATGTTCATATTTACGGATTGTCATGGAGTTTACTCATGCAATTTGATAATATATTCATTCAGATGATTTAAAAAAATACTGGCCTTCCTAAACAATATGGATTGATTTTAGATAGCAGTAGTGATATTCTTAGGTATTTTAAGTCACCAAATATTCAGGGTCAGTCAAAGAATCAGAAACCTTGTGAGTTTTAGAGTAAGTGATTTATTATAAGAATTAGACATTACTCAGTCATGGGAAAGACTGTAAACTGAAGGTTCAAGAAGAAAGATAGCACATCAAAGGAGTCAGAAAACCATTTTGAGAAGCAGAGCCACTGAAGAGGACTATGGAAGTGAGGTTAACGTGAAAAATCTATGGAACACTGTAATAATAGCACTTATAGGTCTTGCACCAAGGATCTGGGGGTGGGGCTGGGGCTGTGGTTGGTTAACAGAGTCAACAGTGAGGAAGACATCTGCATACAAAATAAGGAAAAGGGATCCTAGAATCTGAGCCCATTTCTGAAGGCTGTTTCAATCAAGTGCAACTTTGATGACTTTCAGAGAGTAATGGCTGCTGCTCCACTTCATCTTCAAAATCTCACGTAATTTCCTGTTGGCCAATTTTAATATGATACTATGTAGTGTACAGGTTTCTGGGATGTGCAGTTCCAGCTAAACCAATCTGATGTAGTTCAGTGACCACAGTTACTATATATTAGGTTGAATATTATATACAGTTTGTTGAAATTATATTGCTACATTCTATTCAGTTCTTTTAAACTCAAACTTTGAAGAAAAGTGTTAAAACTCTTTGAGCATAGAAGACAGAGATGTCATTTTTTTTTTCCAGAAAAACACATAATAAAGACATTATCTGGATATAATGAATAATAAACTTATTTGTTTACATTATCAAAGTGGCTTAGCAAGGAATTATGTAAGAGGAATTTGCCTGAACCAGATATAAGCTCTTATTTTTTCATCTACTTTAACCCACACAAAATAGAAGCATTTTCTGTAAATTAATAAAAAAGATGATCATCTAAAATCACTTTTTGTATATTCAATCTTCTTGTTTATCTACATTTACTCATTTTCTGAAATACAAACTAAACTCTTTATAACCAGCTTTATTCTATAAATATACTGCCATATATTAACCACCAAAATAAGATTTATAATTTTTCTAGAATGTTTTCAATATACGCTTTTATAGCCAAGCCCTCTTTGCCTTCTCATTGAGCCTGTGGTAACCAGTAGCTAGTTTTCAGTCACTGAAATTTTATCTTTTGTGAATTTCATACAACTAGGAGTGTTTTATCTTTTCTGTTTGGCTTCTTTCACTTAGTATAGTGCTCAAGAGATTCAGGCATGTATTAAAGTTCATTTATTTTATTTGATAAGCAATATTCCATTTAATGATTATGCCATATTTTGATAACCCATTCAACAGCTGGTGGAGAGATGGTCAAGATGGCAGAAGAGGAAGACACTAAACTCACCTCTTCCAATGGACACAAAAATTACCACTACTTATGGAACAACTGTATATGACAGTGACTTGAAGACCACCAGGAAAATGTTTGTACAACTAAAGATATAATGACAGAAGCATAAGAAAGGCAGAAGGAGCAGAAAGAGACTTAATAAAGTCAGGACCCACAGTTGGGTGATGATTCACAAATAGGAGGAATGTCAAATTGTAAACTTCTTCCCAAAAGATGATTCTGATCATCACATGAGTTCCCCAACCCAGGAGTCCTGCATTGGGAAGATGAGCCCACAGAATATCTGGCTTTAAAAATCAGAAGGGCTTATGTTTTGGAGAGCAAGAGGCTACAGGAAATTGAGACTCTGCTTTAAAAGGGAATGCACAACATCTCACATACACTCCTTCTTAGTGTAGAGGCAGTTGTTTGAAAGAATCTTGAGTCATACCTAATTGTTAATCTTGGAGAGAAACTGTAGAGGCAAGAGGCAACTGGGACTTCTGCTAGGAATGGGAACACTGACAGTAGCTATTTTGGAGATCACATTCTACTGCTCATTTTACTTGCTCTCCAAAACATAAGCCCTTCTGATTTTTAAAGCCCACTGTTCTGTGGGCTCATATTCCCAATTCAAGACTATGGGGCTAGGGATCTCATCATCTTAAATCATGATGCTATTGAAGTCCCTTGGACTGCAAAGAGATCAAACCAGTCAATCCTAAAGGAAGTCAATCCTGAATATTCGTTGTAAGTACTGGTGCTGAAGCTCCAATACTTTGACCACTTGATATGAAGAGCCATTTCATTGGAAAATACTCATGCTGGGAAAGAAAGAAGGCAGGAGAAGAAGAGGAAAACAGAGGATGAGATATTTTGTTGGCATCACCTACTTGATGGACATGAGTTTGAATAAGCTCTGGGAGGTGGTGAAAGACAGGGAAGACAGGCATGCCTCAGTCCTCAGCGTTGTAAAGAGTTGGACATGACTGAGCGACTGAACATCCTACTCTGATAGCACTGACACTGGCACATGGCATTTTGGAATGCTCCCTCTAGCTAATTAATGATGAGGACTCATCCCTAACTTCCAGAAAGCCAATACCACTCTGGAAAACACCAGACCTATCTATACAGATAGCTGCATAGATATGCAGCTGAGCATTCCAACAGACCTGTAGCACTGCATGGGGCCCAGCCTCAGTCAACCAGGTTGGGAACCTTTCCCGCATACTAGTGCACCCCCAGTAGTCAGCCCTTTTACACAAAGGGGCTCAAACTGCCCAAATAATTGAGGAACAGCTAGAAGATATGCCTCTGGTTATCAGAGGGGAGTGTACTGCTGGACCTCATAGGATGTTTACTTCATAAGACACTTCTCCAAGATCAGGGAATATAACTGACCTACCTGACACATCAAAATAGACAAAAAACTTGAGCAAAATGAGGAGACAGAGGAATATGTTCAAAGTGAAGGAACAAGACAAAACCTTAGACAAGGAACTAAACAAAGCGAAGATAAGAGTTTAAGATAACGATCATATTCTTGTCTTGAGAAACCCATGAATGCTATGAAAAGGCAAAAAGATATGACACTGAAAAGTGAACTCCTCAGGTCAGAAGGTGCCCAATATGCTAATGGATAAAAGTGGAGAAATAATTCCAGAAGTAACAAAGAGGCTGAGCCAAAGGGAAAACAATCCTCAGTTGTGGGTTTGACTGGTGATAGGGAAGTAAAGATGGATGCAGTGAAAACAATATTGCACAGGAACCTGGATGTCAGGTCCATGAATCAAGGTACATTGGAAGTGGTCAAACAGAAGATAGCCAAGAATGAACATTTACATTTTCGGAATCAGTGAACTAAAATGGACTAGAATGGGCAAATTTAATTCAGATGGCCATTATGTCTCCTACTGTGGGCAAGAATACCTTCAAAGAAATAGAATAGCCCCTATAGTAAAAAAAAAAAGTCTGAAATGCAGTTCTTGGGTGCAGTCTCAAAAACAACAAAGTGATCTTTGTTCTTTTCCAAGGCAAACCATTTAGTATCAGACTAATCCAGGTCTATGCCCCAACCACTAAAATCAAAGAAGTCAAACAGTTCAATGAAGATCTACAAGGCCTTCTAGAACTAACAATAAAAAAAAAAAATGTCCTTTTCATTATAGGGGACTGGAATGCAAAAGTAGGAAGTCAAGAGATACCTGGAGTAATAGGCAAATTTGCCTTAGAATAGAAAAATAAGCAGGGCAAAGGCTAACAGAGTTTTGCCAAGAGAATAGACTGGTCATAGCAAACACCCTCCTCCCACAACACAAGAGATGACTCTACACATGGCTATCACCAGACGGTCAATATGGAAAACAGATTAATTATATTATCTGTAGCCAAAGATGGAGAAGCTCTATATAGTCAGCCGAAACAAGACCAGGAGCTGACTGGCTCAGATCATGAACTCCTTATTGCAAAATGCAGAGCTATATTGAAGAAAGTAGGGAAACCACTGGACCATTCAGGTATGACCTAAATCAAATTCCTTACTGTTATAGAGTGGAAGTGACAAATAAATTCAAGGGATTAGAGCTGATAGATAGAGTGCCTGAAGAACTATGGACTGCCATTTGTAACATTGTGCAGTAGGAGGTGAACAAAACCATCAAGAAGAAATGCAAAAAGGCAAAATGGTTCTCTGAGGAGGCCTTACAAATAGCTGAGAAAAAGAGAAAAGAAAGGCAAAGGAGAAAAGGAAAGATATATTGATTTGAATGCAGAGTATGAAAGAAGAGCAAGGAGAAATGATAAAGCCTTCCTAAGAGACCAATGCAAAGAAACAGAGGAAAACAATAGAATGTGAAAGACTAGAAATTTCTTTAAGAAAATTAGAGATACTAAGGGAACATTTCATGCAAAGATAGGCATAATAAAGGACAGAAATTGTATGGACCTAACAGAAGTACAAGGTATTAGAAGAGGTGGCAAGAATACACAGAAGAACTATACAAAAAATTATCTGAATGACCCAGATAGCCAAGATGGTGTGATCACTTACCTACAGCCAGACATCCTGGAATGTGAAGTCAAGTGAGCCTTAGGAAGCTAGTGGAGATGATGGAATTCCAGCTGAGCTATTACAAATCCTAAAGGATGATGCTGTGAAAGTGCTGCACTCAATATGCCAGCAAATTTTGCAAACTCAGCAGTGGCCACAGGACTGAAAATGTCAGTTTGCATTTGAGTCCCAAAGAAAGGCAATGCCAAAGAATTTTAAAAGCACTGCACAATTGAACGCATGTCACAGGATAGAAAATAATGCTCACAATTCTCCAAGTTAGACTCAATAATATTGAGAACTTCCAGATGTTAAAGATGGATTAAGAAAAGGTAGATGAATCAGAGATCAATTTTCCAACATTTATCATAGATAAAGCAAGAGAATTCCAAAAAAATATCTACTTATACATTGACTATGCTAAAGACTTTGATTGTGTGAATCACAACAAACGGGAAAATTCTTAAAGGGATGGGAATACCAGACCACCTTACCTGCCTCCTGAGAAATCTTTATGCAGGTCAAGAAGCAAAAGTTGGAACCAGATATGGAACAATGGGATGAATCCAAATTGGGAAAGGAGTACGTCAAGACTGTATATTGTCACCTTGCTTATTTAACTTATATGCAGAGTATATCATGTGAAATGCCAAACTGGATGAAGCACAAGCTGGAATCAAGATTGCTAGGAGAAATATCAGTAAACTCAGATATGCAGATGACACCACTCTTAAGGAAGAAAGTGAAGAGCCTCTTGATAAACATGAAAGAGGAGAGTGAAAAAGCTGGCTTAAAACATTTGAAAAATGAATATCATGGCATCCAGTCACGTCAATTCATGGCAAATAGATATGGAAACAATGAAAACAGTGACAGACTTTATTTTGGGGGGCTTCAAAATCGCTGTAGATGGTTATTGCAGCCATCAGTCACACTTGCTCCTTGGAAGAAAAGCTATGACAAAGCTACACAGAATATTAATAAGCAGAGACATTACTTTGCCAACAAAAGTCCACCTAGTCAAAGATATGTTATTTCCAGTAGTCATGTATGGATTGAAAGTTGGACTGTAAAGAAAGCTGAGCACAGAAGAATTGATGCTTTTGAACTGTGGTGCTGGAGAAGACTCTTGAGAGTCTCTTGAACAGCAAGGAGATCAAACCAGTCCATCCTAAATGAAATCAGTCCTGAATATTCATTGGAAGGAGTGATGCTGAAGCGGCAACTCTAATACTTTAGCCCCTTGATGAAGAATTGACTTATTGAAAAAGACCCTGATGCTGGAAAAGATTGAAGGCAGGAGAAGGGGCCAATAGAGGGTGAGCTGATTGGATAGTGTCACCAACTAGATGGGCATGAATTTGAGGAAACTTCACTTATCTGTGATGGACATGGAAGCCTGATGCGTTGCAATCCTTGGCATCACAGAGAGTCAGACACAACTCTGTGACTAAAGGATAGCAATTGCTTTCAAGATTTCTATGCAACATTGTATGAAAAATCTGCTAGTAAAACAAATCTAGACTTATGCAGAAAGTTATATGATGTTATATGATGTTAATGTTATATGCAGAATGATTTTTATGTGATGGTCCTTTTGGTGTGATCTAAGAGAAAAGATAGGAGAGACTCAAGAAACAGTGTTTTATACTCAAAGTCTTTGATATAAAAGCCATGGCATTCCAGACAGAGTGTATTTTGAAGCACCACCATAAGTCTAGGGATGCAGAAAGAGCAAGAGGAAGAAAATAATATAAGCCCTCCATTTACTGGAATTTCTACGGGAAGTGAAAAACTAGGGAGGGTAAAGAATTTAAAATTGGTTAGTGTGAATACTAGATGTAAGCTTTCAGCTATATTGTGTTCCCTGGTAGCTTGGTAACTGGTCCTGGGATGATTAAAGTAAAAGTGAAAGTTGTTCAGTCATGTCCAACACTTTGCAGCCCCATGGATTGTACAGTCCATGGAATTCTCCAGGCCAGAATACTGGGATAGGTAGCCTTTCCTTTCTCCAAGGGATCTTCCCAACCCAGGTCTCTCGCTTTGCAGATAGATTCTTGACCAGCTGAGCTACAAGGGAAGCCCAAGGATAGTAGAGTGGGTATCCTATCCCTTCCCCAGTGGATCTTCCCAACCCAGGAATTGAACTGGGATTTCCTGCATTGCAGGCAGATTATTTACCAACTGAGTTATCAGGGAAGCTTCCCTGGTAGCTCAGCTGGGATGATTAAAGCAGAGGCATGTTGCTTCCTTGGGTGTATGGGCCAAACTGAGAAAGTCTGGTTCTGGGGTGGTTAATTTGTAGGTCCAAGGCATGCTTCTGTCTGAGCCCTTTGCCATTTGTAAAAGTTGACTAGACCTAAGAGGGGCAATCTCTCCTCAACCATAAAAGTTCTTAAGATGTCAAACATCCTAATATAAAAAAATATAAACAATGCATGTGCACACATATATATGTATATGATTGTATACATATATAATTTATACTATGAATTATAACATTTACACACACAATGACAAGAAACAGGAAGCATTAAATTCAGAAAGAGCCATATTATTAATATAATCCCAACTTATCTGTATGTTCTTAGGCAATTGATTAATCACACCTAATGCTTAAGAATCTTATTCTGTGAAATTGTGACAATATCTATTTGCATTGTTTTTATGAGGATGCAAGGTGCATAGCTATATAAGGATGGAGTAGCAAGAAGTTATTGAGTGCTTGTTATTGTCAGACAGTGTCCTATGTACTTTACATGTATTTACTCTTTTAAATCTCACGTTTAGCCTTTCTGATAGATACTATTATATCAAAATGTCCCTAAAATTATGACCCATTCAGTTATAGTATACCTTCTGTGAAGGCCAAGATCCATCTGTTTTGTTACCAATTAAGCCCAGCACCTGGATGAGCATGTTTAAATTCTGACCTTGGGGTAAGCTTATAACCAGTGACAGACATGGGTCACCATAAACTATCTGCCCACGCTCACCATTTGTTTGTTCAAGACAGACCAATTATACTTTAATTTCAGGAAGAGGGATTCTCTAGGAATGCTGTAAGATGAATGCAGTTTTATTTTTTCACCACCTCGTAAATTCCTCTGAGGAGGAACAAGTCTTTTGCTTTAACGAAATCCTAATTAGAGCATGTAAGTCCTTGCAAAACTTGAAAGTTGATCTTGTGTCCAGATTTTGCAAAAAGGATTAAAACCTTTCTATAACAGGCAAGAAAAATGTCCTCTTTGAGAAGGTAGAAAGAAAGATGAATAAAAGGGAGAGATGAGAACAGAAAGGAGGAGAGGAGGGAAGTAGTGGGAGGGGATCTGAAACTTATCAATAAAGTTACTGAAGCTTACAGAATTTCTAGTGTGGCAACTGTAAATTTTTGTGGAAACCATTTGAAGGGCTGAGCTTTGGGCTCCCTGTTGACATGGGAGAAAATAGCACATGAATATAGAAACATAAGACAAAGAATATCATAAGAAATCAAAAATTCAAAATTTGCAATCATCCTGGGGAGGAATATTCAGGACTAGTTTCCTTTAGTAGATATTTAGGAGATTTTTAGGATATTTAGGAGATAGGATCTTTAGGAGATCAAACCAGTCTAATCCTAATGAAATAAGTCCTGAGTATACATTGGAAGGGCTGATGATGAAGCTGAAGCTCCAATAATTTGACCACCTAATGTGAAGAACTGACTCATTGGAAGAGACCCTGATGCTGGGAAAGATTGAAGGCAAGAGAAGGGGACAACAGATGATGAGATGGTTGGATAGCATCACCAACTTGATAGACATGACTTTGAGCAAGCTATGGGAGTTGAGCCTGGCATGCTGCAGTCCATGGGTTTGCAAAGAGTCAGACACGACTGAGTGGCAACTAGGGGAGGAATTTGATCTAGTCCCCACAATGGAGTTAGGAGTTTGAACAAATATCAGCAAGATGCCCACATGACCTGAAATCCAACTGGGTTTTAGAAAAATAAAAACAAAATGCTGGCCTGAGAACACAGTGAGGTTGGGTGATTCAGAATCTTAATGGAGAAATTGGGCAAGAAAATCCTATTTTATGTGAAAAACACTTAAAAACACTGAGGTGGCTTTCAAATGTAAGTGTTAAGGGCTTTTCTAAAAAAAAATGTCTTCCACAACCCTTATTTTCTTTGTAATAGGCCCTAGGAAGTGACAGAAGGAGAAATGCAAGATGCTGAACCCACCCCTCTCCACTCATTCTGCAGCACTAAGAATTTCCTTGGAGGTCACACACAACACTTAGCTTGGAGCTCCCAGGATTATTGATGGCAGCAGCCAGCAGAATAAAAATTCCGTAGGTAGGCAGTAAATATTTGAAAAGACCTTTCAGTTTGGGGAATGGTTTATATTGTTGCTTAAAAATGTAGTTTGAGAGCCATGGGAGCCTACGATTGGGTGCGGCATGTTTTACAAATGATACCCATTTGTCCTGAGCGAGAAGCATTCCACCCTGTAAATGTCAGTTTCACAGTGACCAGATATGATGAATGAGTCCTCTGGTTCCTATTAATATGGAGGTCACACATTTAGAAAAAAAATTAGAGACCATTGCAAAATTAATTCTCCCTCTCAGGATGGCTAAAATGATAGGAAAGGAAATACGGAGAGCAAGTTTGCAAATATATGAAACATCAAGTTTCTTTCTGAATGTCTCTTTGAGCTTCCAACTTCATAAAGGAATTATCTTAATCATATTGAAAAAAAAGTGAGAGGGCTTGAAATACTATCTCAGATGGAAACTCTGACACCAGGAAGTATCGCATAAATTTCTAGGCACTCAAGCTTGGGATAGTGCAGGCATGATTCCATAGCTCAGCTCCTGAAAGGAATAATAATTACTATTTGGCTATTTGTCAAGGTGAGCGTTCCTCTGGAAGGGACGTCTTATTCAATTTGGGAACTGAAATTACACAACTGGTGAGATATTAAATAACAGCACAAAGCTGAAGAGGGAAAGAAGGCAAGCGAGTAGCTGAATTGTAAGTGAGGAATAAGTGGATAAAGAGTGTGCAGAGGAGAGGGTGATTGGCTTCTCTGATGATAATTTTGGGCATAATCTGATTATATTCAAATTTCCAACCTTTTTGGAAATCCATTTATGCGTCTGTTAATGACCAATGGTGTCACTTTGCAATTAGCATGTGTGATACAAATAATTAATCAATCAAAAATATTTATTAAAAGCCTAATATATTCGAAGTGTCAAGTGTTGCAGAAGATACAAGTATAAATTATAGTACTTATCTTGCAAATACTTGAGGGATAAATCTATATACATAAAATCCAGCAATGCATAGAAATTCACAGAGAGAAAGCAATCTATTCTTCTAGGTACAGGTGGACATGGGACAGACAGATATTTACTGCACATTGAGCTTTGAGGATAAATTTGTGTTGCTTTCTCCACATATATTTAACAAATATGTATAATACGCACTTGCAATGCCCTAAGAAGGGTATTAGGTATTAAACATGTAAAACAAGTTAAATCTCTACTATTTCATTTTTATTATTTCAAATTAGGTAACGCATTTTCCATTGCTTGATTTGATAGTGAGTCAGGAATATCATTATTCCTTTAGATAAGAATCAGAAAATTCCTGGGGAAAAACTGTTCCTATGTATTATGGCAAGTTCCTTGGTATCCTGACTTTAAATGCAGCCCTGCAGTAGACTCAGCAATTAATAATTTGTAGCAAAATACATGTTAAATATTAAAGTATTTTATTTGAAAATCAATGTGTGAATGTCATGGGCTGGTTTCTAATCTCTAGTATACTTACAGAAAAGACTGACTCATATATGAGTTATTGCAAAAATATTTAGTCATTGCCATGTTTTATGAAGGAAATACCTGAAGCCCCTGGGTCGGGGTTAGAACAAGGACAGGCACTTTTCCTTGACAAAGGTATTAAGGTATTCATTATAACCCCCTGACCATCAAATTACTCTCTGTTTGTCATACCATTTTAAATTTACATGGTACCAGGGCCTTAAATGTCAGGATTACTGTTATAACTTAGACTCTAGTGTCTTTAATTAATGCTTCATGTTCCTGTTATGGTTATTTAGAATTTGCTGAAATCCCTAGAGCTATAAATTTCTTTTACAGGTCTTTGCGGTATGAACTTTAACAAAACAGCTATAACGGGGTAATAGGCAAGGGCAGTATATCACAGAATTGCAGTAGAAAGATGGGAGGAAGGAGGGAATATTTTGCAAACAGATTAAAAAATTTTGTTTTTGTCAAGGGGTTTGAGACTAGAACAAATTGGACATAAAACTTAGCAAGAAATCTTGATCTTTTTTCATGTTTTGAGAAGATTTTAAGTTGCCACTTTTTACAAGGTAGACAATTTCATTTAAATCTTTGTAAATTCAAATCAATTTAATCAAATGAATATTTTTTTTATTTGAAAGCCTACTGTGTGTCTGCTATTTTCTTGCTGCTATAGGAGTTACACAGAAAGGAAAAGGCAAACTCTTATCTCATTAATTAATTTAAAAAAAAAACTAGTTTTGGAGGCAAGATTAGCATATATGAAGCAATTACAAATCATTACTAGAAAGAACATAAATCTGCCAAAATGCACAGAATAGTCTGTGAATTTTGAGTGCTACGGCATCTCATGGGAAAAGATCAATGGGAACTAGAATTATCATGGGATCCATCCTAAAGTGGGAAATATGAAGTGTTTCTTGTAAAATGGATGGCCATTGAAATGTGGAAACACAAGGGAAGACCATTCCAGAGGAAAAAATAGCTCAGGGAAATTCCTTACAGTCAAATATACCATATAGTGGGTAGAATATATTTTTAGATTTGGGAAGATATAGCTTTGAGTTACTATTTTATTATATTATTTACTTAAGGGAAAGGGAATAACTGGACAGAAATGTAGTGCTTGTGATTTGAAGCATGCATGTTTTAAATACTTCAAAAATGGCTTATATGTTTCAAAGAATAATTAGCATATCCATTGAGGGATATTTTAAATATAAACTGTTTATATAAATTTGAGTAATAGATTAATATACAGAGTGTGTTTTTAATGGCATAACAGTTCTTCTTTTAGTTTCTGATGCTACACATTTGCTGGAAGAATGAGAAAGGGGAAAAGGAGAATAAAAAGAGGGAAGAGGAATCCATATTTATCTTGAACTTCAAAAGTCTACAATAAAAGTGTTTTTAAAAGGAAAATAAGAGGCTTTAAATTACTTCCTAAATAGTTTCACAGACCTGTGCTGGTTTCACTGATCTTGAGTATTGCCTCAATTCAGGAATGGTAAACACAATGGTAATAAAGAGGCACGCTAAGACAATGGATGTTCAGCATGTGAATAATTATTTTAGAGATCACTACTTCTATATTCCATAATGAATACCAGTCATCTGATGCATTACAACTGAATTCTTGACTGAGCATAATCTTGTAGCTGTTATAGTAAAGTTGAATATATCCATTCTCTAAAGATTTGTTAAATATCATTTAACAAAGTCAGAGCAGGCTAGATTATGCTACAGTAATAACTTACCATAAAACCACAGTGCCTTAAGACACCACATATTTACTTTGTCATCTAAGCTCCATGTGCACTGTAAGTCTCAAGTACTCTTTTCAAGTGGTTCTCATTCAGGAAGTAACATAAACAGGATCTATAAAATCTGGAAGGAGAAGGGAAAAAGACACGACAAAGTGCACATAGACCTTTAAAGACTTCTCAAAGTGACAAGTAGTCACCTGCCCATGCTTCTTTTAGGCGTGGACATGTGGTGGTGGTGGTGGAGAGGGGATGCAAAGCTTACGTGGGAGAAGGAAAATGAGAATTGGAAATATAGATGCACTCTATTGAGTCTGACAAAGAGCACTATAATTTCAGAAGAGAAAGGTACACAAAGTACCTGATCAAACAGAGCTCAGATATTCCCTGGGAAATAGAGGTATAAAACATGTGAAAAATAACATCAGATAGTATCAGATAAATATCAGATAAAGAAAAAAAATAAGGCAATGCACACAGAACAATGAGGAAAGGGAATACCTTTGCTATGGTAGTCAAGAAAAAACTCTGCTGTATTGAAAAGATACTTGAAACTAAATGATTAAAAGGTCAGCTGTGCAAAAATTCTACCAAAATAGCCCACTTTAGGCTAACAGTCATGAAGTGTTTCCAGATTAAGAATGAGATGACAAGAGGCTTTGTAAGGCAAAAAAAAATGTATTTTGCTTTTATTTTTTTACAAGTAATTTTAAAAACTATTTTATTTTATTTTCACAAATGTATTCAGAAATGAAAATTAATTTATATTTTGGGAGGCCACGTGGGTGTTCTAAGAGATTAAAGAGAGTAGATACAAGGTTTTGCAATGTACATTAATCATGAGTGAAAAAAAATCATATTGCTCTCAGGTTCTGGATATGAGCTACTGGCTGGAAGAAGTTCTTGTTTACCAAGAAGAACAGAACTAAGGAAAGCATATTTAGACATGGTGTGGTTGCAAAATCAAAGTTTAAGGATTCTGTTTTTTATATATTTAAACCAGTGATAAATTGACATACAAGTGGACCTGTGGAATGAAAAATGAAATTGAGAAAAAAAAATAAATACCTTATGGGTAAATATTAGAATCTGAAATTAATAATATATTATTTGGAAGAATCTGAATGAAAATAATATAAGAAGATAATTTAGACAGTGGACAACTTCTGCTTCCAGTAATGATGTATTAGGAGAGAACATCAAATAGTTGGGATAAATAGTATTCAAATAGTAAGATGGTGAATTTAAAATCAAATGTATCAGTAACTACTTTAAAGGAAAGTTAAATGCTCCAACTGAGATACTGTCTGACTAGACAAAATACTGGGCATTTTGTTGTTGTTTTAATAGAAGGACATGTGCCCATCTCCTCCTGTGACAGCACAGGAATTAGCTGTTAATTAGCTGTTAAACAACCATTGGCAGGAAGATGCTGGAACCTATCATAAAAAGATACCCAATGTCCAAGGGCAAAGAAGAAGCCATAATGAGATGGTCAGAGGGGCCACGATAAAATCAATCACGATAAAATCAAAGCCCAGAACTTTCATGTGGGTAACCCACAAAATGGAGAACAATAATACCAAAGAAGTTCTACCACTCTTGTGAAGATTCTGAGCCCCATGTTAGGTGTCCCAGCCTAAGGATCCAGAGAAAGGACTAGGAGCCCCCAGGGAATCTGACCATACAGGTCAATGGGATTTCATTATAGGACTTTCTCAAGACTTGGGGGAACAGAGACTCCAGACTTAGAAGGCACAAACAAAATCTTCCCATTCACCAAGACCCAGAGGAAAGAAGTGACCCCATAGGAGACTGAATAAAAACTATCTGCTAGTGTTGGAAGGTCTCCTGTGGTGGTATGGGTTGGCAGGGGCTCACAATAGGGACAGGGACATTATGGAAGGTCCCCCTTGGTGTAAGGAGCAATATCACATTAACAAAAATTAAAGACAAAGATAAAATATGAAAGGCAACAGGGTAAAAGACAAATAACATAGAAGAGAACTACCATCAGGTTATCAGCTGATTTCTGAACAGAAATTCTACAAACCAGAAGGGAATGGCACAAATATTTAAAATGATGAAAGGGAAGAAACTACAACCAAGAATACCCTACCAAGCAAGACTTTCATTCAGATTTGATGAAGAAATCAAAAGCTTTCCAGACAAGCAAATGTTAAGAGACTTCAGCACCAGCAAACCAGTTTTACAACAAATGTTAAAGGAATTTTTCTAGGCAGGAAACACAAGAGAAGAAAGAGACCTACAGAAAATAAATTGAAATAATTAAGAAAATGGTAATAAGATCACATATATTAATAGTTACCTTAAATGTAAATGGATTAAATGCACCAACAAAAAGACATAGATTATATGGCTGGGAGATTAAATCATTTGCATGTATGCAATTCAACACGCCACATCACTCTGCCTAACCCCTCAAATTGCATATAACTCTTTTATATTGCTAGGTTAACCATGTTCGCATTATGGCTTGCAATTGTAACTATCTTTTATTTTCTGTCTGGCTGTTGATTGTGAAAAATGATAAACATATTTGTGTTTATATAACTGTTACTCAATACCATGTGAGTAACATGGTATTACTCACTTAATACCATGATTCATCAACAGAAACATAATAAAAATCTACATTTCCAAAACTACCATTTAATAGAAAACCCTGGAAACACTTTGCAAAATCCAATGAGGATAAAATTCAGATGAATATTAGAATTATTTTGGGAGTTCTTGAAAAATACAAATTCAGGTATTTTTTTTCTGCAAAGCTTCAGATATGTTTATAATGAGCAGCCATGTTTAAAATCAACTGGACTACCTGATGATCTTTAACTTTAATGTAGTTGAATCACTTTTTCTTTTTCATATTTAGTGCTCCCATTTCATTTAATTTATGTCTTCCAATTTCCCTCTTTCTTTTTTTGTTATTCTTTCTCAAACCTTTATCAAGTGTGTGTGTGTGTGTGTGTGTGTGTGTGTGTGNCTACCATTTAATAGAAAACCCTGGAAACACTTTGCAAAATCCAATGAGGATAAAATTCAGATGAATATTAGAATTATTTTGGGAGTTCTTGAAAAATACAAATTCAGGTATTTTTTTTCTGCAAAGCTTCAGATATGTTTATAATGAGCAGCCATGTTTAAAATCAACTGGACTACCTGATGATCTTTAACTTTAATGTAGTTGAATCACTTTTTCTTTTTCATATTTAGTGCTCCCATTTCATTTAATTTATGTCTTCCAATTTCCCTCTTTCTTTTTTTGTTATTCTTTCTCAAACCTTTATCAAGTGTGTGTGTGTGTGTGTGTGTGTGTGTGTGTTCATTGTGTGTGTGTGTGTGTGTGTGTGTGTGTTAGTTGCTCAGTCATGTCCGACTCTTTGCAACCCCACGGACTATAGCCGGCCAGGCTCCTCAGTCCATGATATTATCCATGCAAGAATACAGGAGTGGGTTGCCATTTCCTTCTCCATAATCAAGTGTGGTATACATATATATAGATAGTATGTATAATATTTATATATTTTAGAAAACATGAATTGTTTGTTTATTAAAATTTTTGTTTTTTTTCTTCCATTTCTTTGACTTAGTATGATAGACTGCTATATCTCTAATTTTTAATAAATAGATACACAACAGGAAACAAAACTTTACTGTAGAGCACAGGAAAATATAGTCAAATCTTGTGATAACCTATAATGGAAAAAATGTCAAAAATAATATATTTGTATATATAACCCTGAATCACATGAAGCATTGTAAGCCACCTATACTTCAATAATGTATACATACATATATATTTAAAGAAAAAAAAGACACATCAATATATAAACATGTAGAAAATAGTAGGAAAATGGAAAAGTTATGCCATCCAAACACTAAGAAAAAGTAAACACTAATGAGATATTTTGATGTAGAAATAATTTTAAAAAATTAAGAAAACATTATTTTCATAATGCTAAAATGTTGAATTCACTAAGAAGCTATAAAGGACAGAAACGGTATGGGACTAGCTGAAGCAGAAGGTATTAAGAAGAGGTGGCAATAATGTATAAAAGTACTGTACAAATAACATCTTAATGCCCCTGATAACCATGATGATGTGATCACTAACCTAGAGTAAGATATCCTGGAGTGTGTAGTCAAGTCAACCTTAGGAAGCATCACTATGAACAAAGCTAGTGGAGGTGACTGAATTCCAGCTAAGCTATCTCAAATGCTTAAAGATGAAGTTGTTAAAGTGCTGCAGTCAATATGTCAGCAAATATGGAAAACTCAGCAGTGTCCACAGGACTAGAAAAGGTGAGTTTTCATTTCAGAAGGGCAATGCTGAAGAATGCTAATGAATGTTCAAACTACCAAACAATTGCACTCATTTCACACAGTACTAGCAAAGTAATGCTCAAAATACTTGAAGCTAGCCTTCAACAGTACCTGAATCAAGAATTTTCAGATGTGCAANCAAATATGGAAAACTCAGCAGTGTCCACAGGACTAGAAAAGGTGAGTTTTCATTTCAGAAGGGCAATGCTGAAGAATGCTAATGAATGTTCAAACTACCAAACAATTGCACTCATTTCACACAGTACTAGCAAGGTAATGCTCAAAATACTTGAAGCTAGCCTTCAACAGTACCTGAATCAAGAATTTTCAGATGTGCAAGCTGGATTTAGAAAAGGCAGAGGATCCAGAGATCAAATTGACAACACCCATTGGATCATAGAAAAATCAAGGGAATTGGAGATAAACATCTACTTCTGCCACTGATTATGCTAACATCTTTGACTGTGTGATCAAAGGGATGGGAATACCAGACCACCGTATGTGCCTCCTGAGAAATCTGTATGCAGATCAAGAAGCAATAGTTGAAACCAGACATGGAACAATTGACTGGTTCCAAATTGGGAAAGGAGGACTAAAAGGCTCTATATTGTCTATCTGCTTCAGTTCAGCTCAGTTCAGTCACTCAGTCATGTCCAGCTCTTTGCAATCTCATGAATCACAACACTCCAGGCCTCCCTGTCCATCACCATCTCTCAGAGTTCACTCAAACTCACGTCCATCGAGTCGGTGATGCCATCCAGCCATCTCATCCTCTGTCATCCCCTTCTTTTCCTGCCCCAATCCCTCTCAGCATCAGAGTCTTTTTCAACGAGTCAACTCTTCGCATAAGGTGACNATCCAACCAGTCCATTCTGAAGGAGATCAGCCCTGGGATTTCTTGGAAGGAATGATGCTAAAGCTGAAATTGCAGTACTTTGGCCACCTCATGCAAAGGGTTGACTCATTGGAAAAGACTCTGATGCTTGGAGGGGTTGGGGGCAGGAGGAGAAGGGGACGACCGAGGATGAGATGGCTGGTTGGCATTACTGGCTTGAAGGATGTGAGTCTGAGTGAAATCCGGGAGTTGGTGATGGACAGGGAGGCCTGGTGTGCTGCAACTCATGAGGTCACAAAGAGTTGGACATGACTGAGTGACTGAACTTATCTGAACAGAAGCAGAAGATATCAAGAAGAGGTGGCAAGAATACAGGTAAGAGCTATACAAAAAAGATCTTCCTGACCCAGATAACCATCTAGTGATCACTCACCTAGAGCCAGACATCCTGGACTGTGAAGTCAAGTGGGTCTTACAAACGGCCTTACAAACAAAGTGAGCCTTAAATATAAAGCTAGTGGAGGAGACAGAATTCCAGGTGAGCTATTTCAAATCCTAAAAGATGATGCTGTGAAAGTGCTGCACTCAATATGGCAGTAAACCTGGAAAACTCAGCAATGACTACAGGATTGAAAAAAGTCAGTTTTCATTCCAATCCCAAAGAAAGGCAATGTCAAAGAATGTTCAGACTATCACACAATTGCATTCATCTCACACACTAGCAAAGTAACGCTCAAGATTCTCCAAGCCAGGCTTCAAAAGTACATGAAGCATGAACTACCACATGTTCAATCTGGATTAAGAAAATGCAGAGGAACCAGGGATCAAATTACCAATACCCACTAGATCATGAGAAATGCTAGACTGAGTGAAGCACAAGCTGAAATCAAGATTGCCAGGAGAAACATCAGTAACCTCAGATATGCAGATGACACCACACTTATGGAAGAAAGCAAAGAATAACTAAAGAGCCTCTTGATAAAAGTGAAAGACGAGAGTGAAAAATTTGGCTTAAAACTCAACATTCAGAAAAATACGATCATGTAATCTCATCCCATCAGTTCATGGACAATAGATGGGGAAACAGTGAGAGACTTTATTGTTTTGGGCTCCAAAATCACTGCAGATGATGACTGCAGCCATGAAATTGGAAGACACTTGCTCCTTGGAAGAAAAGCTATGACCAACCTAGAGAGCATATTAAAAAGCAGAGACATTACTTTGCCAAAAAAGATCTGTCTCCTCAAAGCTATAGTTTTTCCAGTAGTCATTTATAGATGTGAGAGTTGAACTGTAAAGAAAGCTGAGTGCTGAAAAATTGGTGCTTTTGAACTGTGGTGTCAGAGAAGACTCTTGAAAGTCCCTTGGATTGCAAGGAAATCCAACCAGTCAATCCTGAAGAAAATCAGTCCTGAATATTCATTTAAAAGGCCGATGCTGAAGCTGAAACTTCAATAATTTGGCCACATGATAAGAATTTACTCACTGAAAAAGCTGATGCTGCAAAAGATTGAAGGCAGGAAGAGAAACGGACAACAGAGGATAATATGATTGGATGGCATCACTGACGAGATGGACATTAGTTTGAGTATGTTCCAGGACTTGGTGATGGACAGGGAAGCCTGGCACGCTGCAGTCCATGGAGTCACAAAGATCTGAACACAACTGAGCAACTGAACTGAAGTCACTTCAGTAATGTACGACCCTATGAGGTCCTATTAAATGCAGCCCTTCAGGCTCCTCTGTCCATGAGATTCTCCATGCAGGAATACTAGAGTGAGCTGTCATGCCCTCCTTCAGGGTATCTTGTTGACCCAGGGATCCAACCTGGTTGTCTTACATCTACCTTCACTGGCAAGCAGATTCTTTACCACTAGTGCCACCTGCGAAAGCCATATATAGGTGTATATAACATGTATTTGTGTGTGTGTGTGTACATATATATACATACATACATACATACATATTGTACTTAGTCCCTGTCACGTCCAACTCTTTGCAACCCCATGGACTGCAGCTCACAAGGTTCCTCTGTCCTCAGGGATTCTCCAGGCAAGAATACTGAAGTGGGTTGCCATGCACTCTTCCAGTGGATTTTCCCAACTCAGGGATCAAACTGAGGCCTCCCACATTACAGTTGAATTTTTTACCAACAGATCCACCAGGGAAGCCCAAGAATGCTTGAGTGGGTAGTTCATCCCTTTTCCAGTGGATCTTCCCAACCCAGGAATTGTACCGGTATCCCAGGGAGACTCTGTACTAGTGAGCCATCAGGGAAGTTCCATGTAAATAAGCACATCATATCTATATATATACCATATGTATATACATATCATATCTATATGAGTGAAAATATAATTAATAAAGAGTAAACAAATTAATTTCTGCAAGGTAGAACAAAACTGTAGGAATAGCTGACTTGTTTAAAATTAAATTCAGTTGTTATGACAGTATATATATTCAAATTTTCTTTCAAAATTATTATACCCAGTTATACTCAGATTTTCACAGAATTCTGATGATCAGAAAATTAAAATGATCTATTAAAAGCTGTGGTTGCAGAGGTGAATGCAAATGTGTGGTAAAAATATATATAATTCCTTTTAAAATCCTAAAGCCTAAACTGACTGAGGGTTGTAAATATGCATAATAAGCTAACAATAGGGCCTTTAAAACATCTGTTTGAATAGAAGGAACAGGTTCAGATAGAATTTGCAATGATAAAGATAAAGTAAACCTATTCCTCCGTAACATGGTTTGCTTTGATGTGTCACATATGTTTTGTGGGTTTAAACTGCCTGCAGAATAATTACCCATATTTTAGTGGCTCTACCTGTCCTCTTAAAAAGGATCTTTTACTCTCCACTGCCAGTCCTGAGTGCAGTTTCCACTTGTACTGGCCAGTATCACTGTATGTGCCAGACACCACTGCTTCCACCCAGACCCACCAGGCAAGGTGGGGCTGAGCTCGTGTGGCTGATGAGTAGTGACTAAGTCTATAATATTCAACAGGGTGCATCCAGAGGTTAGCATAGTACTTGGAGCAGTACTGTGCTTTCAATTTCTTTGTTGTGGATATATGTAGATGTAACATACAAGTGAACAGAAAATGACAATGTAAATGATAAATTCTGGTGCAAATCAGCTTTAGAACCTGGTGTGGCAGGGATTTACTGTTGGCTAGTCACAAATATTCAGGAATCAAAAGGCATCCAGGAAACACTGATTTACTTTGGACTCACTAGGAAAGTGTATGTTTGCATGCATTTTACGTTCTTCTTCAGGTTTCAACCGGCTCTGATTTTTTTTTTTTTTCTTTTTTTGCTACTGGTGTTGATTTACCACCTGCAGGTATCTCATGTGGCCAGTACAGAACCCAAATGTAAATAGAGGGCAGGCAGTAAAAATGAGGGGAAAAAGAGAAAAGGAAACCGTGGTGGCTAAGAGTCTATGCTCCATCTCAAGGAGCATATGCTTTCAATGGCAGTTGACCTATACCCTGGAAATGCTAATCCAGTGGTGCTGGATCTTTTGCATGTCAAGAGTAGTCGAAACAGCTCTCTATTTTAATACATTGGCAAATAAATCCCCCAAATCAAAAACAGTGCCTCATCAGAGACCAAATAGAACACATCTGTAACCTAGACCAACCCATGATCACTGGTGAAGTCTTCTTTTTCATCCTTTTTTGTGTCTCATCTTCAGCTTCCCATCCCTTATTGTGCAAATTTTAAATATGTAAAATGCAAAGAGTTTCCTTATCAATTATCTTAAACGGTTGACAAAAGGTAAGTTTTCACCATGATCTGAGCTGTGTTGCAGTATTGGTGAAATAAGTGTACCAGTTACTCTGTCAAGTAGTTAACATCAGTTGTTTCTCCTTGCACTGCACTTCTTAATCATTTTTTTTTCTCATGCCCTTAGTATTGTCTGACTTGTGGTTTCCTTGTTGAGGAGAATAAAAGCGAAGGAGAGGCATGTATTGCTTGTTGTATGAAACAGAGTGCCATGGGACACCTGCATGGAAGAGCCAACATAGACTAAAAAGAGGAAATATTGACCAAGTCCTATGTTTCCTGCAGGCTAGTCAAATTCCTAATCTTGGTGTGTTCAAGAAGGCAAATAACATTAGTGAAGGTTGTCATTCAAGATTATTGTATGGGATGGGGCTTGAAATAGAACATATTCCTTAGATTCTTTACAACGCTGAGATTTTCACAAATGAAATCAATTTTCATTTGTAGCTCAAATTCTAGAAATTTCCTGAGTCTAGGTCTAAATATCAATGTTTAAACTTCCTGAACTGTAAGGGTCTGAAATAATTTGTGATTACCTTCTGTTTATGGTAGTATTTTGATCATGACAGCTGTGCATGTTTAGGATACTAAATACATAGTAAGTGATCAATAAATACTTGCAAAATCAAATTTAATTCACAGCTACATATCTCAGCCTACCACATACACATATGGTCTTGATTTATGTTGGAGTCAGAATATTTAAGAACAGATTAAATTAAAGTAACACCTGCCAAATTTCTAAAACTAAGGGGAAACAGATTTACAGAATAATTGGAATAGAGATGAGAAAATAAGCACAGAGGACAAAGACCAGATTTTACTAAATCCATTTCAATTCAGCACATATTAATGAGTTTCTAGTCTGCAGAGGTTCAGTGCTGTGGTGATGTGAAGGCGTTTAAGGACAGTTCTGGCCTGAATTGTAAAGATGCAATTTTCCCCTTTGTCCTCATGGTTCCAGAAATTACAAGCAAAGTGTTCATAAGGCAAGAACTATATGCGAATATTAAAATCACTGGGTTCATATTTACCACATCCAAGTAAAAACATTCATGAATGTTTTCTCTCAGGGATATGGTGATATTACCATTAATATTACCATTAATGCTTTAACCAGTATAAAATTATATTCAACACAGAACCCTGGGAGTTGTGAAGTCGGTGAACCAAATTGAAGGGTAAAAGTGGTGATAATCACACCAGAGCATCCTGAGAGGCCATATGACATGAAACTTTGAGAGCAGTCCTTTTCTAAAGAATGTGAGCTTGATTAGATGACAGCCTGCCCAACCTTAAGACAACACAGAAACACAACTCTGTCATGTGTAGGAAGGCAATCAGCCTTTCCTGCATATGAATAGGCCAATCATTCTTAAAATGATTTGCATTCAAAAGGAGAATTCTTATCTTAACCCATGACTGAAATGGTGTGGTAGTCTAACTAGAGAAAAGGTCAGTCCTGGCAAGGTTCCATGTGTTGGGGAATGCTGGTATGAGAGGATAATTTTTAGTGCTATTAGAGTGTTGATATGGGCATTGATGCATAGAAGCCAGATATAGTGGAAGAAAAATAATGAAAAATGCTGATTAGGAACTCAGAGAAAGGAATGGAACATTTGTGCTCAACAATAAAATGTAATGCTCTGTTAATCTATTTCTTGGCTGTCCTTACTGTGTTGGTTTTTAAAATACAGTTTTGTTCCTCATTTAGTTCCTTACACTATATTTCTTCCTTTCTCATCACTTTTCCTGTTTTGACACTAACTTTAATTCTGAATAGATTCAACTCTGCCAGGACCTGACTAAGAGATACAATGTCAGCATCAAGAGAATCGATGTTTTTTGCTGCACGTGAAATCAAGAAGGTTAGATATGGATAGTACATATTAGAACCATTCCCAGTAAAGTTTCAGGAAAAGATCTCTGTCAAAGCAATGCAGAGAATTTCTGAATTTCTGGGATAGAGAAATGCCTCATGCCCTTAAATCCATGCCACAGGTTCAAATATGAATGCATATGTGTATATATGGGCTTCCCAGGTGGCTCTGTGGGTAAAGAATCTGCCTGTGATGCAGGAGAGGCAGGAGATACAGCTCAGTTTCTGGGTGGGGAAGACCCTCTGGAGGAGGACAAGGCAACCCACTCCAGTATTCTTGCCTGGAGAGTCCCATGGACAAAGGAGCCTAGCGGGCTACAGTCCATCTTGCAGAGTCAGACACAATAGAATAACTGAACTCACATATGTGTGTATATATAACATCAGATCCATTAATGTATATTTGTCAAGAGAGCTTTTAGACTTAAATGACTCTTTGTTAGTTATTTGTCAGTGATGTTCAAATTATAACTTTATTTCAATTCTAGAAATAAAAGAAAGTGAAAATGTGTTTGTCCCAATACCTAGCCATGAACTTAAAAAATAAACTTATGCAAACCTTACCATCTATAACATATTGTAATTCTATTTTCCATCTTGTTACTTTACTCCTCTTGTCACTTCGGCATGATGGATAATCTTGAGACTATAGTCTACCAACCCAGCTGAGCTTCAGTTCTATTAACCACTCTTTTTCTTTTTCAACTTTTTCTTTCCTTAATTTTACCTGGTGGTTATATTTGATTCCATATATTTGGACTTTTTATGTTTTATAAAAAATATTTGACATCGTAAAACAGTGTGTTGACGTCAACACATGTTTTTTTGGGATATCTGATTTATTTTCACATTTTGTAGTTACATGATATCCACTTTCTTAAACGTCACCTCTATTCTTGCAGACACACAAAAAAAGTTGGCCTGTCATTGACAAGATGCTATCAATGTTGATTTTACTGTGGGTGAAGTCTAGGTCATGAAATGAAGAAGCATGCTTACCTAGTGGGACTGTACAGACTAAGGGCAGCTATAATAAAGAGGAAAAATATAGATTTTTTCCCAGGGAGCAGCTTGGTTTTTGGTGTCTGTCCTGAAAAGAACCACAATGGAATACTTATCCCTTCACTCCACAGGAGATGCACCCTCTTCTTCAACACAACCATCATCTATGGAAATAAAGAAACGAGCTCAGGCAGAGAGTGCATGTGGCCAAACCCTATAGGGTGCCGCTGCTTTCTGGTGGCACAGATTTAATCTCCGGGCGCAGAGCTGCTAATTTTATTTAGGGTAGCAGTTGTTAAGAGCAGAAGGAGTTGCTGGTACCAATGGCGACCCTCTTGGCCAAGCATGATTTCCAACTGTCCTGAATTTAGGAGGAAGGAAAAAAGAGCCACAAGAGGGAAAAAGGGAGAGAGCATGGTAGCAGACCTATTGAAGAGTTGGACTGTAGCTCACTCAGAGGAATTCCATTAAATGAACTCATCCGTCATCTTGCCTTTTATTGATGAGTGGCATTGCTTGGTGGCAAGTGACATAGCAGAACAAATAGCTTCAGAGTCCTGGCTCCTGTTCCACAGCACACACAGACGCGTGGGCCCCCAAACAATGAGTCATTACTTATTACATCCATTATTAACTCAGCTCAGCCTCATTAGGCTTAGAAATTGAGGAGAGGAAAAAAAAATCAGAAGCTAAGTAACACCAAGTACCCACACATTTAGGAGGAAGAGGGTGATGTGGGAGAGACAGTGAGCAATTGAAGGGCAGTTAAAACCAGCAACTCAGCAATTGTGACATTTTCAAATCCTGAGGGTCATGGATAGTTGATTGTGTGTTTTCCCTTTTCTGACATGATTCCACTGAGGACTACATTTTAAAGTAGTAGGGCTGAAGTTAAGAATATAGGAAGTACATCATTAACACCAATCCTTCAAGATAAAGTTTATTAGGAAGCAGTGTAGTCCTTTTAGTAAGGGATGCTTGGAGATTGCTATATACTGAAACTCACATGCATTGTCACAGCTTCTAAAGGGACTTCTGGAAGTAACAGGAACATCCTGTTTTTGCTGTAAAGCTGTATGCCTACTGACAGTATAGCAAGAATGCAGGGAAATATTTTTCTTATTGTTATTGCTCCTGCATCAGTCTGCTGCTGCTGCTAAGTCGTTTCAGTTGTGTCTGACTCTGTGCAACCCCATAGATGGCAGCTGACCAGGCTCCGCAGTTCCTGGGATTTTCCAGGCAAGAACACTGGAGTGGGTTGCCATTTCCTTCTCCAGTGGGTGAAAGTGAAGTTGCTCAGTCGTGTCCAACTCTTCGCGACCCCATGGACTGCAGCCTACCAGGCTCCTCCATCCATGGAATTTTCCAGGCAAGAGTGCTGGAGTGGGTTGCCATTGCCTTCTCCACTACATCATTTTATACTGTCTCAAAGATGATGCTGTACCTAAAAGTAAACATGTTCTTTGAAATTTAATTTGTCTAGCACAGAATTCAGATATTTAAAAGAGAAAATTTCTTTTATATTTTAGCAATGCTTCATGATGATGGAAATACCATAAAGAATTGTAACTAGTTCTTTGGAAATTGTGTCTTCTGGGACAAAATAGGGACTCATGTTTACAATTTATGGAAGCATCTCTTCTTTTACTGTTAACCATGGGTAAATATAATGTTTCACAGGACTCCATGTCAGACTAATTCACCAACTCTGTCAGCTAAGCTTCTTAGTTAAGTCAAAAAATTGGCTCTATGTTTCTCCCTGAATATTAATGAAATAAAAAAAAAATGCCCTTGTGGCCATGACTTCTTGATCCCTAATACATAATCAGTATTATTCCTAGGCTTTCAAAAATTTTGTTTTTGAATGCAATCTTTAAAGATTTCAATCTTTTGAGACAGCATAAGAATACATTAGATTTCTTGAATATTCTTTCTCATTTGAATTGCTAAAACAATTATTTTCTATGAGACCGTTTTTAATGTTTATTTTGCCTCATATATACAGTAGATTGTTCAGTTGAAGTTTGTCTACAGACTGGCAATTGATTAAGTTGCAAAGCTACTGAGAGAAGAGAAAAAAATTCAAATCCATATTATTTAAGACAAGTGTTAAATTTCTTCCTTTTTTGAAATTGCTGTTTTGCTAACATAATATTTTAGACAGGAAGCAAAAGCAAAGTGGTCACCAAAATTGGTGTAATATACAGCTAAATAAATGAATATGTATTGATGTTAACTTTCCCTCTGTGGCTTTTCTATGTCTAAGTTTAATCACGTATTAGAAACTAATTAAATGTTTCTAGAATGTGGAATAATATACACTAACAGATTGTAGGATACTGAGTTTGATTGCACATGTATTTGAGATCTATTTTAATATCTCATAAAAATAATTGACTTATTCCATTAAAACATTCATCTATCTAATATGAAGTTATTTCATATGCATTATAATTATGAAATTATGAACAGTGAAGCCACACTATAACTCTCCTCTTACCAGATAAATGGATGGTATTTCTATCCTGACATTAGTATTATAGAAGAAAAAAGGAGATCAGACACAGAAAATGGAGGGGGAGGAGAAGAAGGAGAGGGTAAAACACAGGAAGAAGAGAAATATATTTCAGTTTGTCTTGCTAATTTTGAAATTTAGGTTTTGATTATAATATTTCTAAAAAAATACCAAATCTGTTTTATGTTATTCTCCTTCAAACTGAATTAGGCATTTATCTATTGATCATGGTTTGGGTGAAGGCATTTAGCAAAGAAGAATGGATTATATATAAATGATATTCACATTTTGTTTTTCTTGAACAACTTCTATTCCAAAATATGTTCAAAGTTATTCATTCATTTATACTTTTATGCTAGAAGGGATAGATCTATCAGTTTAATGTATCTGTAAGTCTACACTGTTATGTTTTCTCCCTCTGGAATAACAGAATAAATCTATCTTTTCCATAAAATGTCCTTAAAACTAGTCAAAGATAATTATTATGTCTTTCAACATATTTCTATTTTTCAGTTTCCACACACTCAGTTTGCTTGATTCTACTGCATAGAAAAGTCATTTCAAACCAAATCATCATAGAGAGAATACAAATGTCTCTGAAGTAGGAATGTGATAGCAACTTGGTGGCTTCATTTGCTTTCCAATCCACCCTTTTGCCGAGGAGACTCCTTCTTTTTTATTCTTCTATTTTAAAGGGGCTGGACACAAAAGACAGCAAATATTTTCTTAATGTAGAGCTATTTCTCTGATGATGAAGTCATGAGCCCTAGAAAATACCACTGGCAAAGTTTTTTTTTTTTTTTTTTTTTTTTGCGCTGCAGTTGGAAGTTTCTCTACTAAAGAACTGGTTTTTGTCCAATTCATCTTATTTCCCACTAAAAATTGCTGCAATGTTTTCTTTTCCAGAGCAGCAGAATTTTCTGTGGATTATTGATGAGAAGTGACCTTCTCCCAATAAAATACCTTATACTTCCGAGCAAAGCTGGCGTTTGTCATCATTTTTCACATATAAGCACCATTAGTTTAGAATTTGACTTGATTTTCTCTTTGTTGCCACCTCTTCTTCAAACTCACCCTGAAATGAACAAGACAAGGACACAAGAAAATGTGAGTATATTTCACTACCATATAATCAGTGATCTTCTAATTCTGACCATTATCTCCCATCAAGTTTAAATTTCCCTCTTGCAGGTGAACTCACCTTCCATTAGTTCCTGTGAATTTAATGAGAGTTGCTTGCCAGCCACCCACCACTCCACCACTTTTGAATATTCAGGAGATAACTCAGTTTAAACCCTTCTCTGAAATTCCTTCTACATATTTTCTAAGATTTGTAAACCATTTGGTCTCAGATATTTCTATGAACCCTTTTGACAGTTATTCACTCACTAAGTTGTGTCCAACTCTTTGTGATCCTCTCTGTCCTTCACTATCTCCTGGAGTTGGTTCAAATTCATGTCTATTTAGTGGATGATGCCATCCAACCATCACATTCTGTCACCCCCTTCTTCTCTTGCCCTCAATCTTTCCCAGCATCAGGGTCTTTTCCAATGAGTCAACTTTTTGCAACAAGTGGTCAAAGTATTGAATCTTCACCATCAGTCTTTCCAATAATATTCAGGGTTGATTTCCTTTAAGATTGACTGGTTTGATCTCTTTGCTGTTCAAGAGACTCTCAAGAGTCTTCTCCAGCAACACAATTCAAAAGCCTCAATTCTTTGACTCTTAGCCTTTTTTATGGTCCAACTCTCACATCTGTATATGACTACTGGAGAAATCATAGCTTTGACAATATGCACTTTTGTTAGCAAAGTGATGTCTCTGTTTTTTAATATACTGTCTAGGTATGTCATAGGTTTTCTTCTAACTAAGGAGAAAGAATGTTTTAATTTCATGGCTGAGTCACCATTCATAGTGATTTGGAGACCAAGAAAATAAAATCTACCACTGTTTCCATTTGTTCCCTATATATTTTTATGAAATGATGGACCAGATGCCATGATCTTAGTTTTTTGAATGTATTGACAGAGTCTTCTACTTTGTCAAGAATGTTCTTAAAGCATCATTAGTTCTTCCAAGCAAAGCTTTTCTATGTCTGATCCGTTGTCTATAGGGTACAGGACATCAGCCTCCTGGCTTCTGGGTCTAGTGGAAGGCGCATCCTTTGTTGAAATACAGCTAATCTGATTAGGTTACCATTTAATGTATGTCACTGCCTGATCTGACTTATACTTTCACTACTCTGGCTACTCAGGTTAAACTAAATCTACTCTGCCAAAATGAATGTCAATGTTTTTCCACTTTAAATATATTTTCCCATTAAGATTCTAAATAGAAATGCTAGATATTTTGATGTTCATCATAGCTAAGCTCGTACATTTTTTTTTTCCTCAGAGGTACTGACCTATGGAAAAAATAGGAGATTTACTCACCCCATTAGAGAACTGTAGAAGCATAGGATGAAAAAAGATTCAATGTGTGATTGAGTAGGTTCTTGAATGAGACTTAAAAGCCCTATAGAATTAGCCACAGGCAAGAGTTGAATAAGAACCTGTCAGCTGATAGGACTGAGGGATGACAGGTAATCTCACTGCCCAAATGTATGCATATTGCCTAAACTACCATGCTGATATTAGAGACTCATTCCTTTGAGTGCTATTTCTAAAGTGCCTCTGTAAAAATGCAAATACCTAGAAGTAATGGAACATTAAACCATTTATAGTCATTTAAATTTTTGTTAGGCTTATAACATTGAAACAGAGCTAGAGTAAATCCATGAAAATAGTGTATATAAAAGAATTATTGATTTAGAAGATGGAAAATAGTACCTCAAAGAGGCCTATGAGAACTTTGAGATGGGAGATAGTTTCACATTGGAGACAACAACATCTCCATAGGGCAATTTAAGGATCAGTAGGTAAAAAACAGCAGTGAAACAGTATCAAAAAAATATGTTTCCAAAATTTGCCAAATTCACCCAAGATCTGTAGAGTTTTATTTTTTATAAGGAATTGGTATTAGGGTTCTGAGTGTCCTGGAACAAATTTCCCAGGAATACTGAGGTATGACTGCAATTTGGAAAACACAGCAGTGGCCACAGAACTGGAAAGGTTAGTTGTCTTTCAAATCTCAAAGAAAGGTGATGTTAAATAATGTTCAAACTACTGCACAATGGCACTCATCTCACACACAAGCTCCAAGCTAGGCTTTACATTTGCATTTTATGACTCCTTTCTTCCATTTGCCTAACCTATACTCCCCATCTTCCAACACCTGTAACCACCAAACTGATCTCTGTGACTATGAGCTTTTTTCACTTTCCACATGCAGGTGGGATCATATAGTATTAGTTTTTCTCTGTCTGAATAATTTGCAAAAGAGTTCATGATCTGAGCCACAGTCAGATTCCGGTCTTGTTTTTGCTGACTGTATAGCACTCCTCCATCTTTGGGAGCAAAAAATATAATCAGTCTGATTTTGCTATTGACCATCTGGTGATGTCCATGTGTAGAGTCTTCTATTGTGTTGTTAGAAGAGGGTGTTTGCTATGACCAGTGTGTTCTCTTTGCGAAACACTGTTAGTTTTGCCCTGCTTAATTTTGTACTCCAAGGCCAAATTTGTCTGTTATTTCAGGTATCTCTTGACTTCCTACTTTTGCATTCCAGTCCCTATAATGAAAAGGACATCTTTTTTGGGGGGGTGTTAGGCCTAGAAGGTGTTATAGGTCTTCATAGAACTGTTCAATCTCAGCTTCTTCAGCATGACTGGTTAGGGTATGGACTTGGATTACTGTGATATTGAATGACTTGGGAATGAACAGAGATCACACTGTCATTTTTGAGACTGCACACAAGTATGGTATTTTGGGCTCTTTTGTTGATTATGATGAGTACTCTACTTCTTCTAATGGATTCTTGCCCACAGAAGTCAGGAAAAACAACTCCAGGAGCTGACTGTGGCTCAGATCATGAACCCCTTATTGCCAAATTCAGACTTAAGTTGAAGGAAGTAATGAAAACCAAAAGACCATTCAGGTATGACCTAAATCAAATCCCTTACAAGTAAACAGTTGAAGTGACAAATAGATTCAAGGGATTAGATCTGATAGATAGAGTGCCTAAAAACTATGGAGGGAGATTTATGACATTGCAGAAGAGGCACTGATTAAGACCATCCCCAAGAAAAAGAAATGCACAAAAGCAAAATGTTTGTCTGACAAGGCCTTACAAATAGCTGAGAAAAGAAGGCAAGTTAAAGGGAAAGGAGAAAAGGAAAGATATACCCATTTGAAGGCAGAGTTTCAAAGAAAACCAAGGAGAGATAAGAAAGACTTCTCAGTGATCAATGCAAAGAAAGAGATGAAAACAATAGAATGGGAAACTACAGGTCTCTTAAAGAAAATTAAGGGAACAATTCATGCAAAGATGGGCACAGGAAAGGACAGAAATGGTATGAACCTAACAGAAGCAGAAGGTATTGAAAAGAGGTGGGAAGAATATACAAAACAGCTATACAAAAATCTCCATGACCCAAACAACCACGATGATATGATCACTAACCTAGAGCCAGACATCCTGGAATGTGAAGTCAAGTCGGCCTTAGTAAGCATCACTATGAACAAAGCTGGTGGAAGTGATGGAATTCCAGTTAAGCTATTTCAAATCATAAATGATGATGCTTTGAAAGTGTTGCACTCAATATGCCAGCAAAGCTGGAACACAGCAATGGCCACAGGACTGGAAAAGGTCAGTTTTCATTCCAATCCCAAAGAAAGGCAATGTCAAAGAATGTTCAAACTACTGCACAATTGCACTCATCTCACATATTAGCAAAGTCATGCTCAAAATGCTCCAAGCTAGACTTCAACAGTACATGAACCATGAACTTTCAGATGTTCAAGATGGATTTAGAAAAGGCAGAGGAACCAGAGATCAAATTGCTGACATCTGTTGCTTCATTGAAAAAGCAAGAGAGTTCCAGAAAAAGCATCTACTTCTGCTTATATCTACATCTACTTACATCTGCATCTACATCTACTTATGCCAAAATTTTTGACTGTGTGGATCAATTTTCCACAAACTGGAAAATTCTTAAAAAGATGGGAATAACAGATCACATTATCTTCCTCCCGAGAAATCCATATGCAGGTCAAGAAGCAGCAGTTACAACTGGGCGTGAAACAACAGAGTGGTTCCAAATCGGGAAAAGAGTACATCAAAGTTGTACAATATCACCCTGCTTATTTAACTAATATACCGAGTATATTATGCAAAATGCCAGGCTGGATGAAGCACAATCTGGAATCAAGATTGCTGGGAAAAATATCAATAACCTCAGATACATGGATGATGCCACCCTTATGGCAGAAAATGAGGAAGAATTAAAGAGTCTCTAGATGAAAGTGAATGAAGAGAGTGAAAAAGTTGGTGTAAAATTCAACATTCAGAAAACTAAGATCATGGCATTTGGTCCCATTATTTCATGGTCAATAGATGGAGAAACAATGGAAACTGTGAGAGACTTTATTTTTGGGGGGCTCCAAAATCACTGCAGATGGTGACTGCAGCTATCACATTAAGACACTTGCTCCTTGGAAGAAAAGTTATGACCAATGTAGGTGGCATATTAAAGCAGAGACGTTACTTTGCGACAAAATTCCATGTAATCAAAGCTGTGGTTTTTCCAGTAGTCATATATAAATGTGAGAGTTGGACTTAAGGAAAGCTGAGTGCCTAAGAATTGATGCTTTTGAACTGTGGTGCTGGAAAAGACTCTTGAGAGTCCCTTGGATTACAAGGAGCTCAAGCTAGTCAATCTAAAGGAAATCAGTCCTGAATATCCATTGGAAGGACTGATGCTGAAGCTGAAACTCCAATACTTTGGCCTCCTGATGCAAAGAATAGGTCCATTGGAAAAAACCCTCATTCTGGGAATGACTGAGCAACTGAACTGGACTAAGTTCTTCTCCTTTGTCCTATATGCTCACTGTGAGAAGAAATGTTGTCCTTTTCTCTTTTTCACTATTATTTCATCAGAGTCTTGAAGTGATTTGGATATAAAGTAGATTAATGAGTGTTTGTTGAATACATGAAAAAAAAAAATCTGCCTGTCTTGCCCCAATTCAGTGTTTAAGCTTGCTGGTCCTTTTATACTCTGAATAAGAATAGATTATTTCAGGTAAAGATAAGTTTTAACTGAAATATTTTCCTTGTCCTTCTTAAAGAGTAAATTTTGTAGGCAATTAAGACTGAAAGAACAAATTTGAATGAGATTTGATGAAAGTATATAAAAAATGACAATTTTGGATAATTTTCAAAAGCAGAAATCTTAGTCATTAAAACTTCTAAAGTAATATCTTCCTTGAAGTATTTTCAACTCTTTTGGACAACTATAAACTTGATTGGCCAAGACACTAAAGAGTATTGTGCAAATAATTATAGTTCATTAGGAGATTAATGGTCTAGTGATTAAAAGTGAAAATTTATTTTTAGGTAACCTCAGTTCTCTTTGCATCTTTTTAAAATAGATAATATGTCTCATTTTTGCTTTCTTTGCCTAAAGCTTAGTGAAACACTAGTATCTGCAACTCTCTGCCAGTTTATCACAATATTTCTATTGTAGCACTTGAAACTTCCAAAGTTTCTTAAAGTTTTTAGTTTATTGAAAGTAAAAAGCATTAAAAAATTATATAGCAAAGCCAACATTTTTTTAAATAGATGTGATTTGTTATAGAAAAAATCATCTTCTACAAGACCATATCATAAAAAAAAATTCTTAATAGTTCATCTTTTTTGCATTTTGTTTGATTTCTGAGACCAATTCCTTATCTACAAAATCAGGATATTAATGCTTACTTTTCAAAGTTATTGTGAAGGTTCATGACAATTATTATAAAGCACTTGGTATTTATAAATGTTTTAGTATTCTTATTCTGTGCTGTGCTGTGCTTAGTTGCTCAGTCATGTCCAACTTTTTGTGACCACATGGACTGTGGCCACCAGGCTCCTCTGTCTTTGGGGATTGTTATGTTAGTGATTATTGTTTTATAATTCTTCCTCATGATTTCATAAGTTTTTATCATATTAGTAAAGGGACTCTTTTTTGTTATTCTGAGGGTAGAATTTATTTGATTTAGATATTTTTGGAGAAATTTGAGGGATACAAAAATATCCATCTCACAAAAATGTATAAAATACTGTTGATTGAAAAAAATGTAGCACAATGTGTGAGTTAAGATTTATGGGGGCAAAAGGGGGACTACAGCCCAGGAGACAAAAGTCTTCAGATATTTCTGAAGAACTGCTCCAAAGAGGCAGGTTGAAGGTAAGCATTGTATGTGATTTTAGTGAAGTGGGAGAGTACATGAAATCAAGCACATATTTTAACAGAGGCTTGCTGCTAGTCCTAAGGAGCATATGTCACCATTAATAATTTTAGTGCTTTTCTAGATATGCAGGAATTTGAACTTGTAAAATCTCCTCAAAATATGAGTCTGAAAGCCTGTTCTGCCAGTTTTTCCCAGAGCACAGAGTACCTCATTCCTGATCTCCATCCTGAAATTTTAGGATATCCTGAAGCTCAGGGGCTGAAGTAGCCAGTGATTTAATGCTTGTAGAGGCAGATGGCAAGTGATAATTTTTCATTGGCAATACCTACCTGCTTTGTTCTAGCTACAACACCAGGGAAGTAATACTTATTTTTAAGGAACACTGTTATTCATATAAATTATACTAGCATTTATCCCAAAATACAAAGGGTATAATAAACATTCAAAGGGACTGACACTTTAGAGGTCCAAAGGACATGTCACTGGACAGGGAACACCCCTGACTTTATACTGGAAGCAGGAATAGGACACACAGCCCACAGGCTATAAGACAAAAGAATAATTAATCATTTGATTTTTGGTATGGTGTGTGAGGTAGGATAAGGGAAGCAGGAGATATCAGAGGGAAAAAAGTATTGCTTAAAACCATACTTTCACTCTATGGGAGAAGCATAACAACTTTTTGTTTAGATAAATCCCTTGACTGACTGATGTGAATACAAAATGGGAAAATCCCAGAGAAGAATCTAGTGCTTTGGAATATGGATTCCTACCATATGATATAAATTATTCTCTGTGCCACACTGTGATATAATCTTTTCTTTGCAACCTCCCAAAATTTTAATAAAATCCGTGACACAAAGTCATACATTGGTGTGGTATTTTGGGAAATAGTTGCATCTAATGTGATACGGGAGTGTCAGAAGAGAAAAACACAGATGAAGATGGTAAATGAGACTAAGAAACCAACAGAAAACATTGAAGTCATAAAATATATAAGGAAGTGGAAGGATCAGATTTGAACTTGAGAAAAAGTTATGTAAGTGATTTCTATGGATGGGAGTCAGGCAGACCAAGTTGCAATTGTCCTGGTGTAACAGTGGTAAATTGTCCTGGTGTATCAGACTAGAGCAATGAGTATGCATATAAATTAATGAGCAGAGAGATCAAAGAAGGAAACGTCAAAAGACATAATGTCAAATGTGACTGAAGTTTGCAGGTTGAGAAACCAAGTGAATGGATTTCCGTACCAAATAGATGTGTTTGAGCAATAACCAGGAGAATTAACTAGCTTGAAAGATAAAAATTAAGAATTTCAGGATGAATGCTGATAATAATATTATATCTGATTGTTTCTTTTCATGGTGATTTTCTTTCAGAGGAGTATTAATTTTAACTCTCTGTTCAGAGCCAAGTCTTTATCAACAATACTTCCTATGGTACCTACACCCCATGGTCTATTCTCATTTGTAGCATTGATTTTATTTATTAAAAAATATGATTCTTCTCACTTCTTCTACTAAAGTTTTTCTAAGACTAGTATCCAAAGACAGTCTTTTCTTCTTCCTTAATTAAATTGTTTAGACTATAAGCTACTTTAAGTATTGTTCATTTGTTCAACAAGAATGCTTTGGCTTACTTGTCTAGATTAGCCTCTGTCTTTACTCAAAATCACTGAAAGGATCAACACAGCACACTACTACTAGCACCACTCCTGACTCTTCTTCTATTACTACTACTCTATCTCTAAAGGAAGAAATGGCAGAGAAGTTATATTCATAGAAACAATGGCTACACAAATTCTAAGGTCAAAGAAATATGTACTTCTTTAGACTGAAGACATAATAATAGCTAACCAGATAAGAGGAGAGATCCTCCCAATCTTGAATCATTAGATCCTGGAGAAAGCAAATTTAAAATGGGGACAATTGTATTAGCAGGATTGTAAAGGATAGATGATATCTCTAAACTCCCTGACATTCAGAAGAAGGAAAGAAAATAAAGAAAAAATAAAAGAGAAGGAAAAGATGAGTTGTAGGCAGTGGCAGAACCAAGAGTGATTAGTGTTAAGAAAAGATGAACAGACAAGAAGGCATATTTGCCGTGAAAGTAGATGCCAATAACATTACTGAGATCTTGATCCTGAGCCACTGTCAAGAAGCATGATATGGGAATTGAGCCCAGAATGCCTATATTGAGCTATAACCCTCAGCTGGGGACTGAATTGGTGTTATTAGCATTTTCTGGTGCCCAGAAGAATTCTATGCAATTCCAATCCTAAAGAAAGTACCCCTAATGTATGCATCCAGAGATTCCATGGTTTAATATCATCTAATCAGTCCACAATCAAATATACACAAGAATAAAGAAGTAATGATCCATGAATGTCAGAAGAGGAAAAAATAGTAGTGCTTATAATAAAATGCATAGGATGAAACTATAGAAATATAGAAGAAAATGAAAAGACATAGAAAATAAACTTCCAGTTCAAGATGGTGAAATAGAAGGATGTGTGTTCATCTCCTGTGAGAGCACCAAGATCGCAACTACAAGTTGAACAACGAAGGAGAAGGCTGAGACCCAGCACAAAAAGATATTCCACATCCAAAGACAAAGAAGAAGCCATAATGAGATGGTAGGAGGAGGTGCTATCTTGATAAAATCAAATCACTTGCCTTTCAAGTGGGTGACCCAAAAATTAGAGAACAATAATGCAAAAGAAGTTTTCTGACTGTTGTGAATGTTCTGAGCCCCACATCAGGCTTCCTAGACTGAGTATCCAGCAAAAGGACCTAGAAGCCCTGGGGGATGCCAGTGGGATTTGATTACAGGACTTCCACAGGACTGGGGGAAGTAGAGACTCCAGATTTAGAGGAGTACAAATAGCATCTTATATGCAACAAGACCCAGAGAAAAGGAGCAGTGACCCCTCAAGAGATTGAAGCAAACGTACCAGCTAGTGTTGAAGGGTCTCCTATAAAGGTGTGAGTTGACAGTGGCTCACTACAGGGACAGGGGTACTGGCAGCAGCAGCCCTGGAAGATGCCCCTTGGTTTAAATCCTCTTAGGGGTTACCATTAACTCTACCATAGAGCCCATAGACTTCAGAGTTAGGTTGCTTCAGGCCAAACAATTAACATGAAGAGAGTGGAACCACATGCATTAGCAGATAATTGAATTAAAGCTTTACTGAGCAAGGTCCTTCTCATCAGAACAAGATCCAGTTTTTCCCACCCAACTCCTTCCAGCAAGAAGCTTACGCATGTCTCTTGACCACATTCACAAGAGGGAAGACAGAAGAAGCAAGGCAATACACAATCCCACAGAGGCTAGAATGAAAACCACATTACAGAAAGTTAATCAGGGTGAAGAAGCAGAGTTATGTCCCAGATGAATATGCAAGATAAACGGCCAGAAAAACAACTAAGTGATGAGGAGATAGCCTACCAGAAAAATAATTCAGAATAATGATACTAAAGACAATACAGGATCTCAGAAACAGAATGAGAAGCCACAAGATATATTTATTAAATACCTAGAAAAACAAAAGAACAAACAGATGAAAAATACACTAGAATGAACCAACAGAAGAATACTGAGAAAGAATAGATAAGTAATATGGAAGACAGAATGGTGAAAATCACTGCTGCAAAACACAATATAGAAAAAAGAATGGGGAAAAAAAAAAAAAGAAAACAGCCTAAGAGATCTCTGGGACAACATTAAATGCACCAACATTCATATTATAGGGGTCCTAGAAGGAGAAGAGAGAGAGAGAAAATACCCACAAAAGTATTTGAAGAGATAATAGCTGAAAATGTCCCTAATATGGGAAAGTAAATAGTCAACCAAGTTCAGGAAATACACAGAATCCCAGGCAGGATAGACACAATGAGGAACACACTGAAACATAGTAATCAAACTGACAAAAATTAAAAATAAAGATAAAACAATAAATGTAACCATGGAAAAAAATGACAAATTATGCATAAGGGAACTTCCATTGGTTATCAGCTGATTCCTCAACAGAAACTCTACATGCTAGAAGGGAATGGCACAATATATTTAAAGTGATGAAAGGGAAGAAACTCTACCCAGCAGAACTCTCATTCAGATTTGATGGAGAAATCAACAGCTTTTCAGACAAGCAAAAGTTAAGATAATTTAGCCCCACCAAACCAACTTTGCAACAATTGCTAAAGGAATAGTTCTGGCAGAAAATGCAAGAGAAGGAAAAGACCTACAGAAAACAAACCCCAAACAATTAAAAAATGATAATAGTGTCATACAGATTGATACTTACCTTCAATCTAAATGAATTAAGTGCACCAACTGAAAAGACATAGACTCACTAGGCGGATGAAAACATTTTCATGTATGTACTTCCACTTACCATTTCACTGTGCTTAACCCCTCAATTGTATGTAATTATTTTATATCATTAGGTGAATCATGTTTGTATGATGACTTTGTAATTGTAATTGCAATTGTAATTATCATTTTTTGTCTGGTTATTGATGAAAATTGATAAATAACTTTTACCATTGCTGATTATGTAACTATGATTCACTTAATACTACTGTATCATAATAGGTCAACAGAAAAAAAAATAGAATTTTATATAATTACAACTACCATTTAACAGAAAAACCTGCAATAATTTTTAAAAATCCAGATGCATATCAGAATTATCTTGGAATTTTTTGAAGGATATAAATATCTAGGGATTTCTTTTTTTTTCTCTAAAACTCCAGATGCATTTCTAATGAGCATTCATGCTTAAAACCAACTGGACTGTGTGATGAATTTTTACTTTTATCTAGTTTGTTTCTCTCTTTTATTTCTTACTCAGTGATACCATTGCATTTAGTTCCTGTTTTCTGATTTCTCTCTCTTTTTTCAAATGTTCTTTCTCAAACCTTTATAAACTGTAGTAGAAGAACTTGTGTGTGTGTTTGTGTGTGTGTGTGTGTGTGTGTGTGTGTGTGTGTGTGTGTGTGTTAGTAGCTCAGTCATGTCCGACTCTTTGTGACCCCATGCACTATAGCCCACCAGGCTCCTCTGTCCATGGATACTGGAGTGGGTTGCCATTTCCTTCTCCAGGGAAACTTCCTAACCCAGGGATCAAATCCAGGTTTCCTAGATATAAAGTGAAAAGTGAAGTCAGTCAGTCATGTCCAACTCTTTGCAATCCTATGGACTATAACTTGCCAGGCTCCCCTGCTCATGGGATTATTCAGGCATGAATACTGGAGTAGGGGTGCCATTTTCTTCTCCAGGGGATCTTCCTGACTCAGGGATCAAACTCAGATCTCCTCAATTGCAGGGAGACTCTTTACAATCTGAGCCACCAGAGAATCCATATATATATATATATATATATATATATATGTATGTATGTATAATATAAAATCAGGAATTTTTGCCCAGTTAAAAAGTTATGCTATTTTGATTCCTCTTGTTTGACTTAGTATGAATGGAAATGGAAGGCTAGATTTCTAATTTATATTCACCCACAACTTTAATATAATTCCATGTATTTTGTCTGGAGAAGGAAATGGCAACCCATTCCAGTATTCTTGCCTAAAGAATTCCATGGACAGAGGAGTCCATGAATCACAACTGACATGACTGAGTGACTAACACACACCTGTATTTTGGCATGTAGTATTACTGATGAAAGTCTAGAAAGTTTATTATCTTAGTGATCTTAATTTTTTTAATGAGACTTGAAATTCTCATCCAGTTCTGAGAATATAAAGAAATACCATGCTGTAAAGAAAAAGGAAATTAATATGCAATACAATATTATTAACTAAATTACAGACGTTCAAATTTTATACAATTTTATGTTAGAGTCCATTATTTATCCATTATTTATTTTCATACCTTATTCAAGAATCCACATTATATTTAATTGTATAGAGCAGCTTCAACTGCATGCAACAAATTCTGATAAATATTCTTTTCATTTTTACTCTGTTACAAATATTTTCTATTTGTTGGATCTGGCTTCTTAGATACACACATCATTTAAAAGTGGACATTTAACTTCCAAATAGAATTTTTAAAGTGTCTTTGATATTAAATTATTATTTTGATATTCATTTCTCATTTGAATGTTTTCTTCTCTACAATCACCCTGTGTTTTTTCAGTCTTCTATTATAACTTTATTGAAGATTTCAATGGCTAATTCAAAGATCTTTCTTGGTATATGTCACATTGCTCTTGAAACTGTGTGGGCTATTTTCAATGTCTTTTGATATTAATCTCTAACATACTTCCACAGTGATAAGAGAACAGAATCTTTATGACTTTAACACCTTCAGAGCATTAAATTTTTGCACCTGATCATATGTCCTTGGACATGTACCTGTGTCTCCTAGTTTATAGTCTATGGGAACTTGAATAGAATTTGTATCCTACTGTGGTGTGAAAAATTCTATAGATTTTATTTATATTGAATTGGTTAGTAGTGTTTGTCAGCTCTACTGTATACTTCTAAATCTCTGTATATTCATTCTATTAACTTTTGAGAGTTTGATATTGAAACTCCATCTAAAAATCTTAATTTATCTACTTAAAAAAGTAATTGCAATATATAGTGGAAGTATATGTAACCTTGTTCTATATTTTCTGAGTCTCTTGTAAATGTGCTATCATATTTTCATAATTTAATTTAAAAAATATAAAAGATATAGAAAATGGAATGAAGAGGCTCAGAATACTTCTAATTGAATCCTCAGGGGAAGGCAATAGGCAAAATGAACAAGGGACAATATTTAGAGAGATCATTATTCCAAATATTCTAGAATTGATTAAAAGTGTGAATACATAGATGCATAATTTATAATATATTCAAAGCAGAATTATGAAGAGATATATACAAAGATACATTGAGTTACTTTGGAAGGACCAAAAAAATCAAGGAATAATTCATGTTCTTGAATCACAGTACAAAACAAAGAAACAATACCAAACCTGTAATGTAAGAGCCTCATTTTTTTTTTAAGTTTGAAATCAATCTTTAGTACAAAATAAAGGATAATAAAAATTTTAAATTCTTAAAAAATCTAAAAGTCAAATACACTACATAACTTTTTGGGTCAAATCAAAATCTTTACTGTGTTTGACATTCAGCCTTATATTCTGATATTAGTGTTAAAGTAGAAGAAGTGAAGTTGCTCAGTCGTGTCTGACTCTTTGTGACCCCGTGGTCTGTAGCCTACCAGGCTCCTTTGTCCGTGGGATTCTCCAGGCAAGAATACTGGAGTGGGTTGCCATTTGCTTCTCCAGTATTAAAGAAAACTAAATATAACTTAACTAAGGAATAATTGACAACAACTAATAACCAGGAAAAGTATTAGGGAAGAGGAGGGTAAATGTAGAAAACAATTGATAATAGAAACCAAAATATAATAATATAAACAATAGAAAACAGAGGTTCAAGAAAGCCAAAACTTGATTTTTACACAATTTATAATATATACAAATCTAGGGTTACATTAATGAAGTAAAACAGAAAAGACACAGAAAAACAAAATTTACAAAGTAAAATATTACAAAATTTTAGATATAGCAAAAAGTTTAAAGATAACAGGAAAATATTTTGCCACAAACTTTGAAGACTTATGCAAACAGACACATTTTTTAAAAATGCCTTAATAGAATAAGAAGAAATAGAAACTCTCAATAGTCCTATCTATCTTAAATAATTTGTGTAGTTTTTAAAATATCCTGAAAGAAAGCGTGTAATAATAGATCAAATAAATGCTAAAGAAAAATGTATCCATTCAACATGTAGATCACATTTTTATAAAATTCAGAATTATTTTATGAATATATTTTTTAGTAAACTTAGGGAAAAACTCTTGATCTGGTAAAGAATTCTATCAAAAAACAAACAAACAGTAATTTGTCTTAATGGAAAAACATTAGAAGCTTGCATATTAACAATGCTCTTATTTAATCATTAATTAACTGGTAGGCTTAGCTGAAATTCCAGCCTCTGCTATTTTTATTGTATTTTTTTTCTCATTATTCTGTGATTTTAATTATTTTTATCTTTTTATAATCTGGCAATGTCCACATTTCTTTGAAGTCATGATCTCCACAATGTTATTGAAGTCTTCATTACTGAATCTAAAAGTATGAATCTGATAAATACAGGTAGATTCTTAAAACCTTATACATAATCAAATTTTCATCACTGCACTTAAGTCTACTAATTAATAAAAAGAAAACTATTTTCCTTAATATTTTTATCAGCCTTTAATATTTATCAATTAGATGCCTCTTTTAAATTTTTATTTTATTTTTTTACTTTACAATACTGTATTGGTTTTGCCCTACATTGACATGAATCCGCCACAGGTGTTTGTATACATTTAACACACAAGCACACAGTGACATACACATACATCACTGATGTTAGTAGAGTGGATTTTACCCATTCAGTATAGCTCACCTGGAACTACATGTTCAAGCTAACACCTTCCCTGTGAAGTTCTGAAATCACATGGACTTTGAGCAATACTTTGAGATTTAGAAAATAAACAATAAAGCTATAATTTATGCTTGAAAAGTCAGTGTAGGACTTTCTGGAACTCATATACACTTTCACTTATGGATGGGCAGCNTTGTATACATTTAACACACAAGCACACAGTGACATACACATACATCACTGATGTTAGTAGAGTGGATTTTACCCATTCAGTATAGCTCACCTGGAACTACATGTTCAAGCTAACACCTTCCCTGTGAAGTTCTGAAATCACATGGACTTTGAGCAATACTTTGAGATTTAGAAAATAAACAATAAAGCTATAATTTATGCTTGAAAAGTCAGTGTAGGACTTTCTGGAACTCATATACACTTTCACTTATGGATGGGCAGCTCCTTTGGCTTCCACTGGTTCCTCTATAGCTTTTCTCAGCTTATGAATCACATGTTTTGCTCCATGACAAACCTGACCAGTTTTTGTAAGGTCATTCACATCGTTGAAGTTTGAGATTTTGATGTAGTGAGATAAACATGTTTTCCCATCCTGTGGGTTTTATTTAAACCTCATGGTTTCCAATTTTTCCTTAACTTCCTCTCCATTACTAGCTATCATCATCCCTTTATGTGTCCCCTGATTATTTCAGGCTCAATTGAAAAAAAAAAAATCTTTGTATTGGTTCTCAGAATTGAATATACTCAATCAAAATGTTCAGTTTCTCTCTCTCTCACACACACATACACCCATACACACACACACTGATGGCTGAGATGGTTAAGAGCCCACCTGCCAATGGAGGCGACCTGAGTTCCATCCCTTGGGTGGGGAAGATCTCCTGTAGAAGGGAATATCTACTCACTCCATTATTCTTGCCCAAAATACCCCATGGGCAGAGGAGCCTGGCAGGCTGCAGTCCCTGGGGTCACAAAATGTCGGACACAACTGAGCGACTATGCAGGCACACAAGTACATACATATGCATATTTAGTTCCCAGTAGCTCTGTGTTTTGGATCAAACCTTGATTAATGGAGTTTTACATGTTGCTATAAACCCATGAATATTTTGCATGCTTCTTAAAACCTCAATCGATAACTCCATTAAATATCCTATCTCAAGCCTCCTCTGATCTGTGCCCCTAAACATAACTACTATTCTCATTCCTTATTGTTTCTATGGGCCCAAGAAATAAACACCTACTCCTTTATTGAGTTTTAGATGATTTCTCCTACTAAAGATGGCTGAAACATATGCCTATAATATTAATTTTGCTCAGGCAGAAAATAAGGATGATAATGAATGTCTGGCCTTAGACACGGGGTGGCTCCCCTGGTGCCACCCCTGGCCTTAGATGCACGGTGGCTCCTCCTGGGCCCCACCCCTAGCCTCAGACGCACGGTGGCTCCTCTTGGCCACCTGCACCTTAGTGCATCGCTCGCAGCAGCCACCATTTGGAAAACTCAGCAGTGGCCACAGGACTGAAAAAGGTCAGTTTTTATTCCAACCCCAAAGAAAGGCAATGCTAAAAAATGCTCTAACTACCGCACAATTGCATTCATCTCACATGCTAGTAAAGTAATGCTCAAAATTCTCCAAGCCAGGCTTCAATAATACATGAAACGTGAACTTCCAGATGTTCAAGTTGGTTTTAGAAAAGGCAGAGGAACAAGAGATCAATTGCCAACATCCTCTGGATCACCGAAAAAGCAAGAGTTCCAGAAAAAAACATCTATTTCTGCTTTATTGACTATGCCAAAGCCTTTGACTGTGTGGATCACAATAAACTGTGGAAAATTCTGAGATGGGAATACCAGACCACGTGACCTGCCTCTTGCGGAATCTGTATGCAGGTCAGGAAGCAACAGTTAGAACTGGACATGGAACAACAGACTGATTCCAAATAGGAAAAGGAGTACGTCAAGGCTGTAAATTATCACCCTGCTTAGTTAACTTAGATGCAGAATACATCACGAGAAATGCTGGACTGGAAGAAACACAAGCTGGAATCAAGATTGCTGGGAGAAATATCAGTCACCTCAGATATGCAGATGACGCCACCCTTATGGCAGAAAGTGAAGAGGAACTAAAAAGCCTCTTGATGAAAGTGAAAGAGGAGAGTGAAAAAGTTGGCTTAAAGCTCAACATTCAGAAAACGAAGACCATGGCATCCAGTCCCATCACTTCATGGGAAACAGATGGGGAAACAGTGAAAACAGGGTCAGACTTTATTTTTCTGGGGTCCAAAATCACTGTAGATGGTGACTGCAGCCGTGAAATTAAAAGGCACTTACTCCTTGGAAGAAAAGTTATGACCAACCTAGACAGCATATTCAAAAGCAGAGATATTACTTTGCCAACTAAGGTCCATCTAGTCAAGGCTATGGTTTTTCCAGTAGTCATGTATGGATGTGAGAGTTGGACTGTAAAGAAGGCTGAGCGCCGAAGAATTGATGCTTTTGAACTGTGGTATTGGATAAGCCTCTTGAGAGTCCCTTGGACTGCAAGGAGATCCACCCAGTCCNTCTGAGTGAACTCCAGGAGTTGGTGATGGACAGGGAGGCCTGGCGTGCTGCTATTCATGGGGTCGCAAAGAGCTGGACACAACTGAGCTACTGAACTGAACTGAATGCATGTCTTATTTCATAAGGCTGTTGTGAAGTCAATCAGGACAGTTTATTTTAAAGAAATGTTTTAATCCAAAATAGCATATAAACATAAAATTTTAGACATTTTCTTTTCTGTGGTCTAAGAGTTTTCTGACTCTCGAATTCCTAAGCTAAATCTTAGAGACCTATGGGATTCTTCCCCAAAATCTGAAATTTGTCAAATTTAGTAAGAAAAATTAATTGCCTACTCATTATTATTGATTTACTTAGTCATACTTTGAAGTAAGCTCTAGTTGATTAACTTCAAATTTCTTGGATATAGTGTGAGTCTTGGGCTTCCCCCATGGCTCAGCAGTAAAGAATCTGTTAAAAAAAAGAGAAAAAAAAAGAAAAAACAGAATCTGTTCAGGAGAAGCTAGAAGGAGAAAGGATAATTTGTCCCAACATTCAGATAAATAGAATCATATTAGATGTATCTGGGACTTGAACCAATAACACTGCCTGCTTCCGGGTGGTCTGAATACTTCTTCAACCTGGTATAATTGCAACTAAAAGCCACTTGACATAATGCAAAGTTGAAAGGGTGTTAGGTGAGTTTTGACCAAATTATATCCTTTTGTCTACTTCATTTTATAGCTTCTCTTTTCCAGTTGCTTTCATCTTGGCTTTGGCCTATAAACTTGTCTATTAATAATTTAACATGTTCATACTGTCTATATCAAAGTCAAAGTCGCTCAGTAGTGTCTGATTTTTTGTAACCCCATGGTCTATACAGTCCATGGGTTTCTCTAGGCCAGAATACTGGAGTGGGTAGCCTTTCCCTTCTCCAGGGAATGTTCCCAATCCAGGAATCAAACCCAGGTCTCTGGCATTGCAGGCAGATTATTTACCAGCTGAACCACAAGGGAAGCCCACTTTTATACTGAGGAGACTTAAATAGCAGCTTTAAAAATGCAGCTGCATCTGGACTGTAATAGTTCATCTTCTCTACTGGTTTCAGGCACATTCCAGAGTGATGAGGATAAGAGATTAATGCTTTGCCCTACACTTGATTTAAGAATTATGTATCACTGATGAAAACTTCTTTTGTAATCTCAAGTCTATGACTGTTTAGTTTTGTTATACCTTTAAGAGCAGTTTCCAAAGGGTCTTTTCCAGAAATGAGAATGCATATGAATTTTCTTAATTAATGTAATATTATTCTGATTTAGAAGACCATAAAACTGTGGTAATTAAATATGTAGACATCCTAATATTAAATTTGATTTCATTTATTCTGCCATTTGGAAAATATTTCCTGTGCACTTACAAAGTATCCAGCATGGTACTCAGGATAAAAGCAGTCTTTTTTTTTTAAACTCTTACCATTCAATGAGAAGACAATTGAAAGAAAAACATTCTAATAGAATATAACAGAAAGTCCCTTTCCTAACTTTGAACAAGAAGGATTACATGGAAAGATACAGCAGATACACAGTACTAGTATTGGGCAATTTCTATAGGCCATCCACGTCATCTATTCCTTCGTCTCTTTCAAGAAAGTTAAAGCAATAACATCCGTCCACCAATAGGGAGGCTACAGTTGGGGCTAAAGTGAAAGATAAAGGGCTAAGGGAAAGGGAGGCTGCAGAATAGGGATTATGCCTGTTGAAAACAGCCTGTTTCAACTTTTCAGTTATGCCTAAAGTTGGTCTCATCAAGTCCATAAGGTCTTAGAATTCGTCTTCAGTAATTTGCTTTGGGGTCTTAAAATTTTAGATACAGTATAATAGTATGACAGCAGTCTGAATGGGAATACCATGAATTCTGCTCCTTAGTTTCAGGCTTAGCTTTAATCAAGAGTTTCAGTTTCCTAATTTCTAAAAAGACAGCATCAATTCTTGACAACTTCACATAATTTACATAGGAATTAAGTGAATATATGGATATAGGTAGTTTCACTCAGTTCAGTTCAGTTCAGTTCAGTCGCTCAGTGGTGTCTGACTCTTTGCGACCCCATGAATCACAGCATGCCAGGCTACCCTGTCCATCACCATCTCCTGGAGTTCACTCAGACTCATGTCCATCGAGTCAGTGATGCCATCCAGCCATCTCATCCTCGGTCATCCCCTTCTCCTCCTGCCCTGAATCCCTCCCAGCATCAGAGTCTTTTCCTTTGAGTCAACTCGTTGCATGAGCTGGCCAAAGTGCTGAAGCTTCAGCTTCTGCATCATTCCATTCAAAGAAAGCCCAGGGTTGATCTCCTTCAGAATGGACTGGTTGGATCTCCTTTCAGTCCAAGGGACTCTCAAGAGTCTTCTCCAACACCACAGTTCAAAAGCATCAGTTCTTTGGTGCTCAGCCTTCTTCAGAGTCCAACTCTCACATTCATACATGACCACAGGAAAAACCATAGCCTTGACCAGATGGACCTTAGTTGGCAAAGTAAAGTTTCTGCTTTTGAATACACTATCTAGGTTGGTCATAACTTTTCTTCCAAAGGAGTAAGCATCTTTTAATTTCATGGCTACAGTCACCATCTACAGTGATTTTGGAACCCCCAAAAATAAAGTCTGACATTGTTTCCACTGTTTCCCCATCTATTTCCCATGAAGTGATGGGACCAGATGCCATGATCGTCGTTTTCTGAATGTTGAGCTTTAAGCCAACTTTTTCACTCTCCTCTTTCACTTTCATCAAGAGGCTTTTTAGTTCCTCTTCACTTTCTCCCATATGGGTGGTGTCATATGCATATCTGAGGTTATTGATATTTCTCCTGGCAATCTTGATTCCAGCTTGTGTTTCTTCCAGTCCAGCGTTTCTCATGATGTACTCAGCATATAAGTTAAATAAGCAGGGTGACAATATACAGTCTTTACGTACTCCTTTTCCTATTTAGAACCAGTCTGTTGTTCCATGTCCAGTCTAACTGTTGCTTCCTGACCTGCATACAGATTTCTCAAGAGGCAGGTTAATATTTGAAATGTTGCTTTTATATTGTTATTTTCATTATTCAGTTCAGTTCAGTTCAGTCCAGTTCAGTCATTCAGTTTTGTCCAACTCTTTGCAACCCCTTGAATCACAGCACTCCAGGCCTTCCTGTCCGTCACCAACTCTCGGGGTTCACCCAAACTCATGTCCATTGAGTCGGTAATGCCATCCAGCCATCTCATCCTCTGTGGTCCCCTTCTCCTCCTGCCCCTTATCCCTCCCAGCCAGAGTCTTCCAATGGGTCAACTCTTTGCATGAGGTGGCCCAAGTATTGGAGTTTCAGCTTCAGCATTATTCCCTTGAAAGAAATCCCAGGGCTGATCTCCTTCAGAATGGACTGGTTGGATCTCCTTGCACTCCAAGGGACTCTTAAGAGTCTTCTCCAACACCACAGTTCAAAAGCATCAATTCTTCTGTACTCTGCTTTCTTCACAGTCCAACAGACTAAAATTTCTTAAAATGAGTAGACTTCACATAACCTCTAAGAATTTTTCAATCTGCCCAATCACTTTCCAGATCAGGCACATTCATTCAAAATTGACTTTTTTTGTTTAAAAGCCAGAGTAAAACCTCTTTAATTAACAACAATAGGATCAGTTCTGTTGATCTAAGAGGTATATTGGAATATCCTATTAAGATGAAAAAAAAAAAAGAAGAAAAGATAGTGAGATCAATCAAGAGGAAAATAATTGAAGTATACCATTAAAGTCCCAGCTTTAATAATGTCAGTATTTTCTGTTGTGAATATTATTTTAGTGCTTAGTAAACACTGCCTTATATTTTTGTGTACTGTTTTTCTTGTTCTAGATTTTAAAAGTAAAAATTTTGTCTACATCCACTTGTACTATTTAATTCTCATTGTAGATTCTTGCACAGAATAGATGCCCAGTAAAATTTTGTAGCTGTTACTGATGGTAGTCAGAAACACATGAAAATTAGCAGCCACTGGCAAAGGTTATAACATCCAAGGAAGTACAAATATTGAATGTGTATTGTTAGAGGAAGTACTGTTTTGCTTGAGTCTACACTCATGAAGCAAATTATATAAACTCCCTGTCATTCTCCTGGTAGACTTATGAAAACAAGTTGAAAGCAGCTGATCAACGGCATCTGTTAACTGGCATTGACACTTTGATGTGTAGGGCAGCTGTCAAGCAGTTCGACTTCCCTCTGTGTTTCTTTTTACAACTAATTAGCATAGTGAGACACTCAAATACTCACTCATTTGCCAAAAAGATCTTAGAAGCCAGCTCCTCAGAGAATAACATAGAGGGGATCTGCACCTTCATAACTCATCATTCTCTAACCCCCTTTTTCTGGCTTCACTGGCTCCACTGGAAATAGCTGTTTGTGAGTTTGGGACAAATATAATATTTTGAGATAAAATTTAAATAATGAGATCGATAAGTCAATTGAAACCCTTAGTAATAAAAATTGCAGTGTAACTGCACAGCATGGGACAATGGGACCTCATATATAATGGTGTCTGTCCTCAGTTGTAAAATAGGCCTGCTTTGTTTCGGTTAGTATTAAAGAAAAATTTCAAAGTAAATTATTTGAAAAAATAAGAAGTCTAAAGTGTAAGTGTATAAAGTGTAAAGTGTACAAAATGTACACTTCATAAGTGTAAAGTGTAATGATATATATAAAAAAATGATAAAATTTAACTCAATAAAAAAGTTTAATTAAGTATTACTGCTGTGCATTTATATTTATATAATATCTGGAATATAATAATGATATCTGGAATAAAGGGGAAGAGGGAAAAATCTGGGACAATTAGCTGAGATTAAACTGTAGAATGGAGAAGGAAATGGCAACCCACTCTAGTGTAGTTGCCTGGAGAATCCCAGGGATGGAGGAGCCTGGTGGGCTGCCGTCTATGGGGTCACACAGAGCCAGACAAGACTGAAGCAACTTAGCACTAGCAAACTGTAGAAAGATATGAACAATTAATTACTTGAATTTCTTTCTTGACAAAGGTAGCCTTATTGTTTTCCTCAACTTGACTGAACTGTATTTTTTACTGAAATATAGCCTACCATGCTCCACTGTCCAAAGGATTTCCCAGGCAAGAATACTGGAGTGGGTTGCCATTTCCTTCTCCAGGAGATCTTCCCAACCCAGGGATCAAATCAATGGCTCCTGCCTTGGCAAGCAGATTCTTTACCATTGAGCCATCAGGGAACATCTTATTGAAATACAGTTGATTTATATTTTATTAGTTTAATGATCCAATATTTTTATATATTAAAATATTATAAACTTATTACAAAATAATTGCTATATTTCTCTGTACTATACAATATATCTTTGTTGCATATTTATTTTATCATAGTTGTCTGTATTTCTTAATCCTGTTCCCCTGTCTTGCAAATTCCTTCCTTCTCCTCATTGGTACCACAACATGTTCTCTAAATCTGTGAATCTGTTTCTTTTGTTAATATCCTGTAAATAAGTGATAACAAAGTACTTTTTTCTCTGACTTATTTCACTAAACATAATGACCTCTACTTCCATCTATATTGTGGCTAGTGGCAGAATTTTCATTCTTTTCATATTTATCTGTTTATTCATTTATCTGTTACTTGACAGATTGTTTTCATATCCTGACTATTGTAAATAATATTGCTATGACACTGTGGCACATGTATCTTCTTGAATTAGTGTTTTCATTTTCTTTGTATATATACCGAGGAATGGACTTGCTGGACCATAAGGTTACCAGCAATATATATATTTTAAGGAAGCTTCATACTGTTTTCCATAGTGGCTGTACCAATTGACATTTCCAACAACAGTGTACAAAGTTTCCCTTTTATTCACATCCACTCTAACATTTGTTATTTGTAGATTTTTTAATGTTAGCTATTCTGATAGATGTCAAGAGATATCTCTCTGTGGCTTTGACTTACAACTCTCTGATGATTAGCAATGATGAGCATCTTTTCATGCACCTGTTGACCATCTATATATCTTCTTTGGAAAAATGTTTATTCAAGTCTTCTTCCTATGTTATAATTAGGTTATTTGTGGTTTTTATTTTGAATCATATAAGTTGTTTATACATTTTTATAGCCTCCCATCAGTCATCATTTGCAAAGGTATTTTAAAACAAATTCTATACAAGAGACAAAGAAGGACATCATATAGTGATAAAATGATCAACAAAAATAAGACATTACACTCATTATCACATATACACCCAGTACACAACACTTAAATATATAATGAAATCATAATAAACATAAAGAGAAATATGACAATGATATAGAAATAGTAGAATATGTTAATATCCTGCTTATATCAAATGAAAATCACCCAAACAAAATTAATAAGACAACAGTGGTTTTAAATGTTTGATACAATAGAAAAGTTATATTTAATAGATATCTACAGGACATTCCATACAGAAACAGCAGAATCATTATTTTATTCAAGTGTACATTGAATGTTCTCCAGGATAGGTCATATGTTAGGCCATAAAACAAAATTAAGAGATAGAATTGATATCAAACATTTTTCTATTCACAAAGGTATACAAATAGAAATCAATTATACAAGGACAAATGGGGAAGCTAAAAACACAGGGAGACAAAACAATATGCTACTAAAATCAAATAGGCCAATAAGGAAATCAAAGAGGAAATCAATAAATATTTCAAGACAAGTGAAAATGGAAACACAATTTTCCAAAATCTATGAGATGCAACAAAAGCAGTTCTAAGAGGGAGTTTATAGATCCAAAGCTAGCTTAATAAATAAGATTATCATAAAAATAATCTAACCTAAAGGAATTAGGAAAAGGACAAAGCTGAAAGTCAGCAGAAGGAAGGAAATAATAACAATCAGAGGAGAAATAAATAAAACAGAGAACAAAAAGAAAAAAAAAAAGATTGATGAAACCAAGATTAATTTTTTTTAAAGATAAAATTCATAAATCTTTAACCAGGCTGTTCAAGAAGAAAAGAGAGTGGACCCAAATAAACAAAATGTTAAATGAAAGAGGAGATATATCACGTGATATATGATATATCAGAGTATATCATGTGAAATACTTGGCTGGATGAAGCACAGGCTGGAATCAGAATTGCTAGGAGAACTATCAATAGCTTCATATATGGAGCTGACACCACCCTTTTGGTAGAAAGCAAAGAGAAACTAAAGAGGTTTTTGATGAAGGTGAAAGAGGAGGGTGAAAAAAAAGGCTTAAAACTCAGCATTCAAAAAAACTAAGATCATGACATCCCCTCCCACCATTTCATGACAAATAGATGGAAAAAAATGGAAGCAGTGAAAGACTTTTTTTTTTTTTTTTTGGTTTCCAAAATCACTGCAGACGTGACTGCAGCCATGAAATTAAAAGACTCCTGCTCCTTGGAAGAAAAGAAATGACAAATCTAAAAAGTGTATTAAAAACAGAGACATTTTGCCTACAAAGGTCCGTATAATGAAAGCAATGGTTTTTCCAGTAGTCATGTGTGGATGTGAGAGTTGGACCACAAAAAAGGCTGAGAACCAAAGAATTCATGTCTTCTAACCGGGGTGTTGGAGAAGACTCTTGAGAGTCCATTGGACTGCAAAAAGAAAGCAAACCAGTCAGTCCTAAAGGAAATCAGTCTTGAATATTCATTGGGAGGACTGATGCTGAAGATGAAGCTCCAATATTTTGGTCAACTGATACAAAGAGCTGACTCATTGAAAAAGACTCTGATGCTGGAAAGAATGAAGACAGGGGGAGAAAGGGATGACAGAGGATGAGATAGTTGGATGGCATCACCAACTCAATGTACATGAGTTTGAGCAAACTCCAGGAGTTAGAGAAAGATAAGATGTGCTGCAGTTCATGGGGCTGCAAAGAGTTGGACACGACTGAGCAACTGAACAACAACAATTACTCTGATGCTAAAAACAGAAAAAAACACTGCAAAAAATGAAAATTCCAGGTCAATATACCTGATAAATATAGATACAAACATCCTCAGCAAAATATTAGCAAACTGAACTCAACAATATATAAAAAAGATGATTCACCATGACTAAACTTTAGAGCAGGTTTATTACTAAAACGTACTCCCTTTCCTTAAAACACTTATTTAAAAAAAAACTTTCAGTTATAAAATCTTTCTCTTTGAGATGCAAATCTTCTACAATCTGAAAATGTCTTTCTCAAATATCCATCTGTCATCTTTCTGAAATGCAGTCATTGAAAGATACTGCATTCTTTACCTCTCAGTCACTGTGAGAGGGTGAGAGTCTGATTTTAATAACAATTAGCAAACACAGATCCCCTGATCATACTCACAAACACCTGTGAATACAAAGTCCTCCAGTATTTTTCCATTAAATACTTAAGCTTTTAAAAAACCTCTCCCATGAGATATCACCTTAAACTTATTAGAATGACTATATGTATATGTGTATATATACATGCATGCTAAGCTAAGTCACTTCAGTCGTGTCCGACTCTGTGCGACCCCGTAGACGGCAGCCCACCAGGCTCTCCCGTCCCCGGGATTCTCCAGGCAAGAACACTGGAGGGGGTTGCCGTTTCCTTCTCCAATGGAGAAAAGTGAAAAGTGAAAAATGAAAGTGAAGTCGTTCAGTTGTGTCCTACCCGCAGCGACCCCATGGACTGCAGCCTTCCAGGCTATTCCGTCCATGGGATTTTCCAGGCAAGAATACTGGAGTGGGTTGCCATTGTCTTCTCCACATATATATATATATATAAAGAAAACAAGAATTAACAAAAGGTTGTCAAGGAAGTGGAGAAAATGGAACCCTAGTGCACCACTATGGGAATGTAAATCAGTGCAGTCATTATGGAAAAAAGAATGAAGTTTCTTTAAAAAATTAAATATAAAATGTCCATATGATCTAGCAATTTTATTGTGGACATTTTTGAAAAGAACTTTTGACTTTATAAATATATGTACCTACATGTTCACTGCTAACATTATTTATGATAATCAAGATAAGGAAAGAACCTAAGTGCCCATCTATTGAAAAAACAATATGGAATAACATTATAATATTATTCAGCCATAAAAACAGTGAGGGCATTAGTCAGATATCTAGTCAGTCAGTTCAGTCGCTCAGTCATGTCTGACTATTTGCAACCCCATGGACTGCATTCCCTGTCCATCACCAACTTCAGGAGCTTGCTCAAACTCATGTCCATCGAGTTGGTGATGCCATCCAACCATCTCATCCTCTGTTGTCCCCCTCTCCTCTTGCCTTCAGTTGTCTGCAGCATCAGGGTCTTTTTGAATGAGTCAGGTCTTTGCATTAGGTGGCCAAAGTATTGGAGCTTCAATTTCAGAATTAGTCTTTCCAATGAATATTCAGGACTCATTTCATTTAGGATTCACTGGTTTGATCTCCTTGCAGTCCAAGGGACTCTCGAGTCTTCTTCAACACAACAGTTCAAAAGTATCAATTCTTTGGTGCTCAGCTTTCTTCATAATACAACTCTCACATCCATACATGACTCCTGGAAAAACCATAGCTTTGACTAGACAGAACTTTGTAGGGAAAGTAATGTCTCTGTTTTTTTTTAAAATGCTGTCTAGGTTGATCATAGTTTTTCTTCCAAGGAGCAAGCATCTTTTAATTTCATGGTGGCAGGAACCATCTGCAGTGATTTTGGAGGCCAAAAAAGTAAAGTCTGTCACTATTTTCATTGTTCCCCATCTACTTCCCATGGAGTGATGAGACCTTAGTTTTGATGATGTTAGTTTAAGTTTTAAGCCACGTTTTTCACTTTGCTCTTTCACTTTCATCAAGAGGCTCTTTAGTTATTCTATTGCTTTCTGCCATAAGGGTGGTATCATCTGCATATCTGAGGTTATTGATATTTCTCCTGGCAGTCTTGATTCCAGCTTGTACTTCTTCCAGCCCAGCATTTCACATGAGGTATTCTGCATATAAGTTAAATAAGCAGGGTTACAATATACAGCCTTGGAGTACTCCTTTCCCCATTTGGAACCAATCTGTTGCTCCATGTCCAGTTCTAACTGTTGTTTCTTGATCTGCACACAGACTTCTCAGGAGGCAGGTAAGGTGGTCTGCTTTTCCCATCTCTTGCAGAATTTTCCACAGTTTATTTCATCCACACAGTCAAATGCTTTGGCATAATCAATGAATCAGAAGTAGATATTATTTTGAAACTCTTACTTTTACGATGATCCAATGGTTTTTAGCAATTTGGTCTCTGGTTCCTCTGCCTTTTCTAAATCCAGTTTGAACATCTGGAAGTTTATGGTTCACGTACTATTGAAGCCTGGCCTAGGGAATTTTGAGCATTACTTTGCTCACCTGCGAGATGAGTACAATTGTGTGGGAGTATGAATATTGTTTGGGATTGGAATGAAAACTGACATTTTCCAGTCCTGTGGCCACTGCTGAGTTTTCCAAATTTGCTGGCATATTCAGTGCAGCACTTTAACAGCATCATCTTTTAGGATTTGTAAGAGCTCAGCAGGAATTCCACCCCCTCCACTAGCTTTGTTCATAGTGATGCTTCCTAAGTCTCACTTGACTTCACATTCCAGGATGTCTGTCTCTAGGTTAGTGATCACACTGTTGTGGTTATCTGCATTATGAAGATCTTTTTTTTTGTATAGTTCTTCTGTGTATTCTTGCCACTTCTTAATATCTTCTGCTTCCATACCATTTTTGTCCTTTATTTTGTCCATCTTTGCATGAAATGTTCCCTTTGTATCTCTAATTTTCTTGAAGAGATTGCTAGTCTTTCTCATCGTATTTTGGGAATGGGAAAGAGCTTTACTGGTAATTAAAATACAGGTTTACAGGTACTCTGAGTGAGGCAGATCCTTAACTAGGCTTGAAAAGTTCAAGAAGCCTTTCCATGCTAAGTGCCAACTCACCTGAGCAACTCCACAGAGAAGCCCAAAGAGGAGCATTACATGAGCAGGGATGCGCATGAGAAAAGTTTATTGACAAGAAGTCATATCAGTTTCCAGAAACTTAGTATAGCGGAGATGTAACTGGAGGGAAATTGTGTCTCATACCAATGTGCAAAATACAGCAGGTATCAGGGGATCAAAGGAGAGCATTAAAAATTATCTCCTAAAATCAAAACAACAAAAACAATCTCAATACTTGTTGCTTGGCATTATTATATAATATACTATTTAAACTTTATTTCCTGTAGTCTATTGTTACCTGTTATCTCCCAGAGCCGCCAATTAAAATGCAAGTGTGTTAATAGTTGGAAGGTGTATTAATCAAAGCTCCTTTATAAACTAAAAACTTGGTGGAGTTTAGAATACCTGAGGAGTGTAGGTGGAAAATTACCAAAGGAAACTTCCTCCATTCTACAGTTTTGCTGCAGGCTATTTCCACTTGTAATCATCATACCCCCTTTCTAATCCCTGTGAGGAGCTGTACTAATGTTTCAGTGCCAAGACCTTAAGGCAAGGACTTCCAGGCTGGCTGGAAGCAAACAGTAGAGAAAATGTCATAAACACATCCTCAATAGATTTCTACCAATTTCAGCAGACTCTGAGATGTGATACCAGTTTTCTGGGTCAGCATCCAACTCTGGCCTTCTGAGATTCACCCATCACCAGTCTTTAATCCTTTCAAATGTTTGAAATTGAAAATCATATCCCTCTCCCCTTGAGCTATGAAGATTGCATTTTACTTGGTTTTTCGTAAACCAATCTTTCTTTTTTTTTTAAATATAAATTTACTTATTTTAATTGGAGGTTAATTACTTTACAATATTGTATTGGTTTTGCCATACATCAACATGAATCCGCCACTGGACTCTGTGGGAGAGGGAGAGGGTGGGATGATTTGGGAAATCAATCCTTCTTGACACATAGGTGATGCCTTTGCAGCAGAGAGATTTACAATTGCATTGTTAAATTATGATATGATCAGTATATTTCCAAATGCACATTAATTAAAAAAAAATCTAAGTGGCAGGAAGACCAACTGTGCCATATTTAAATGTGAAGTTATCGATTCTGGATATCTATATTGCTCATTCATGTCTACTTCACCTCAGAGACACAATTGGAAAATCCTTAAGATAGGATTTGTAATTGGCTTGACTCTCTTGGTATTCAGTAGTCTTTATTTTATGATGTTGAGACCCATTTGCAGTTGAAATTTTGAACCTAGTGACAGATACTTTTTCTTAAAAGGAGAGAATACTTAATAGGGCTTAATAAGCAGTTAAAAGAAGTGAGAGGTACAGTTAAAAGTATGGAAGAGAAGAATGTTAACTGGGTGACTTGCAGATATTTTTAAACAATGCACATAAGGATACTATGGACCTTCAACTGTATCACAATTCAAATTTTCTTCATTCCTTTCCTTCTTTTTGTCCTAATAACTGATAGGACTCATGAATTTGAAGATTTGGAGAGTATATAAAATATCCATTTATATAAGATTTAGACAAGGTTGAGCTTAGACTTTCAATGACTGTTTTTTCCTCTGACTAGATACATATGCACTGAATAATGGAACAGAATGTGAAATAATTATAGCAGAACTTATAATATGCTTTTTATTTATTTAAAATATTATAAAATTATGGTAGATATCACTAAGACTCATTGTACTATGCAGATATAATAGTGTATTTTGAAAAAGTCAAGTAACTTCAGTATCTATTTTACCTGTATAAGGAATATAATTATCAAATTCATATAATTTGACTTTGCCTCATTCTCCCTTCCTAAACCTTTTTGCCAAACTAGATATATCCCTTTGGCTGTTGGCTTGATGAAATGAGCCAGATAATTACCAAATTTTTACTTTATTATGTGCCCATGCAGACACAGTGTAATTGGACCATATAATGAAATGTTTAAATATATCCATACATTTTACAAAAAATGAAGCCCCAAACTAATCCTCCTCCTAGAACTTGGTCACTAGGGTATTTAAGGATGCACAACTGCAGCTGATGCAGAAGTTCTTTCCCAGATGTTCAATTTGACCTGGAGCAACTCAATCAAAGTTTGTAAGGTTTCCAATGTTCCTAGTGGGAATTTTCAGAAAAAGAGGCATATGGATTATTCTGGCAAGTGGATATACAGACAGAAACTTGTGTGCAATGACTCCAGAACTTGAAATCTCCCTGAGAGCAAGTCAAATAATAACATTATTTGTAACAATAATATTAATAAATAATGAAAGTCACACTGTTAGTGTTTTGCAAGGAAATGAATCAACCGTCCACAAAGCAATGGGATTAGACAAAGTGAGGCTTCATGCTGAGAGCCAGAGAAGAGATACAGAAAGAAGAGGGAAAAAAGGAGATTAAAACTTCCGGCATAGCACCATGCATATATGATAAGGGACATAGGTAGGTAGAGGTTTAGAGAGAATACCCTTCTCAAAAGTATTTGTCCACATCCCAAATCAGTCAGCTTTCATTATATCTTTATTCCAAGATGTCCAAGCTATGTCCAAGACACAAGGAAAATAGAATAAGCAAACTCATTTTTATTTTGGAGATATTAAATTCAAATCAAAAGTTAAACATTAAGGGTTTAATCATGTGTTCAGCAATGTCCTAGGCACTTTGGAGGAAAAACAGGAGCTCAGGAATTTAGACTCAGTAAAGTTTTCCCGGCCATTAGAACTTTAACATCATTTTGATCAGTTATAAAAACAAAGGTTTTAAACTTCCATATCCACTAGTTTCTTTCTGAGGGTTAAAATATGTATAAATATTAAATTATTAGCAAAGACAATAAACCTGTGTACAATTTGTGGATTAAAGACTGATTTGTGATGTAGATAGTACAGTTATTCTAAGAAAAGAGAGCTCAATAGTGGTTGAACAGATTGGAGGAGATTTCCTGAGATTGAAGATACAGTGGAGCTTAGAAGATCTTATTAACTAGAGAGGACTGCAGAGAGCATCCTCCCCAAGTTCCAAACAGCAAAACATGAATCAAGGATATTAGAAGAATTACCAGACAAATCCAGATTGGAGAGGAATTGTGCTGAGGATGGAAGATGATAGCATTGGGAAATATGACTGCATGAAGTGGGCAGAATTATCAAAATGAAAAAGACATCAATAATGCTCAGAATTATCATTACCTGTGTCCTGATGATGTTGGAGTGAACTGATTCTTGAAGTTTTTAGCAGTCTTTATTCATGAACTCTGCTTCTGTCTCGTACACTTCAACTATTACCTCCCCTCACTCTCTGGGAATCATGTAGGTCTATGACTACATCTGTGGATCCTCTGTTCTAGTGATATGATGGTCATTACACACAGAGAAGACCTGTTACTTTCTTCTCCTCCTTCAAAGTAGGTTGTCAAGGTATTTTTGCAGGTACTGTTGCAAGACTAGAAGGGTGACTGTCTTGGTGGTTAGGAGGAGGAAGAGCTGAAAAATGAATGAAACATATACCTGGGAACGATTTATGGTTCAAATCTGAGAAAGAAAATCTGTCATAAGGCCCACAGAGTACAGATAAAGCTTAAGATGCAATCAAAGTTAGAAATTTGGAAGTCAGACTGTTCTCAGAAACACACAGAGAGGTTAAAGAAATAGAAAATTTAAAAAAGAAGGCATTCAAGACTTGAGCCACAGATTAGGTTAAAAACTATATATCTATTTTCATTAGGAACTAGATATTTGTTTAAGGAAAGAAGGGAATCACTTCAATCTTTTCCTGAGAATCAGATTCCATGACATATAGTGTTTATACTTAGTTTCCAAAGAGTATGTAGTATTCTAATTTTCTTGAGTTTTTCTGTTTGGAACAATAAAACATATTATTTACCTTTATTAACCTCTTAATCAATAGTATATGTTTCCTTGCTGGACCTTCTTTGAGTGTTTCTTAAATTCTGGAATTCTGAAAGGCTGGGATGAAGGGATTACAAAAAAAAAGAAGTCACCTCTCTCATGCCCATGCTTAATAAAAGTAACATTCTTTATCCTTTCTGCTCTCATTGGATTGAAAGAAGATGTTTATCTATGACATATCACACTCTATCTTCAAGCAAATATTTCAGTGTATATCAGCATACCTCAACTCTGAATTCCTTGAAGGAAAGGGTCATCATTGCAGAAAAAAATGAATATATCAATAGATTTAATGAATGAATACATAAATATTTGATTGTCTTTACTCAAATTGTATCAAGGGTTATTTCAAAGATACATGTGAACATAAACAAGTAGCTTAATACTTTTCAGAATTACTTTTTCTCTCATTTATCTATTCACACATATCACCTATGCTTTTATCCTATTACAGGTCACGATCATCCCATGTAAAAACATTAGAAAATTTTCTCTCTGAATCTAGATTTGAAGGATCCAATCCATTCTAATAATGGAGATGGAGAAATTGTTTTAAAAATAAATCTTATTCTACAAATTCCCATTCCACTCCCACATTAAAACATTCAAAAATCCCCAGTGCTCTTCAGTTCAGTTCAGTCACTCAGTTGTGTCCGACTCTTTGAGACTCCATGAATCACAGCACACCAGGCCTCACTGTCCATCACCAGCTCCTAGGGTTCACCCAAACTCATGTCCATCAAATTGGCAATGCCATCCAGCCATCTCATCCTCTGTCGTCCCCTTCTCCTAATGCCCCCTATCCCTCCCAGCATCAGAGTCAACTCTTCACATGAGGTGGCCCAAGTATTGCAGTTTCAGCTTTAGCATCAGTCCTTCCAAAGAACTCCCAGGACTGATCTCCTTTCAAATGGACTGATTGGACCTCCTTGCAGGACAAGGGACTCTTAAGAGTCTTCTGCAACACCACAGTAAAAAAGCATCAATTTTTCGGTGCTCAGCTTTCTTCACAGTCCAACTCTCACATCCATACATGACCAAAGGAAAAACCATAGCCTTGACTAGATGGGCCTTAGTCGGCAAAGTAATATCTCTGCTTTTGAATATGCTATCTAGGTTGGTCATAACTTTCCTTTCAAGGAGTAAGCGTCTTTTAATTTCATGGCTGCAATCACCATCTGCAGTAATTTTGGAGCCCCCCAAAATAAAGTCTGACACTGTTTCCACTGTTTCCTCATCTATTTCCCGTGAAGTGATGGGACCAGATGCCATGATCTTCGTTTTCTGAGTGTTGAGCTTTAAGCCAACTTTTTCACTCTCCTCTTTCACTTTCATCAAGAGGCTTTTTATTTCCTCTTCACTTTCTGCCATACAGTGGTATCATCTGCATATCTGAGGTTATTGATATTTCTCCCAGTAATCTTGATTCCAGTTTGTGCTTCATCCAGCCCAGCGTCTTGCATGATGTACTCTGCATAGAAGTTAAATAAGCAGGATGACAATATACAGCCTTGACGTACTCCTTTTCCTATTTGGAACCAGTCTGTTGTTCCATGTCCAGTTCTAACTGTTGCTTCCTGACCTGCATACTCTTAGAATAAAGTTAGAAATTCCTAACATCACTTAAATAGTATTTTGCTTTATTTTTTCTTGATTTATATTGAGATATAATTGGTNGCTTTTTGTTTCCATACGCATGAAGTGTCTTTTTCCATCCCCTCACTTTCAGTCTCTGTGTGTCTTTAGATCTAAAATGAGCATTTATGTGAGTGCTGATTTTATACTCCTCAGCCACTCTATGTCTTTTGATTGGAACGTTTGGTTCATTTATATTTAAACAAATTATTGATATGTGTGTGCATATTGTCATATTTTAATTGTTTTGGGGTTGGTTTTGTTTCTTATTGTTGGTTATATTTTCTACCTTGGCTCTCTTTTCTTGTAACCTAAGAGCCAAGGTAGAAAATATAACCAACAATGCCTAGAAAATCCCATAGACGGAGGAGTCTCGTAGGCTGCAGTCCATGGGGTCGCTAAGAGTTGGGCATGACTGAGCGACTTCACTTTCACTTTCCACTTCCATGCATTGGAGAAGGAAATGGCAACCCACTGCAATATTCTTGCCTGGAGAATCTCGGAGACAGAGGAGCCTAGTGGGCTGCCGTCTCTGGGGTTGCACAGAGTCGGACACGACTGAAGCGACTTAGTAGCAGCAGCAGTAGCAGTGTTACATTTGGATCTTTCCCCTTTTTTGGTGTGTGTATCTATTATAGATTTTTGGTCTGTGTTTATCATGAGATTTAAATCTATCATCTATCTATACAAAGTTGTTTTAATTTGTTGGCCTCTTAAACTCAAACATGTTTTTAAAACATTGCATTCTTACTCTTTCTCTCAGGTTTACTGCAGTCAAAGCTCTGCATTCATTATGTCAGCAAATCTGTATGACTCAACAGTGGCCACAGGACTAAAAGGGATCAATCCTCATTCCAGTTCCCAAGAAAGGTAGTACCAACGAATGTGCTAACCAGACAATTGGACTCATCTCCCATGTTACTAAGGTCATGCTTAAAATTTTGCACTTGTCTTCAGTAGTATGTGAACTGAGAACTTCCAGATGTCCAACCTGGGTTTAGGAAAGGAAGAGAAATTAGACATCAAGTTGCCAACAGTCACTGGATTATAAAGAAAGCAAGGAAATTTCAGAGAAAAAAAAAATCTATCACTATTTCATTGACTATGATAAAGCCTTTGACTGTGTAGATCATGACAAACTGTGGAAAGCTCTTAGAGAGATGGGAATACCAGACCATCTTACCTGTCTCCTGAGAAATGTGTATGTGGGTCAAGAAGCAACAGGTAGAACCCTGCATGGAACAACTGATTGGTTCAAGACTGAGAAAGGAGTGAAATAGGGATGTCTGCTGTAACCCTGTTTATTTAAGCTATATGCTAGGCACATCATGAGAAATGCCAGACTGGATGAGTAACAAGTTGGGATAAGCAGGAAAAACACCAAAAACCTTAAATATGCTGATGATGTTACTCTAATGGCAAAAAGTGTCAATCTTAAAGGAGATAAACCCCGAATATTTACTGGAAATACTGATGCTGAAGCTGAAGCTCCAATATTTTGGTCATCTGATGTGAACAGATGACTCATTGGAAAATTTCCTGATTTTGGGAAAGATTGAGGGGCAAAGGAGAAGAGAGTATCATAGGATGAGATGGCTAGACAGCATCACTAGTGCAGTGAACATGAACTTGGGCAAACTCTGGGGGATGGTAAGGGACAGGGAGGTCTGACTTCCTGCAGTTCATGGGATTGCAAAAAGTTGGAGATGACTGGGTAAAGAACAACAACAAGCATTTATTTTAATGTCTATTTCTTTCAGTGTGTTTTTAAATTTCAGTTATTTTATTATTTATCTGTTTGTTTCTTCTTTATATTTTTAACTCTTTGTTAAAAACATCTAACACTGTTCATCCAATCTCTTCTGAGTTCTTTGAACATCTTTACAGTTATTACTTTGAATTCTTTATCAGGTAGTTTGCTTACCTCTCCTTTGTTCTTCTGAAGTTTTACTTTGTTCCTTCTTTTGGAACATCTTCCTCTGTCACCTCATTTTGGCTAATTTACTGCTTTTATGCTATGTATTTGGTAGGTTGCCTACATTTACTGAATTCAGAGAGATGTTATTTTGGAAAATAGGGCAAATATGGGAACACAGAGGATGAGATGGTTGGATGGCATCACTGACTCAACAGACATAAGTTTGAGCAAGCTCCAGGAGATGGTAAAGAACAGGGAAGGATCCTGCAGGGTGTGCGGCAGTCCATGGGGTTGCAAAGAGTCGGACACAACTGAGTGACTGAACAACAACAACGTGTTCCAAAAGCACCTTTGTATCATCACCAGAGCTATATACTCTATTTTTGCACCATACATCAGTTGTGTGAATCCAGTTTTGGTAGGATGACTACTTAAGGCATTCTGGTAAGTGTGGCTAGCCCCTGGATCCTGACTTGGCATAATACAGGGCTGTAGAGATCTTTGGTTGGGTTTTGCTTGCTTCTAGTGTGTGATTCTGGAGAAGGCAATGGCACCCCACCCCAGCACTCTTGCTTGGGAAATCCCATGGATGGAGGAGCCTGGTAGGCTACAGTCCATGGGGTCACTAAGAGTCGACATGACTGAATGACTTCACTTTCACTTTTCACTTTCATGTATTGAAGAAGGAAATGGCAACCCACTCCAGTGTTCTTACCTGGAGAATCCCAGGGACAGAGGATCCGAGTGGGCTTCCGTCTATGGGGTCGCACAGAGTCGGACATGACTGATGCGACTTAGCAGCAGCAGCAGCAGCAGCAGTATGTGATTCTGGTCTGGAGAATCTTGGGGTTGGAGTGGGCTTACTGGTGGGTGAGGCCAGGTCCAAAGGCTAGTGTCACACACTGACTGGTGAATCCACATCCTATGGTCTCTGGCTGCAGAGCCTGAGAGGCCCATAGCTGGTGTCACCTTGTTGGTAGGTGGGAGAGGGGGTTAATGCCAGCTTACTGGTGGGAAGATCCAGGTTCCAGAGTCTCTGGTTGTAAGGATCTGAGGGTCCTGAAGTTGGTGTGTTGGCTCACTTGTTGGTGGGGCTAGGGCTCACCAGGGTGCCCTGGGATTGTTACTTGGCCATTGCTGGGTGAGGCTAGTCTTAAGTCTAGTGCAAGCCCACTGGTGCCTGGTCTCTCTGATTGTAGGGCTTTGGGGTCCTGGAGCTGGTGCCAGTGTACTGTGTGGGGGGTTGAACTGGGCCCTCTGGTGAACAGTACCACATTCCAAGGTGGCTGTAGGCTCAGAGAATTTTAAGGCATCAGTCCTGCTGGTGAGTGAGGCTATGCCATGCCCAGCGAGCTGCTTGGCCTGAAGCATCCTAGTACTGATGCCCATAGACTAGTGGCAAGGCTGAGTCTCAGCATTATTAAGCTATATAGAGGATACAAAAATGTCTCTGGCTATCACCGGTGTCCTTGTGGAAGAACGAGCTCCGAGTAATGACTATCCCTGATTTCTATGTCTCCAGGGTGAGCTCCAGTTTCCTCCTGTTTCTCCAAGAGGTTTTCTAAGATAAGCAGGTGGGTTTGACCTAGGAAGCTTTCAAACTTTTGCTGAAGTGCCAATACTTTGGACACATGATACAAAGAGCAACACATTGGAAAAGACTCTGAGACTGGAAAAGATTGAAGGCAGGAGAGTAAGGGGACGATTGATGATGAGATGGCTGGATGGTGTCATTGACTCAATGGGCATGAGTTTGAGCAAACTCTGGGAGACAGTGAAGGACAAGGAAGCCTGGCATGCTGCATCTCATGGGGTTGCAAAGACTCAGACGTGACTGAGGAACTGACTGCACACAACAGCTTTCTAATTGCTGCTTCTTCAATTGGTCCTACAGTGTGTAAAATTTTATGTGTGCTCTGTCAGAGTGGCATTTATTTTTCACAGCCTTTGGCTTCTCCCCAAAATAAGTTATCTGGCCTTCAAACTCAAACATTCTGAGGGCTCATCTTCCAGTAAAAGACTCCTGGGCTGGAAAGCCTGATGTGGAACTTGGACCTCACATTCTTTGGGGACAACCTCTGCCATTATTTTTCTGTTCATACTATCCATATCATGTTATCCATATCAATGTGGTTTCTTCCTTATATCTTTGGCTGTGGGAGATCTGTCCTGCTAGTCTTCTGATCTTTCTCATAAGTAGTAAATAGTTGCGATTTTGGTTTGCCCATGGGAGCAAGTGAATTCAGGATCTTCCTACTCCACAACCTGTGGCACTTTCCCCTTAAAATAGCATTTTAAATATTTGGAGAAAAGCCCATTAGTTAACCATGATAAACTATTAGAATAATAGAAAACACCAAAGAATATAATTCAAATTTTGTTAACCATTGTTTTAAGAAAAGAGTGTGTGTTTGTGTGTATGTTCAAATGTACAGGTTATCAGCTTACAATATAGAATGTAATTTAAGTCATAGTTTAATAATTTTGCAAACTCTGGCTTCTGTTGATATTACTATTTTCAATTCTTGTTATTATTATATTTTTTCTCCTCCTAGGCATATAGGTCTTCCTTTAGTCATTTCATCTTTCCCATTTAAAGGACTTTTGTGCACCCATTCTTGAAAAGCTCTTCATCTATTTATCTTCCTTCCTGAATAATCCTATAATTTTGTAACAGAACATCTTCAGGGAAATTTTTTCAACCTTAAGGTGAGATTAGTTCTTTTCATATATTAATATTATTCAAATATTTAAATGTGTGCTATGTTTTCCTGGGCTCAGTGGTAAAGAATCCATCTCCCATTGCAGGAGATGAAGGGGATGGAGGTTTAATCCCAGGATTGGGAAGATCCCATAGAAGAGAGCATGGCAACCCACTTCAGTAGTCTTGCCTAGATAATCCCATGGACAGAGAAGTCTGACAGCCTAAAGTCCATGGGGTTTCAAAGAGTCAGATACAACTGATTGAGCACGTGCACACACACACATACACACACACATATGTTTTCTTAACATGGAATCTTTGTCCTGGTCCATTGTTTGTTCAACAGTGTTATATAATTATTGTGAAACTATTATTAACTTCTAACTTTAATTATTCAGTTTAAAGACTTTACCTTAATGCATGAGGAATTTTAAGATATACATATTTTTGGAAAATTAATGACTATTAATCAATTTCTTCCATTTTTAACAAAATAAAGCTTTGTAGCACAGACTGTCCTCTGTCTCTCTGCTTAAGAATTCTACTTTGTCATTTCAATTTATTCTCAGTATTTCTATTCTCCTCTTCAAGCACCTCTGGGAAATCTATATTACACTGCCATTTCTCTTTTGTTTCTTTAGGCATAATCTAGGTATTTAGGCTCAAACTATGTTAATTCATGGATCCATCTATGAAAACATTCTATCATTCCATTCAAAGAGCAAGGTATAATTGCACATTAATTGTAGTACTATAGGTAAAGTTACTATAATTGTTCAGTTGTTGTCATGTCTGACTATTTGTGACCCCATAAACTGAAGCATGCCAGGCTTCCCTGTCTTTCACCATCTCCCAGAGTTTGCTCAAACCCATGTTGATTGAGTTGGTGATGCCATCCAACCATCACATCCTCATCTTCTCCTGGCTTTGATCCTTCTCAACATCAGGGTCTTTTCCAACAATTTGCCTCTGCATGAAGTGGCCACAGTATCAGAATTTCAGCTTCAGCATCAATCCTCCCAATGAATTTTCGGGTTGATTTCCTTTAGGATGGACTGGTTGGATCTCATTGTTGTCCAAGGGATTCTCAAGCATCTTCTCCATCACCACAGTTTGAAAGCATCAATTTGGCGTTCAGCCTTCTTTGTTTTTAACATCTTTTGTTTCTTTAAGTTACTCAGTCGTGTCCGACTCTTTGTGACCCCGTGGATTGTAGCCTACCAGGCTCCTCGGTCCTTGGGATTTTCCAGGCAAGAATACTGGAGTAGGTTGCCATTTCCTTCTCCAGATGCGTTCAGCCTTCTTTATGGTGTAATTACCAAAAACAAAACAAAATAAGAAGTACATTTCTCTTTCACACAACAGTCAAAAGTGAGGATTTCAGAATGTCAATAGCCCAACTCCAGGGATCAAAGATGATGGCAATTTTGCTGTCTCCAACATACTATCTTTAAATTCATTGTTCTTATTGGAGTACCCATTGGCCCAAAGGTAAAGGAAAGTTCAGAAGCAGAGAAGCTATTTAAAAAATGTACAGAACAGCCTTTTAGACTCTGTGGGAGAGGGAGAGGGTGGGATGATGTGGGAGAGTGGCATTGTAACATGCATAATATCATAAGTGAAATGAATCGCTGGTCTAGGTTTGATGCAGGATGCAGGATGCTTGGGACTGATGCACGGGGATGATCCAGGGAGATGGTGTGGGGTGGGATGGGGGAGAGGGGTCAGGATTGGGAACTCATATACACTCGTGGCTGATTCATGTCAATGTATGGCAAAACAAATACAGTATTGTAAAGCAAAGCAAACTAAAAAATAAAAATTTTAAAAAAAGACACTAAAAAAAAAGTTAAGTAAAATTTCATATACTTTATCAAGTCATTCCAAAACTGAGAGTTTGTTCACATGAGCATATCTAGCTGAAGGTAAACCTGGGAATCATAACCTCAGATAATTACAGTGCTCTGTCTTCACTTATTTTATTAGAGAAGAAGGCAAAAACAAATTAGGTAGACAATTTTCAGTTTCTACCATATCAACTCTAAGAAAAGAGACATGAAATGTAAAGATAATTTTAATACTAGATTCTGTTTTATGGAGTTTAGGGTTGATATATACACACTGTTATACTTGAAATGGATAATCAACAAAGACCTACTATATAGCACTATAAACTCTGATCAATATTATGTAACAACCTAACTGGGAAAATAATTTGAAAAATAATAGATACATGTACATATGGAACTCAGTCACTNGTTTCTTTAAGTTACTCAGTCGTGTCCGACTCTTTGTGACCCCGTGGATTGTAGCCTACCAGGCTCCTCGGTCCTTGGGATTTTCCAGGCAAGAATACTGGAGTAGGTTGCCATTTCCTTCTCCAGATGCGTTCAGCCTTCTTTATGGTGTAATTACCAAAAACAAAACAAAATAAGAAGTACATTTCTCTTTCACACAACAGTCAAAAGTGAGGATTTCAGAATGTCAATAGCCCAACTCCAGGGATCAAAGATGATGGCAATTTTGCTGTCTCCAACATACTATCTTTAAATTCATTGTTCTTATTGGAGTACCCATTGGCCCAAAGGTAAAGGAAAGTTCAGAAGCAGAGAAGCTATTTAAAAAATGTACAGAACAGCCTTTTAGACTCTGTGGGAGAGGGAGAGGGTGGGATGATGTGGGAGAGTGGCATTGTAACATGCATAATATCATAAGTGAAATGAATCGCTGGTCTAGGTTTGATGCAGGATGCAGGATGCTTGGGACTGATGCACGGGGATGATCCAGGGAGATGGTGTGGGGTGGGATGGGGGAGAGGGGTCAGGATTGGGAACTCATATACACTCGTGGCTGATTCATGTCAATGTATGGCAAAACAAATACAGTATTGTAAAGCAAAGCAAACTAAAAAATAAAAATTTTAAAAAAAGACACTAAAAAAAAAGTTAAGTAAAATTTCATATACTTTATCAAGTCATTCCAAAACTGAGAGTTTGTTCACATGAGCATATCTAGCTGAAGGTAAACCTGGGAATCATAACCTCAGATAATTACAGTGCTCTGTCTTCACTTATTTTATTAGAGAAGAAGGCAAAAACAAATTAGGTAGACAATTTTCAGTTTCTACCATATCAACTCTAAGAAAAGAGACATGAAATGTAAAGATAATTTTAATACTAGATTCTGTTTTATGGAGTTTAGGGTTGATATATACACACTGTTATACTTGAAATGGATAATCAACAAAGACCTACTATATAGCACTATAAACTCTGATCAATATTATGTAACAACCTAACTGGGAAAATAATTTGAAAAATAATAGATACATGTACATATGGAACTCAGTCACTTTGTTGCACAACTGAAACTAACACAGCATTGTTAATCAACTATACCCTAATATAAAATAAAAAGTTATAAATTATATTTGAATGTAAGAATAGATAAAGTATATATATACATATATATATAATACTATGTAAAAACACTGTAGATGATATCTAGGAGTCATAAATTTTACAGAACTTCCCAGGAGAGAGAAAAATTGCAGGTCATGTGGTTGAAAGTTTGAAAGTTTCAAGACATTGATGAGAAGTGGACTGAATCTTAAAGAATAAACGAGGCTTCAGCAGGTTAAAGTAATTATTGTAAATCTATATTTTCCCTAAGCTCTCTATTGCTCAACAATTTTCTTTCCCAAACATAATTTTAGCTGTTCTAGAATCTAAAGTCACATAGGTAAAAACATCTTATTTTAAGAAATTATTTATTCATAGTCGCTGCTCAGTGTCCTATATTTTCAGTTTTGTTGGAAACACATTTGTTTTCATGAAACTGAATTTCTTGAAAATAATCTTTTATAACTCTAAAATATTTTTATCAATGTAATTGACATAGGCTCATTTTGGCATCCAATCATCTATATTGACATATTGTATTAATTGTTCTGACTATGATGACATATGAGTTGAGTCAAAAACTGATCATGGACCATGGGCTCAAAGATATTAGTCAAAAATCAGAACAAGCTCAGAAAGCTGCAAAAGAAACCTCTGATGATTATGGCCAGATCAGAGATGATGCTGTTATGTCATATTGCCTCCAAGGTGACACAAAAATGTCTTTTTGTCATGCAATTTTTATGGGTCAAGTACGATGCTCATAGTAGTGTGTATTCAAAGTCTAATGTGCAAACTTGTAATTAGTTAATATGTGTTGACAAGAGAAACTAAAAGGGACTATCATATGAGAGATTATCATATTGTCTATCCCAAGAAAAGGGATTTTTTTTTTACTGCTTCTATCAACTAAAGGTTTATTCTCCTACAGACTATTTCCGTATCAGCTTTTTAACCTTCCACAGGAATTTTGACAATAAATGTAACAAATTGATTAACTTCTACTTAATATCTAAACAGGGCTAACCCTTCAGGGGTCTGAAATTTTACCCTGTTCAGCTGGGTTTCTACCAATCTTTCTTGCCCATCTCCTATCCCTCCAAACCAATTCTACACCCCCAACTGGTATTTCAAAGACATAAAGTTTTCAAATTCTCGCAGATTTTTTAAAATTTACTATAGCAGGTAGGCTTATACAACCCGGTTCCTAACTCAACAGAAGTAAAGAGACACTGTTGCTAGATACTTGACGGTAACTGGTGAACATTAGCATCTAGTCATAATATATATGCTTTCTATCAACTATTTTCAAGGTTTAAATTTTATTTCAAACCAGCTCACAACTTTGGAAAATGGTGTGGATTTTATTAACAGAATTTTACTCTTTTCCTCATAACCTCTTGATTTGTTCCTCTGATTTTTTTTCCCCCCTTTTTTGGTCTCTGCTGCTTTCCTACTTTCTAATAAAATTACATGACTTCTTTCAATATATGATGTAGTACAGTACACATGTGCCATATACAAATGTATTTGTTATTCAGTCTTCCTTGAATAACAATGTAATCTATTAATTAACACACTTGAAAAAGCTGCGTTATATTAAATTGTTAAAGCAAGCAAAGTATTGATATTAGTTAGTATATTAGTTAAGCTTTGTGAAGAAGGAGATAAAGAAAAAGATGACTTTGATATTGGGTCTGAAATAGAAGCTGATTTTTATGTTGAGTAATGATCAAGTTATATTCTATAATTCCAGGGCTTACAGTGGTACCATAATTATTCAAATGTGTTTTCTGAATATGGAAATTTCCCAGTTCTTACCATTTTTGAGCAGCTGGTAAGAATAAAGAACTAGAATAATCCACAGTATTTTTTTTATTTTTTCAGGGCAATACCTGGGACTTTTACACATTCATTCTCCTTACCTGTTTCTTTAGAACATGACCATATGGCTAAAGTTGGCACTAAAGAATGGTGGGCACATAGATTTTAGCTGAATGGCCATGTGCCTAGCTAATATGCTATTACTATAAATTAACTAAACATGGATATTAGGCTACAACTAGCCACCTTCAAAATTCTCCAAGCCAGGATTCAGCAATACATGAACCGCGAACTTGCAGATGTTCAAGCTGGCTTTAAAAAAGACAGAGGAACCAGAGATCAAATTGCCAACATCCACTGGATCATTACAAAGCAAGAGAGTTCTAGAAAAAAAAAAACATCTATTTCTGCTTTATTGACTGTGTCAAAGCCTTTGACTGTATGGATCACAATAAACTGTGGAAAATTCTAAAAGAGATGGGAATACCAGACCACTTGACCTGCCTCTTGAGAAACCTGTATGCAGGTCAGGAAGCAACAGTTAGAACTGGACATGGAACAACAGACTGGTTCCAAATAGGAAAAGGAATATGTCAAGGCTGTATATTGTCACCCTGCTTATTTGACATATGTGCAGAGTACATCATGAGAAATTCTGGGCTGGAAGAAACACAAGCTGGAATCAAGATTGTTGGGAGAAATATCAATAACCTCAGATATGCAGATGACACCACCCTTATGGCAGAAAGTGAAGAGGAGCTAAAAAGCCTCTTGATGAAAGTGAAAGAGGGGAGTGAAAAAGTTGGCTTAAAGCTTAACATTCAGAAAATGAAGATCATGGCATCTGGTCCCATCACTTCATGGGAATTGATGGGGAAACAGTAGAAACAGTGTTAGCCTTTATTTTTTTGCCTCCAAAGTCACTGCAGATGGTTATTGCAGCCATGAAATTAAAAGATGCTTACTCCTTGGAAGGAAAGTTATGATCAACCTCAATAGCATATTGCAAAGCGGAGTTATTACTTTGCCAACAAAGGTCTGTCTAGTCAAGGCTATGGTTTTCCCAGTGGTCATGTATGGATGTGAGAGTTGGACTGTGAAGTAAGCTGAATACTGAAGAATTGATGCTTTTGAACTGTGGTGTTGGAGAAGACTCTTGAGAGTCCCTTGGACTGCAAGGAGATCCAACCAGTCCATCCTAAAGGACATCAGTCCTGGGTATTCACTGGAAGGACTGATGCTAAAGCTGAAACTCCGGTCCTCTGGCCACCTCATGCAAAGAGTTGACTCATTGGAAAAGACTCTGATGCTGGGAGGGATGG
>SJYA01002822.1:366093-594224 GCA_006410615.1 Neotragus moschatus
AGATCATGGCATCTGGTCCCATCACTTCATGGGAATTGATGGGGAAACAGTAGAAACAGTGTTAGCCTTTATTTTTTTGCCTCCAAAGTCACTGCAGATGGTTATTGCAGCCATGAAATTAAAAGATGCTTACTCCTTGGAAGGAAAGTTATGATCAACCTCAATAGCATATTGCAAAGCGGAGTTATTACTTTGCCAACAAAGGTCTGTCTAGTCAAGGCTATGGTTTTCCCAGTGGTCATGTATGGATGTGAGAGTTGGACTGTGAAGTAAGCTGAATACTGAAGAATTGATGCTTTTGAACTGTGGTGTTGGAGAAGACTCTTGAGAGTCCCTTGGACTGCAAGGAGATCCAACCAGTCCATCCTAAAGGACATCAGTCCTGGGTATTCACTGGAAGGACTGATGCTAAAGCTGAAGCTCCGGTACTCTGGCCACCTCATGCAAAGAGTTGACTCATTGGAAAAGACTCTGATGCTGGGAGGGATGGGGGCAGGAGGAGAAGGGGATGACCGAGGATGAGATGGCTGGATGGCATTACTGACTCGATGGACATGAGTTTGAGTGAGCTCCGAGAGTTGGTGATGGACAAGGAGGCCTGGCATGCTGCGATTCATGGGGTTGCAAAGATTCAGACACTACTGAGCGACTGACCTGAAATGAACTAAACTGAACTGAACTGAACTGAAGCCATCTTCCATATGTGCTTTTTGTGCTGTAAATTTCTAAGAGGTAGGGCTTCACTAATGCTATTAGCATCCTTTAATTGAACATACAAAAGCAGACAATTTATCAAAGACTAAATTCTTGATTTGCCTTCTTTCTGAGCATAAGTCAGAGGTCTCTTTAGGAATGCAAGTTACTTTAAGGTGTAGCTCACAGATCAACTTTTTATAATGCTATAGTCTTTCCAACTGAAACAATGAGCAATGAAAATCCAATTCTAAATTATCTATGTTTTTTTTTTCCCCCAATATGCCACATCTAAACAATATTTAACAGGAATTTCCTTTTTTAAAAAATCCTTGTTTCATATCATCTCCATTTAAAAAATTCCACACATTTATCCTAAACTTATATTTTCATTAAATTTTAATGTTTCCTCTTACTTTAAAATCCTTGAGTAGCATTTTATGTGCATACTTCTCTCCATGATGAAGACTTAACCTGTAACAACCTTCACACATTTTTGTAAAGCCCTGTTTTACCTGAGGATTTCTGATATAACAAAAAATAAATGAGCTAGCCTTAATTGGTATTGGTTATGTCCTGAAACCTGTTCTATTATTAAACAAACAAACAAACAAAAACTTATCTTTAGTTTTCTTTATATGAATGTTTAATACACAGATTTTTTTAATGGTTTTTTAAAACATGGTTTGGTATTTGAGTATAATACAACAAAAACTTTTTTAAAAATCCCACTTTATAAGCTAGAACTAATGGGAAATTAAGACAAGAAGTACCATATAATGCATTTTTTTTTATCAAGCGTGTTCTTTACTTAGGAAAATAGAATCCACTTTCATTGAACTATTAATGTGAAAATACAGAGCATGAATTAAGGGACAAATGTTATGCTATAGACAGTAAAACCTTTTAGGTATTTATAGAAAAGGAACTCCTAAAATACAACTCTTCTTTTTCTATATTTCACCTTCTACTCAGTTGTTATACAATAAACAAAGATTTGCTAAGTGTGTTAGGGTTTTCTGTGCTGAATCAGGCCATTAAATGGTTGACCCTAGGTTGAATGGAAATGAAAGAAAGAAAAGGGATCTTATTCAGGAAGGAGAGTATAAAAAAGAAAGAGATCAACATTAAATGAAAAATGACTATATTAGGTCAAACTAGGTAATTAGAAAAAATGGTTTTTAACAGGTATTATGGAGTTAGATTTTACATCCTGTGTAGGTGTTCAAACTGCTAACTTTTCTGTGAAGTGGTTTGTCATCAGGATTAAGAGGTGGACACAGGATGAAAACCTTCCATACTGAAATGCACACTAGTTCATATTCAGTTATATGTGGTCATTTGTGCATCATAAAATCTCATGATAAAAATTTCCCTGGGTCTACAGCAAGAAGGTACTAAATTTCAGGGCAAAGAGGTTGATCTACTTGGCCTTTGAGTGTCGTGTCAGTAGAACACATTAACTTTTCACAGTGCACTCAATTGCCCTGTCCTTCACAACTGCATCACTATGCTAAAAAATGTGATTTTCATAGAAATGTTCGATTCTGCAGCCTGGAGACTTTGTGAAGGGGGAAAAAGTATCATTTTTGCACTTAAACTGCTCTTCAAATTGCTCACTTTAGAAAGTTAAGATTGTCCATGAGTATGACACCGGACCAGTACACACTGGGATATTTTTAACCCTTTCATCTTTAGTTAATTAGTTCTGCTGTCTTTTGAGTGTCTACTTTGGGTCAAATCTCCAAACACGAATGAAGTAAAGCCTTTCAAACTTTAGTTTTCCCACCCTCCCTCAAACAATTCCAGGCATTTGCATATTAAGAAGCACTCAAATTTCTTTTTTTTTTTTTTTGTCTTTGCTTACTTGTAAATGTGCAAAAGTTTTTACAGTGATTTCTGCAGGTTAGGACTACACAAGACAATGAAAATCTTTCCTTGAGAGAAGCTGCTTTTAGCTCATTATCCTTCACCAAATGACCTCCCTCTCTCAACACATCAGTGAGTTCTCACTACATTTTTATTCTCAGTCTGTTGGTTTATAAGTCTTCTGTAAAGGAACTTCCCTTCCCGTGGTTTGAAGACTAGGTTAAAGCAGTAAGGTTTTAGTCATACATATTTAAAAGTGCAGTTGCAAGAGTCTTCACATCAGAAGCGAAGACTGTATATCTTTTTTTTTTTTTTTTAATCATTGAGTAGTTTCTGAAGTTCTCTTTGACAATTTATCTATCACGGTTCCCCTATTGAATATTCTAACAGTGTGCCTAGTTAATCTTCTGATGTAAACAAAAGTTTAGCTTTTTACATCTCCTTCACTATCTGACAAATTTGAGACTGAATGTCAATTTATCTCTGAAAAGCAACTATCCAAAGTAATGAAAATACCCCCACTACACAAAATGCTCATAGCATGTTAATACTTTTTTTAATCTTTCTTACATTTTCTTTCCTTCATGATTAATATCACAAATATTTATGCAATCATCACTATAAATAAACCCACTCTGTGGCAATGTGGGGGAGAACTCAAAAGCTATGCTTGTCTTTCCACATGCCTTACTAATATTATTTAATAATAACAATAATATTGAAATATCCTACATTGACAAAATCCTATTATCCCTCTCTTCATTACTCCTATCTCCACTCCCACCAATAAGCATTTATTTGACACTGACCATTCACAATACACTATTTTTTACAAGTAAGAAGGAAACAAAAATATTGTGTATAGTCCCTGTGTTTAAGTGGGATTCCCTGGTGACTCACACAGTAAAGAGTCTGCTTGTAATGCAGGACACTTGAGTTCGATCCCTGAGTCAGGAAGATCTTGAGAAGAAAATGGCAACCTCAGTATTCTTGCCTGGAAAATCCCATGGAATAAGGAGCTTGCTGGGTTATAGTCCATGGGTCTCAAAGAGTTGGATATGACTTCACTTTCACTTTGTGTTTAAGTAGTTTGCATTTTAATAGGAGAGAAAACCATACGGCTATGTAATTTAGGAGTATAGACAAATAAATAATCAATAACTTAGTTGAGGTTCCCACGTTTCTGATCACAAGAATTTCCTGATGTGCTTTTTCAAAATAGTTTCCTGAGCCCTTCTGAGCTGGAGGTTAATTCTCACCTTTGACAGTCAAGTGAAGCTGCTGGTTCAGCTGCTCACTCTGAGTACCAAAGCCCAAGGAGGTACTGAATCTAATTTTGTGGGAAAGGATCAGATAAATTGCATTTTTATAAGGACCCAAGTTTCATTATGCTATGTTCCAAAGCTCTGGTCTTATTTTCACAGATGAGGAAAAAAGATTGCATGCTGAATAAATCAGTGTTTCCAACTCTAGCTATGGATCAAGGTGGCTTTTCACAAAACTCTTACTTTTCTCTACTGAATCACACACTCTTTGGAGGTGGTCTGGGAACTGCACTTTTGAAAAGCTGCTCATAGAATATTATGCATAGTAAAGTCTGCTCTAGGATTTACCCACATTTACTACAGCAAGTTATAGGCTGAGCTAATACCTTTTCTCATATAGAGAATTAAGATGTTAGTTACTGGAGTGAAGTGTGAATCTGAATCATTACTCAATTTTATAATCTCTGCTAACCACAGCAGTCACTGTTATTGTTCTCCTCCCAGGCACAGGATAGACTGTGTTTCCTTGCCCTGGGTTGTTGGGTTAGGCCAAATGACAAGTTCATTTTGGAGGGGAAGGAAAAGGGTGAAAGTGAAATGTCAAGGCCTTTCTCAAGCATGTTTGTAAACCTCAAGGATGAGATTTAGAGTAGATTGATACTTTACTTCATCTAGCATGTTAATAAACCTTTAGATATATTAAAACATAAAAATAAGTATGGCAATTTTTTATTTTTAAAATAAAGTATCAAAATGTCCCACATGATTAAGGATTTGGAAAGAACAGTCATGAACCAAGGAAGAGGGACTCCACAAAACTAAGGACCAGGGACCTGAGATGAGAGAATAGTCCAGAGGTAGAAGAATGGAGGTAGGTGTGGGAAAGAAACACCTAAAAAGTAAGTAATAAATTGTATGAAAAGCGGAACTGCACAGAGATAAGAATGGTAAACAAACTGGCAGGGTTAAGGACATAAGAAAAGGACAGCTAGTATCTAATTTTAGTAATTTATATATGGCTCAGTGGTCAAGAATCCTCCTGACAATGCAGGAGATGTGGGTTCCATCCCTGGGTTGGGAAGATCCTCTGGAGAAGGAAATAAAAACCCGCTCTAGTATTCTTGCCTGAGAAATCCTATGGACAAAAACGCCTGGTGGGCTACCTCTGTGAGGTTGAAAGAGTCAGTCATAACTTAGTGACTAAACAACAACAACATATCTGTCATATACCCTTTAGTAGAGGTGCATTAAGGCTTCCCTGGTGGCTCAGATAGTAAAGAATCCATCTGCATTGTGGGAGACTTGGGTTTGATCACTGAGTTGGGAAGATCCCCTGGAGGAGGGCATGGCAACCCACTACAGTATTCTTGCTTGAAAAATACCCAGGGACGTGAGTCTGATCGGCTACAGTCCATGGGGTTGCAAGAGTCGAACATCGGACATGACTGAGTGTCTAAGCATGGCACAGCAGAAATGCCTTAACTAGTTGTGTGTCTCGGTGTATGCTTGTATTTAATAGGTATGTTGGAGACTTGAGGTTAAAGAAATGAGCTCTAAGAACTTGAAAATATTTATAAGGTTTTATAACTTAGTACATTTTTTTCCAAAATCCAAATAAATCAAAATTAGCTTTGATGTCTACTTATTCCCCTTGTAAACTCCTGTTCATTATTATCCATAGACCTACCTCTTTCCTTTGGAGAAGGAAATGGTGACCCACTCCAGTATTCTTGTCTGAAGCATCCCATGGGCAGATGAGCATGGCAGGCTGAAGTCCATGGGGTCACAAGAGTCGGACACAACTTAGTGACTAAACCCCCATCACCACCTCTTTCCTTTCCTGACATTATCAGCACAAACATCTGTGTTATTTGTTTTTGTTTTCCTTGATTTCCTATTGATTTCAACTCATCTTTTTTGGCTATTGATAATGTTTTATGTTACTTATGTAAGGTCATTTTCATACTGGGGAATACATAACCAAACAAATATTTATAGCATATGAATCTTTAGGGTTGACATTATAGGAACTGTGTGAAGGTAAGAGAGATTGATACTTTGGCCAGAGAAAGTACAATACAAGAATATCTACTAAAATTAATGTAATTAAAGAAGTATATCAAGGGCCAACATTAAAAAGAGGAAAAGAATGCTATCTTTGACATTTTGCAGAGTTTTTCCACATATAAATTTCTCAACAATCTGTGAACATATGAGCTAGATATTTTATCACCAATTTATATATGACCACTAAGAAGTCACCGACTTGATGGACATAAGTTTAAGTGAACTCCGGGAGTTGGTGATGGACAGGGAGGCCTGGTGCGCTGTGATTCAGGGGGTCGCAAAGAGTCGGACATGACTGAGCAACTGAACTGAACTGAACTGAACTAATAAGTCAACAACAAATTGAAGTGAGGCATAAGAACTTTGTCTACACAACATGTCCATAGAGGGTAGATGGAACCCAGACCCAGCTAATGACTGTAAGATTCTGAAAATAAGTCAGTTTTCATTCTGTCTCAACTCACAACAATTGTTAGTCTGTTTTGCACCAGAAAGTAGATATAGAAACTGGGTGGAATTTAAAAGATGAATATTTTATTATTATTTTTTTAAACATAAGTCTGCCTAACAAAGGAATAAGTTTCCTCAGAAGTAGTTTCTTCTGCCACACTGATAGTGTTCCAAGAGAAGAAAGGTGATATCCTGGAATATTGCAGATTGAACTCTTTCTTTTTCTTTTGTGATGTTGGATCAGATGTGAGCTAAATTTTCTTATAAATCCCCAATTCTATGCCTCTGAGGTCCTAACTACTTTATCGTGTGGTGCAGAATACAAATGAAATAAGTTAAGGGAAGTGAGTACCCAACAGATATTTATTACCTTTCTGCAAATGTGCCAGCTCATGCAATGGACATAGTTGTCTGCCTGCTCACTACCTCATCTTTCAGACTGTGAATCAAACTGGGTGACTGGAAGGAAATAACCAAGAGAAAAAGCTCTCTGGAAAAAAAAAAAAAAAAGACCGGAAAAAAAATCAGATGTTAACTTCTCAACACTTGCTCAAGTCTAGGTTTTCTAAGAGTATTTTCTTAGAGTTCTATTTTGACCTCTATCCCTCCCCTGGGTGTCAGAATGTGGAAGAAGAATCCCGCTGATTGACTCAAGAAACACATTACCAGAAGCTCTCTATTTTAACAGTTAAGGCCATGGAAGCAATTTGTACTTTACTTAGAAGTTTATTGCATTTTGATAATTGCTTTTCCCCTTGAACTGTAGAGTTTTAAAATATAATTTTTCACTGACTATAAAAAGAAAAAAAAATCCATATAACTTTAAGAGCATTTTCAAAGCTTTTAAAGTCTTCACTAAACTAAAGCAGCCCAAAGTTACCTTGTTGGGTTGTTTCAAGTTAGCATAATAATTATTTTTTTTAACTCTCTCACATCCAAGGTACCCAGAGAAAAAGAAATGACAGAGATATTCTATTATTATAGAGCATTCTATCCAGGAACTATGTTTCTGAAGAACTCAGTGAAGGGAAGAGAACATCAAATAGCTTGTCAATGAGTTTGGCATGGTTCTGTTTGTAAACATGAAAATAAACAACAGTCTGAAGTGCTCTAACTCATAGAGCTCAGTAGCTAGTCAAACAGTGTCACTGAACAAACTTAGTGGATAAATTTCTCTGTGTATGGCTGTTTCCAAGTGTGAATATGAATACAGCCTACTAGTTAAAAGTCTATGCTAGTTTCTAAATATCATGAGAATAGTTTACAAGGACTGGCCTCCTATGGATTATAAAACAGTTGCACAAATCTTCCCATATAGATTGTCTACACCTGGAAATATTTGCTTTGCATGGATCTGAACAGATAGTAATAATAATAGTAGTTTAAAGTTCTATATGTCATTCTGAAATGTTTCTTAGGGTTGCTTTTGAATTTTCTCACTTCCCTCTAGCCTTGTTTTTATTAGACTTAGATTTGATTAAACTCTGTGTGTGTGTGTGTGTGTGTGTGTGTGTGTGTGTGCACTTAGTCACTCAGTCACAACTGGCTCTTTGCGACACAATGGACTGTAGCCCAACAGGCTCTTCTGTCCATGAGGATCTTCTAGACAAGAATATTGGAGCGGTTTGCCATGCCCTCCTCCAGGGAAAATTCCTAACCCAGAGATCAAACCCAGATCTCCCATATTGCAAGTGGATTCTTTACTGTTTGAGCCACCAGGGAAGCCCTTAACTAAACTAACTTGTTTGATTTCAAACACGACTCTACAAAAATTTTGGTGATCAAACCATCCAAAATATACCTGTCTATAATAATTTATGTTTAATAGAACTATGTTCAAACTGTTTATCATGCTTCTTTTATAGTATTATAATTTATACTTTCTAGATTAGGTCATGGAAAATGCCAGGCTGAATGAAGCTCAAGCTGAAAACAAGATTGCCAGGAGGGTTATCATAACCTCATGTATTCAGATTACATCACCCTTATGGCAGAAAACAAAGAGGAACTAAAAAGCCTCTCGGTGAAGGTGAACAATTAGAGTTAAAAAGCTGGTTTATATTCCAGTTTGACCCACCTCATTAGAACCGAATTCAAATCTATTCTTTTTAATGGCGGAGTAATAGTCCATTGTTTATATACCTGTGGCAGATTTATGTTGATGTATGGCAAAACCAATAAAATATTGTAATTAACCTCCGATTAAAATAAATACATTTATATTAAAAAAAAAACCCACTGGTTTAGAACTTAACATTCAAAAAACCAAGATCATGGCATCCAGTCCCATCACTTCACGACAAATAGATGTGGAAACAATGGATGCACTAGGAGATTTTATTTTCTTGGGCTCCAAAATCAATGCAGATGGTGACTGCAACCATGAAATTAAAAGACGCTTGCTTCTTGAAAGAAAAGCTATGACCAACCTAGACAGCATATTAAAAAACAGAGACATTACTTTGCTAACAAAGGTCCATCTAGTCAAAGCTATGGTTTTTCCAATAGTCTTATATGCATGTGAGTCTTGGACTATAAAGAAAGCTGAGCGTCGAAGAAGTGATACTTTCAAACTATGGTGCTGGACAAGACTTCTGAGAGTCCCTTGGATCTCAAGGAGATCAAGCCAATCAATTGTAAAGGAAATCAATCTGAGATATTCATTAGAAAGACTGCTGCTGAAGCTGAAGTTCCAATACTTTGGTTACCTAATGTGAAGAGCTGACTCATTAAAAAAAAAATCCTGATGCTGGAAAGATTAAAAGCAAGAGGAGTGAGGACAACGGAGTACAAGATTTTGGGATGGCATCACTAATGCAATGGACATGGGTTTGAACAAGCTCTGGGAGATGGTGAAGGATAGGGAAGCCTGCTGTGCTGCAGTCAATGGGGTTGCAAAGAGTTGGACATGACTAAGTGACTAAATAACAGCAAGAAGAGGTCACCAGCTTAGCATAAACTTTTATTAACTTGCCATGACCCCCAGAGGTAGATAGAAAAAAAGCCAGAATGGAAACCAGAATCATTAATTCAATATCCATATTAAGATTATTCATCTTGACACCAGTAAGGCAAATTATCCTCCACCAATGATCTTCATCTCCATCAATGATCATGTAAAATTGTGAACTTATAAAGGAATGAACAAGACCATGCAGTAGTATATTCTTTTCCACAAATGACTTATTGTCAAGTAAGATAGAAACACTTCAAAGAGCGGGCATTTCATAGAAGGCTCTCATTTTGGAAATGTGTTTCCTTTTCTAGTGTAAGCAATCTCCAGTTTATTATCCTATCTATTAATAAATTCATGGATGATGGATCCATAATGGGTGATAAAGGGAAATTAGGTTAATAACAATAACTCACTTACCTAATGCTCCATACTTTCCAAAGTGCTTTCAATTATAAATGATATTTGATGAACATCCTAGTGAGATTGACAAGTCAGAGATTTGTAGTGTTTGGAAAGAAGATTCGTTAAATGACAGTGTGATTTTGTACAGCTGAAAGTCTTATGAATAACATGTACTCAGTTATGTACCTAAATGTCCTACAAGATTAATGATAATGTTCAGTATTGAGCAATAAACAATGAACGCTTCAATTGAATCCTGGTGCTTGTACACACACAAGTGCACCATCTTCCATTTAAAGGTGAGGAGACAAAGGCAGTTAGAAAAGTGAACTTGGCCACTCAGGCAGTTAGTGCAGAGCCAGGAAAAGACCGGAGTTTTGAAGCTGAATAATAAGGGGCAATCACAGTTCTTTTCATTGTGTCACCAACTGTCTTTGAGAGTCAAACTCTTTTCTAAATGGGCTGTGAGCTCAAGTATTTTGGCATTTCTTGTCATTTTTTATAAGAAGCTGTATCCTATCCTAGTGGTGTACATTTAAAACACTGTCTTTAATCAATGGGATCTGTGGAAGCTTTTTCCTCTTTGTATCACAAGGTTGTTCAATATTGTATTGGGAAGCACTTTGAACTCCTAGGAAGTTAAGTGCTATTTAATTGCAAAGTGTTATTAGTCCTATGACTGTCATTATATGCACTAGCACAATTTTACAGTTAATGCATCTCAATATTACTGCTGTTGACATCCTTCACTTTTTTGTTTTAAACTGGCTCAGTGGCAGAATTGGATGTCTCAGGGGACTGGTTATTGGAAATTTGATTCAGCATCTCTTGCTTTTAGGTCTTTAATATCCAACGTGTTGCCCTACTATCCCATTTTTTTTTTTTAGTGGCATCAATACTGTCCTCATGCTTGATTCACAATCCTGCAACAATATGCATCAGGTCTATGTGATGCGAAAAGATCAATTTACAGAGAGATGCAATCATTATCCAAATATAATGATTTTAACATTTTTACCTGCAAAAATAATTTATTTCACTGCTGCTGCTGCTGCTAAGTCGCTTCAATCATGTCCAACTCTGTGCGACCCCATAGACAGCAGCCCACCAGGCTCTGCTGTCCTTGGGATTCTCCAGGCAAGAACACTGGAGTGGGTTGCCATTTCCTTCTCCAAATTTATTTCACTAATTGTGTTCTATTTGTCTTTTTTTGTAAAAGAAACATTTTCAGTTAAAACACTTAATCTGTACTTGCCAAGACAATCTCATATGGTGTATTTTTTTAGGTTCCTACTTCCCTCTACTGCTTCTGCCCACAATTCATTCCAAATCCACTTCTCTTACTGAGACACAGAGACTCATTTCTGGTTTCTGTTGAAAAGTAGGGAAGTGATATGTAACATTTATCATGTGATACTTTACATTTGATCAACTAACAACTCAATTCTTTGGTATACTACAAAGTTCATCTCTCTCATTACTTACCTCTCACCCTATCGTGTTAGGATTTCTGCTCTTAATTGTCAAATTCTCCATTTGCCACTTATCATATCCTAGGGTTGGCTATGTAAAAGTTTGAAATCATTGCGTTTGTATTTGGGGATGAGGTAGGTAGAAATTTTGTGCAGAAAGGAAACACAGAGATAAATGTCAAATGAACCAAAGAGGTAAATAACTATTTCATCTCCCCGAAAGTTTTTTTCCATCTGTAAAACTATGAGCAAAAATTAGAAATACAATAAATTATGGCAAGTGGAAACATAGAATATGGAACAAAATATGCCTTGCAGTTTAAAAAAGTTAGGGTATGCAACTTTATTATCAAAGTTTTGTACTAAATTTCTGCTCTCTAATTATTGGTGTGCATTTTATCGAGTGCAGTTCAGTTGGTTCAATGTATCACATGTTCAGTGCCAATCTTTAAAAGCATATGTCACAATTATTTCTCCATATAGTTTTCATAAAGGACCTTAAAATAAATCTAGTCAATATATGTGAAAAAATAATAAGGAAAAATATATCGGTTAATAGATTCTGTAGCTCAAAGCATTCTGGCATATAGCATTATAGCATTATACATCAAATCAGTATTATTATCATGACATAGTAAATTATGAAGTAAAAACAAGGTGCACTTTAGGGAATCAGAAAGGAGACACTAAAGTGATTTAGATGAGGGTAGAAAGACATGAAGAAAAAAAAATTTGATTTTAACTCTAAGTGCTATGTCAGACTTGGGTGATCAGATACAAGAAGTTGTTTTTTGTTTTAGGTTGTATTCTCCCAAAAGTAAACTCTGAGGCAAGGATTCAAATGCACAGAGTTTACATGGGAGGTGCCAGAGTGGGAAGTGATGCTGAGAATACAAATTGGTAAGCCTAGGAGGCAACTAGAACCTAGGAGGCAAACAGCACCTTGGAGGGGACACAAAATTAGATGCTTCAAATTACTCCATCCAAAAGGAAAGGGAAATAGGTTATTTATAAACCAACTACAAAGAGTCATTGGGTGAAGACTGCTAGTGAGGCTGTTAATTCCTGCACAATGCTAGATAAACAAAGTGGCCTTCAAGAGTTCATGAACTTAACTTGAATAGAAAGACACCCCCCTTCTCTCTTTACCTAACCCTCATATGAATGACTATTCTTTGTGAGTATACATGTTGTAAATAGGTCAGAACCCTTCCTCTTTCATTGCTAACAGCACAAAACTGAAATGTCCACAGCAGGCTCTGCTCTATCTTTTCTCAAAGTAATTCTACTTCCTGAAGGAGAACTAGAAGGCAGAGAGTACAGTCACCAAAGAACGATTTTGAATTGGCAATACAGAGAAGAAAATATAATTCACTGGATTAAAATTTCAGTGGAAATGTGAATTGGGAATGGGTTTTATAAAGGAGACACTGTCAGTTACACTAAGAAACTAATAAGCTGATTTCTATCCACTGGGACAAAGGAGAAGGGGAGTAGAATGAATCACCATTTTCCACTATAACAATGACAGTTGGAAGACTGTTATGACTCTTCTGATGATAATAATTTCCATTTCGATAGGCTCCTTTTCCAAGACACTTAAAGTATTGTAGAAGTGATTTTTGCCATCCATCCTCATATCTCAAAGAGGAGAGGTACAAATGTTTGTATCCTCATTTCATAGACAGCAAATGTGTCTAAAGGTTTCTGAATACACTGCAATTTTTGCAAAGAGATTTTTAATAAGGTATGCTGTAGAAACTGAAGCATTCAGTCATATATAAGAAGAAAAAGAAAGAAGTATAATATTTGGACACATAACTCCCTACTAGTTCTTATTTTCATCTCATAACCCATGTTTGACAAGGAGAATATCAAAGGATAAAATACTGTTGTCTGTATATATGATGTGTTTTTTATTAATAGCAATTTTAGTCTTAATATTATTTTAGTCTTTAGTATAAAGACATTCTTCTCTGATTCAGATATTGTTCTTTCCTCCCTCTTATCATAGTACTTATTTTCTATCTATGTCAATATATAGGATGGGATGAGCATGAATTAGGTGTTCTGTATATTTACTTGTTGAGGTACATAATGTCAGGTACCCACAAATAAAAATCATTAAACTCAAAATCTACAAAATCATTCAGGACATAAAAGGAACTAAGATCCATTAGGAGGAGAGAGATAGCCTGTAAATGGTGATAGTTTTCATCCAATTCTTCAGCTCTCTTCCAATTTAGAATATAATTGGACATTAGTATTGTCTTCCACAGAGAAGGCAATGGCACCTTACTCAAGTCCTCCAGCCTGGAGAATCCCACGGATGGAGGAGCCTGGTAGGCTATAGTCCATGGGGTCGCTAAGAGTTAGACAGGACTGAGCGACTTCACTTTCACTTTTCACTTTCATGCGCTGGAGAAGGAAATGGCAACCCACTCCAGTGTTCTTGCCTGGAGAATCCCAGGGATGGAGGAGCTGGGTGGGCTGCTATCTATGGGGAGACACAGAGTCAGACATGACTGAAGCGACTTAGCAACAGCTGCAGCAGCAGCAGCATTGTCTTCCAATATTTTACTCATTAAAAATACATGATTTATGATAATTTCACATAGTAGGAGAATAATTGTACCCCCAAATTTCCACCATCCTAACCTCTCAAACCTCTGAAAGTGCTATGTTTGTGGAAAAGTGGAATTAAGTTTGCAGATGAAATAAGTGTTGCTAATCAGCTGACCTTAAAACAGTAAGAATATCTCTAATGGGTCCAATATAATATGCCAAATGTAAATGTAGAAGAGTGAGGCAGAAGTCTCTGTGTCAGAGTGAAGAATGTGAAAAAGACTACTTAGCTATTGCTGGTTTTGGCTTTCCATGAACCAAGGAACATAGATAAACTCTATGCACGTGAGTTTGGGTGAACTCCGGGAGTTGGTGATGGACAGGGAGGCCTGGCAGGCTGCGATTCATGGAGTCACAAAGAGTCGGACATGACTGAGCTACTGAACTGAACTGAACTGAACTGAACTGAAGACCCTGGAAAAGGGAATAAATTTCTTCCTAGAGACTCCAGCAAATAATGTGGCTCTGTCAACACCTTAATTTTAGTTATATGAGACCCATTTCAGACTTCTGATCTCCAGAACTGTAGAATTATGAATTTGTTATTTTAAGCATCTAAGTTTGTGGTAATATGCTTTAGCAGCAATAGGAAACTAATATAGTATGAAGTACATGTTTAGTAAATAATAGAATGATGGATGAATCAAGAAGAATAAGTCAAATCTTATCACTTACTTACATCCAGAATATGAATATGATTTGGGAGAACTAGAGTCCATGAACTAGTTTCAAAAAGACAAAAAATCAAAGTTTCACATGGCAATTGCAATGCCCATCTATATCATTTTAATCCCAGTTTCACACCTTCACTGACATCATCTGTGAAGAAGAGCATGGTACTGGAAAAAAAAAAAAAAAGAATAATTGTTCATGAAATGTCCCAGAGGCTTTTTTGGAAGTGCTCGAGTTCTACAATAATAGCTATGCTAAAATAGTGTTTACTTTGTACACTGTTCTAAAAAATTGACGTATATCAACTAGTTTAGTCTTCACAACAGTTCTTTGAGTAAGGAAATTTCATTATCTTCATTTTATGGATGGGTGGTATAAATAGACACAGAGAGGTAATGTGACTTGTCCAAGATCACAAAGTAGCAGGGTCAGAATTCAAACTCTTTACGTATATTAAAAAATGCATTCAACCTAAAAATAACTTCACCATTTTCTAATGCAAATTTAATAGATAGCCTTTGATTTGAGCATTCATTATGTTTTATTGGCCCAAGTGATGGTTGAGACTAAAGATATTCAACAGAGAGGAAGCAGTATATGAATGAAGGCCAAGTGAAGGTCAGAGAAGTGTTCTGTTATCTAGTTCAGTTCAGTTCAGTCGCTCAGTCGTGTCCGACTCTTTGCAACCCCATGAAATGCACCATGCCAGGCCTCCCTGTCCATCACCTTCTCCAAGAGTTCACTCAGTCTCGCATCCATCGAGTCCGTGATGCCATCCAGCCATCTCATCCTAGGTCATCCCCTTCTCCTCCTGCCCCCAATCCTTCCCAGCATCAGAGTCTTTTCCTTTGAGTCAACTCTTTGCATGAGGTGGCCAAAGTACTGGAGCTTCAGCTTTAGCATCATTCCTGCCAAAGAAATCCCAGGGCTGATCTCCTTCAGAATGGACTGGTTGGATCTCCTTGCAGTCCAAGGGACTCTCAAGAGTCTTCTCCAACACCACAGTTCAAAAGCATCAATTCTTCAGCACTCAGCCTTCTTCATAGTCCAACTCTCACATCCATACATGACCAAAGGAAAACCATAGCCTTGACTAGACGGACCTTAGTTGGCANCCCAGGGCTGATCTCCTTCAGAATGGACTGGTTGGATCTCCTTGCAGTCCAAGGGACTCTCAAGAGTCTTCTCCAACACCACAGTTCAAAAGCATCAATTCTTCAGCACTCAGCCTTCTTCATAGTCCAACTCTCACATCCATACATGACCAAAGGAAAACCATAGCCTTGACTAGACGGACCTTAGTTGGCAAAGTAATATCTCTGCTTTTGAATATAATATGTAGGTTGGTCATAGCTTTTCTTCCAAGGAGTAAGGGTCTTTTAATTTCATAGCTGCAGTCACCATCTACAGCGATTTTGGAGCCCCCCAAAAATAAAGTCTGACACTGTTTCCACTGTTTCCCTCTCTATTTCCTATGAAGTGATGGGACCAGATGCCATGATCTTTGTTTTCTGAATGTTGAGCTTTAAGTCAACTTTTTCACTCTCTTCTTTCACTTTTATCAAGAGGCTTTTTAGTTCCTCTTCACTTTCTGCCATAGTAAGTATAAAAATCAAATAAAGAGGGAACCCCCCCAAACTTCTTTTCCTTTATAGGCATTACCTTATTTGAGAGCCATGCTGGTTTTTCCTGTACTTCTTATGTTGCTGAAAGGGATGTAATTGCTTTCCTGAAGAGTAGTGTAGCTTTTAGTTTGTCCAAGACATTTTAGTTATTGAACTAAGGAAATGGTTATAGGACTCTTTCAGAAGAGTCATATAATACCCCGGAGACCAGTGATAGTACAGCTGAAAGTCCTTGGTACCTTGGAGTGAATTAGGTTATTTTTCTAAGATTGAAAGGTGCACTGATGAACAAAGGAAAAAAAAAATAACTGTACTGGTAAAATATCAAACTCTAGCCTACGGATGATGTGTCTGCTTAATATTTTTGATTGCAACTAAATTAGAAAGACAAATATTTAACAGCCAAGGTTACATTCGTTATTGAGGCAAAATCGTATTTTCTTTCTAAGGTATAGTTAAAACTTTCAAGCAATTCAAGAGGTCTGGAAAAGAGCAAATAGTCATCAATTCTATCATTTAGTGAAACATTTGTGCCAGATGACAGATGTGTGTCTGAGGGTGTGTGTGTGTGTGTGTGCACTATATTTTTTAACAAAGAAGATATAATCCCGTATATACTTTCACATAGCCTGATGAAATTAGAACATATATAGGGAATACTTTCATATATATACATGCATNAAGAGCAAATAGTCATCAATTCTATCATTTAGTGAAACATTTGTGCCAGATGACAGATGTGTGTCTGAGGGTGTGTGTGTGTGTGTGTGCACTATATTTTTTAACAAAGAAGATATAATCCCGTATATACTTTCACATAGCCTGATGAAATTAGAACATATATAGGGAATACTTTCATATATATACATGCATACATATGAAAATATATTCTTATGGAATATGATTGAAATTTTATTACTTCAAAAATCATATGCACATTTATTTTGTTATATATAACATATATACAATACATATTACATGCTGTATATAAAAGTTAAATATCCAGAAGTGAAATGTGTTAAAGAATCTAATACAACTTTAAAGAGAGAAAACTAAAGCTCAAAAATGACTTCATCAAGGTCTAGTTATTAGCACGGCTAGTGCTAATAAGATATGTATTTTTCATTCTTAGTTCTCAGTTCAAAATTGTGCAAGAAACATGTCCTTCTTAGCTATACGAAAAGAAGTAAATATGGGCCACTGTTATTTACTTGTCATCAGATATATGAAATATGAAATGTCCCTACCTGGGCTACACAATGAAAGAAAGATGTGAAGAATTTGGAAGGGACTTAGAGAAGAGTTGGAAGGGCAATCAGAAACTCAGTTGTGAGGAAAAGCATTAAAGCAGAGAATATTCAGCTTGTAAGGAGGAACCTAAAGATGGATTTTGTGCATAATAGCAACTTGATAGCTTGGAACTACTCTCCATGGGACAAGCTCACTGAATAAGGGTGGGAAACATTTCCCAGTCATTGAACCAGGAAGACTTCAAAGTAAGAGCCTATTCCTTTCCATAACCCTTGCAAAAATATATCCAAATATTTTCCCCATCACTTCGAGATGAAATAATTGGTTCATTTACTTTTTGTTGTTGTTAAAGAATTGAGAAAAGGCAACATAAAAATTTGATATGCAAAAAATGCTACAGATACATCTCATTTCTATATTAGAGTCAATTAAAATTTGAACAGACACAAACTGAAGACTGGAAGGGATACCAGGAGACAGAATGGTAAGCATAGAAGCCATATCCTGGGCATTAACTGTAATGTTCCTCTCTAAAATGCTGAAACAATTGCATACTTTCTATGGCTTTTTAACTGTTTAGATTCATAGGTTCTACTCTGAATCATATTATAAGTGCCAGTGTGTAAGAAAGGGTTTTTCAAGCCGGACTAGAAGCCAGAGCACACTCAGTCTGGGGAGCAGGTAAGAAATGAAGCCAGTTAGAGTGGTCTCTCTTCCATGGATACTCTTTCAGATCTTGACCAGGGACCACAGCTCCCCTGCTCTAGTTTTAGAGGGCGGTGGTGTGGTTGGGCATGTGTGCTCATTTGTGTCCAACTCTTTGCAACCCCCAGCAGGTTCCTCTGTCCATGGGGTTTCCCAGGCAAGAATACTGGAGAGGGTTGCCATTTCCTACTCCAGTGGATCTTTCTAACTCAGGGACCAAACCCACATCTCTTGTGTTTCCTGCATTGGCAGGTGGATTTTTTACCACTGGTGCCACCTTAGAGGGTGGTGATCTGATCCCATCTCCAATGAAGAGAGAAGACCCAATCTCTAATTGCAGCATGAAAAGTGAAAGTCACTCAATCACGTCCGACTCTTTGCAACCCCACAGACTGTATCGTCCAGGGAATTCTCCAGGCCAGAATACTGGAGTGGGAAGATTTTCCCTTCTCCAGGGGTAGCTTCCCAAACCAGGATCAAACCCAGGTCTCCTGCATTGGAGGCAGTTTCTTTACCAGCTGAGCCACAAGTGAAGCCCAAGAATACTGGAGTGGGTGGCCTATCCCTTCTCCAGCGGATCTTCCCGACCCAGGAATGGAACTGGGGTCTCCTGCATTGCAGGTGGATTCTTTACCAACTGAGCTATCAGGGAAGCCCATAAATTGAAGTATGAGCAATTTAAATTAGTGGCTAGAAAACCTTCCCAATCCTAGGGCTGAAACAGGTTTCCGAGAGGTTCTGCAAACAAGTTCATATCAGTAGGGAATTACCTTGTAATTACTGAAACGTGTGCTGTCGTGTGGGAAACAAATCGTTGGTCTATATTCGGTTCAGGATACAGGATGCTTGGGACTGGTGCACGGGGATGATCCAGAGAGTTGATATGGAGTGGGAGGTGGGGGGGGGCAGTTCAAGACTGGGAACTCATGTACACTTGAGATGAAAAAAATAATAATAAATAAAAAATTTAAAAGATAAAAAAATAAAAATAAAAAATAAAAACTGCTTTAGTACCGGGTTTCATTATAAAACTGATTTAAAGAATTAACATACCTTTCCATTGTTTGTTTATCCTTTTTTGGTACTCACTACTATTTACATCATGTAAACAGGTTTTATTTTTATATACTAAAAATTCTCTTATCAATGTCTATAAATATTAAAATAAATTCCCTTACACATCTTAGCACAAACTTTCCAATCTTTCCACTGCTGATTATCTTAAGGTTCCAGACTCCCCTTTATCACCTTCAATTCAATCCTGACTTTCTCAGCTCCCATTCTGCCTTTAATTAGGTCTGGTTAAGACCCATGCTTTGCTCATAAATGATTCTTTTTGTGATATTATAAAATAAAAACAGAAAATCAATGTGAATCTTATGTCAAATATTAAATTCTAATTTTGGTTCAAAGTAATAGATGATCAAAGATAACCATGTTTAAACACCATGTTTAACATGTTTAAATATCACTGGACATGTAATTTTAGTCTTTTATTCAACTGTAGCAATGACTGAATCTTTTATAGAAAAAGACAAAACCATGTTATCCCACTAGGAAAATTGTGACCTAGACCAGAGTCAGAATAGAATGTGGTCTGAAGTGAAGAGATGGTAAAAATTGAACCTGGTTAAACATGACCTTGTGTCAGCCATAGACATCCAAGTAGTATCTGAATGGGCATTTAAGCTAGGAGATATTGATCAATGAATGCTCATGTAGTGATTAAAATGCACCACATTTAAACAGTACAGAAATAGTGCTCTTTAAAAAGTACATTAAAAAAGTAAGCCTACTTTATAGGTCTTAGAACATAATAGAATGCCAAAGCAAACAAATACCCCCAAAACAAATCCCATACACACACAAAGCAAAAAAAAAAAAAAAAAAAAAAAGGCAGAAGGAAAGCATTTTAAATTACTTTATCAAAATTAAGAAACTTAACATTTAAAATTTATACAACTGATTTCAGTAGATGTCTGAATTGGAAATGTTGATTTTAGGCTTCTTTTTAATTGTTACTATGGCAAAATTTAACTCTTGGGAATTTAAACAGCAGGACATTGGGTAACAAGGCCTAATTTGAGCCACTGTCAGATCATACTATATATCCTATCTCAAAGGGTGAATACTGATGTTCAGGAATGTTCTGAAACAACTGAATTCTAAAGGCATACAGAACCACTCAAGGTGAAATTTTAAATGGGCACATTTCAAACTTTTTTTAAAAAATGACATTCTTGGAATGACTTTTCTAAATGAGCAAAAATTTTAAAAAGCTCACTTTAAATGAAGTCTTCCATTCTAATGTGGGAATAATTTGAGGTGTGGGTGTGACATCATATCATTAGCAGTATTTACATTCCACTGCTTAAGAGTACAAAAAAAAAGTTGAGATAACTGTGAACCAAAGAGTAATGCTTTGTACAAACATGGATTTAGACATATATGTTTCAACAAATCACAGGAAACAATTTTCACACTAAACAAAACTATCAAGGAATAAAATTACTGAAATTCTCAGAATTTAAACTCGGAATTTAAATAATAACCTCAGCACTGTTACAAGCAAACGTTACATGCCAATAATGAAAGATGCTAATACCAATGTTGCATTATTTGTAATTTTTAAAGGAAGGTACGAATATCCCAATTGTTCAACAGCAGGGAACTGGTGAAGTAAAGAATAAATTTCAGTGTTCAACATACATGATGATACCCATAATAGACTGCTTGGTTAAAATATAAAAAGATGACTGAAAACAATGTGCAAAATGAAAGATGCCAGAAGCAAAAGGCCACATTTCATGCTCCTATTTATATGAAATGTCAGGAATAAGCACCACCAGAGACAGAAGATGAACAGTGGGGGAAAGGGCTTGGGAGGGGGAATTGAGAGGGAAAGGGTTTCTTTTTGGGGTGATGGAAATATTCTGAAATTACAGTGATGACAGTTGTAGAACACTTTGAATATACTAAAATGACTAAACTGGACACTTCAAATTCATTAAAGTAAATTTTATGTAAATAGGAATTTTAATTTAAAAAATGGTGTGTGCATGTATTCATGTGTATAGAAGTCACTGGTAGAAAGGGGGAAGAAGGTACCCGTGTGTGGCCTGATAACAAATACACCAATCTATTCGAATGGATCTATGTGGGGAGTGGGATCTGAGGGGAGGGCAAAATCAGTTCAATTTGTTTTCTCTGGGCAAAAGTATTTCGTTATTTTTTCCTCTATTAAAATCCTTCCTAATCCTCATCTCAGACTCTAAAAATACAGATGTTCCAGCAGTTTGTTTTTCCTCCCATAGTCCCCCCATGCTTTAAAATAGAACTTCCTGACATAATTTACATATCATAAAATCTGATTTTAAGTGTAAATCCTATTGATTTTAGTAAACATACAGTTGCACAACAACGGAACTCAAAAAGTTCCGTTCTGCTCAGTCAATGCCTACTTCCACGCAACTATTATCTCTAGAGATTGCTTTCTCAGAAATTCATATAAATGAAATCATAATATATAATCTTTCAGTTTTTCTTTTACTTAACATATTTTCAACAGTCATCCATGTTGAAACATCTTATCAAGAATTATTTCTATTTATTGCTGTATAGAGGTATTACTTTTTTATAATGATGCTGTGTAATGAGAAAAAGAAATAAAAAGACATTTCCATTTTGCAAATTAAATCATATAAAATAATAGGTCTTTGGGAATCACTGATGGCCAAGAGAAAAAAAGTCCTGCAATATTATAAAAAATTACAAAACTGAAAACTGCAAGTAAATGTGTCATTAAATTTTATAAAGACATTCATTTAAAATATATTTACCTAGGAAAAAATGAAATAACCATACTATTTTCTCTACTTTTATGAGAATCAGAGTAGGCCAGGTAGGTATAAATTTATAAGTATCTCAAATGTTTCTACTGAGTACTTCGTTTTCTCATATTTAAAATTTCTTTCGTGCTCCAAGTGTTGCAAAGCTATTTAAAAAAACCTTAATATGTAATTAATTAATCTACAAGCAATCAGCAGATTTAGTAGCAGTTATGGGAGAACAAATTATATATGCAAAGCCTAAATAATTAATAATTAAACTCACAAAAAAATGTAACATCTGAACCTAATAGAACCTAATGTGCTCAAGAAAGTAATTGTGCTTTTAAATTAGGAGAACAGCTTCGTGTTTAATTAGTTTTTATTTGAGTATGTAATCATTTAAATTTATTTGCATAAACATGGAACATTGTGCTCCATCAGCAGGTAATGTTCTTTATTAACTAGACTAGGAACTTAATGGACAAGAAGAAATATTCCTATCTGTGATGCAAAAATCAGAACTATATATCGTCTTGATTTCATTCTTCAGGTTTTAAGGTCCCTACTCTGAGATACTAATGCAATAATAATATAAAACACTTGGCAAATTAATCTGTCAATCTCTAGAAATAATTTAATATCTAATGCTTTTTTACCTATTGCCCAGTCACAAAAAGAGTATTCATGAACAAAGTATCTTATTGAAATTCAACTAATAATAATGTATTAAAATTCAGACTTCAATAATTTGGATAGTGGCTGAAGTAGAGTTGATTAAAAGTCAATTATTTCTTCCTTGGTGGTGTAAAGTAATAAGAACCTACATTGTGGAGAAAGTGGTGAGGACAGGCTTTATTTAAGATGTTTGAAAGGAAACACTATACGCTTGACAAGCAAATGACAGATCATACTTATCTATTCATTAGAGTATAGGACTCAACTTTTCCTTATGGTATTTCCAATCAACCTTGATATCTTGTTACTGCCACTCTTTTTCTCAAACCCTAAATACATCCAAAAAGAAAAAAATAAACTCATTATTAATTACTATATTTGAAAAGGTATTTATGTTTTTGCCTTGATACTAAATGCTTCATTCTTAAAGTTATTTTGAAATAAGCATATTATTAGATACAAATTGCTTGAGAAATAACTTTAAGCTTTTTTCCCAAATAAATTAAGATTTTTAATAAGCGAGTTCACTTGGTGACCAGTAATTGGAATCTGACACTACAAAATGAATGAGTGGATACCTGGGAGGGTATATTTCACTTGGGGCCATGATTTGGGGAGGAAGCGTGCTCTAGCTAAAGTTTTGAAGGCCCAGTGCTATTCTATTCATGGTATGATCTGCGTACCAAGCTGTTTTTCGGATAACCTTTGGCCCTACTTTATGAAAGGCCAAGCGCTGTGTCACTTATATATTTTTCCTCCCACAGGGCAAGGTACTGAGTTATTACATTAGACCTGCTCTATATGAAAACAGGCAGATCTCAAAATGTTATCGTGATGCCCATACTTCTTCATGATTGCATAAGAGTATCCTGTAAGATAACATTATAGAGATAATTGTCCTTAGTTTTGATAATATTTGGTATATTTTATAAGTATATTTTGATATACTTAGTATATTTCAGTTGAGCAATGCCTATTAGAGTTGTAAAATGTCATATGCATAGTACTTAGATCCTATCCATATCAGGTCATTAGATATATTTTAAACAATTCTCTTTGATTGGATGGGTAGCATCTGAGGATAGTTAGGATTTAAAGATTTACAGAATTTTTCATTATCTGCATAACTGTATCTGGCGAAAGAATGCCTATTTCTATAAGCTTTGTTATACAGCTTTTGAAACATCCATTGATAAATGCAGTATTACAGCAAACTTATAAAATACACATTTACACTATATGTAAAATCAACTACATGTCCTTGGCATACACGTGCTTGCATAAATGACACACTAGCTTGAGTGAGTGAACCTGCAAACTCCACTCCCAGGCAGTTTTAGTTTTACTCAGAGACAGTGAACAGGCAAGCTTTTAGTAATGCTGTATCTCCAGTATTTAAAGGTACAAGCATGTTTTGGCATAAAATGAGTGTAAAAGTAAACCATATGCTCTTCCTGATACTTAACTGAACCAGTAGAAAAAAGTTACCACATAGTATTCTTGAGCCACAGTATATCTGTTTTTTAAGTATGCACAAATATGGCTATATATACTATATTTCTAATTTGAGTTTTACAAAGGGGAAATTTTGGCTACATATGACTCTTCCTAAGCTCAACTCAACTTACATCAAAGGCAACTCCACTGTATAGCTGTTCTGACAAAATACTAGTAATAAAATAATTTTGCAACTGATTATTTTGGGGTTAAATAAAAGACAGCTAATAACAAAAATCTCTACATCACTGATTTAAGGTAAATGTTATTTTGTTGGAGGTGGAGGCAAAAAATAAGAAAAGAATTTGATTCATTTGGGGAATCTGGCTGTAGATTAATGGTCTTAAGTTTAACCAACAGTGGAAGATTTTAACACCTAGCACACCATCTATCCTCTTCATTAGGAATAACTGGATACTAACAGAAGGCACCCATGACATTCATCTTAGGAAGAATTGTTTATATTTACAAAACGAATTGAAAAAGGCAAACAAAAAAAATACTATTCAAGGACTGTAATAAAAATATTCTAAAACAATTTGGTAAGTTTAAAAACCCAGTCAAAAACTAATTATTAGTGAGTGCACCCCTCCAGAAGATTAAATATTAATGAAGAAAAACAAATTCATGTAATTCCAGAGATCAGAAATCCTGATCTTCTTGTAGGTAGTATGTTTTTTATTAATCTTTTATGGTTGAAAATAGCTCTAAAAAAGAACTGAGAATATGTCAGCTTGGCATTTTAGTCTGCAAGTCTCCTCTTTAAAGAAAAAAAGCAATACTTCCTCCCAATAGGGCACCTTTCTCATAACTGATCTTTATCCAAAATCAGAAGCAGTTTCTCCTGAAAAAGCCAATCAGTACACAAGATATAGTATTTCCCTACAGATTTTTTAAACAAGACCATGACAACATTAATGAAATAAGTTTAATACAAGAAAATAATGTTGCAACTCAAACTGCTTTTTGTTTAATCTCANTGTGCTTTGCTGGAGCAGCTGTGAAGAGATACCCCACGCCCAAGGTAAGAGAAACCCAAGTAAGATGGTAGGTGTTGCAAGAGGGCATCAGAGGGCAGACACACTGAAACCATACTCACAGAAAACCAGTCAATCTAATCACACTAGGACCACAGCCTTGTCTAACTCTGTGATCTAAGGTACATGAAAACTACAATGAAAAATGAAACTAGGATCTTTGAGATTGGTTTTCAGAAATTTCTAAGCTCTAGCATGAGAGATTCAATTCTTTTCACCATAAGTAGAAATACTAGTTTTTAGTTGCTGTGATTGTTGTTTTTTTTCTTTTCTGTGTTGTTTCTGTTGCTGTTTTAACAGAAATAAAGCAATCAGGGTTTTCATGTTGAGCAGGTTAATGTATCTGGGTTCATGTCAAGGGTGATGACTGCAGTCAATGAGGCGTATCTCTCTGTGAAAAGACCACTGTAGTCTCAAAGCTAAAGACCTTTGGGGTTCTGATGGATCTGATGGAAGGGAAGTGACTGCTGGAGTAGAACAGAGGGTTTTAGATGTAAGCCATATTATGGAGGTACAACCGACATACAAGTCTCCTGAAGAGTGAGAGAAACAAGCATATTTAAGCATGTGAGATTAAATTTTCCTCTGGGACACAGAGGAACTTGAGTAAAGGGAAAGCTCAGAAAAATAGACCAGCTTGAGGACAGAGGCTAATGAATTTGGTTTGGAGAAATACCACTAATTTTGAAGGGATTATATACATCTCAAATATGTAACCCCATGAAGAAGTACCTGGTTTGTGATCAGCTTTTAGATATTTTGCAAACTCCTTCTATCAGGCCTTCACTCGGAAGTTAATAATATAATTTTTATTGATTATAATAATACATATATCTAATTAAAACATAATATGGTGTCACTTTGATTCCTAAATACTTCATCAATCATTTCTAAGTCCTGTAGCCCTACCACCTGGTCATACCCTCAATTTCAGTTTAGTAGTCATTCAACACACAGAGATGAGAACTTCCTGATTTAAATATTGGGCTGTCCAATACATTCCTTCAGTTTTTAAATACAAATAAAAGGCATATTTTACACCAAGAACTTTATGGAACAATGTATTCACCATTCTGTGTCACTACATTCTGCCATTTTCCAGGCAACTTTATAGTTTCATCATCCCAAAACTTTATCTTTTTGAGCAAAAAATTGTTCCAGGTATTTTTTATAGCATTTCAGGAAATTGAATTATTTTCACTAAAAGAATTTTGTAAAGACCAAAATAAATGAAAATTCAAAGGTGCCATGCCTGTTGAATATGACGGATGTATCAAAACTTCCCAGACAGACTCTAACAGTTTTTGCCTAGTCATCAAAAGAATATGCTGTCTTGTATTATCCTAATGAAAGTTTATGCACTTTCTGTTGACTAATTCCAAATGTTTTTCATTGATTGCTGCTTTCAGTTGATCTACTTGGGAATGATACTTCTTGGAATTAATCATTTGGTTTTTCATAAGGCGCTCATAATAGAGGACTACCTTCCAATCCCATCATATACACAACAGCACCTTCTTTGGATGAAGACCAGCCTTTGATGTGGTTGGTGGTGTTTTGTTTTGCTTGACCCATGATCTGTTCCATTCAACTTTATTGTACAGTATTCATTTTTCATCACCAGTTACACAGTTACAATTTGCTTTAAAAATGGAACATTTCATTAAGTTGAGAATCACATATGGAAATACAGTCAAGAAGGTTGATTTCTCTTTTTTTCCCACTTAACTTCAGTGGAACCCAAACATCACAGCAATTAACATAACCGAGCTGATGCAAATGATTTTCAACTCTTAATTTGTATATTTTGAGTCTTTTAGCTATATTCTGCTTGATATGATTTTGATTGTTCTCAATTTAATTGCTATCAGCTTCAATTGGTTTACCTGACTATGTAGCATCAATCAAATAGTGAGAAACTTCCATCATGACACTTCTCAAACTACTTTTGACATGTTTGATCTATCACAACACATTCTCCATACACTGCACAAATCCTTGTGTGTGTGTATGTATATGTTTCAGCTGTATTTTTACCTTTCTTGAAATAATAAAGCCAAATGCCAAAATGTTATTTTTTATCTTCAAATTCACCAAATTTGATACTTTTTTAATGGTTGTTGATATGACAATTGTCAAAGTACAATCAAACATAATTAATTATGCTGACTAACAATGTTGTAACAGTGTCTGGAGAACAGTGAAGGGACTCAACCATATATGTACATGTATCCATTTCCCTCCAAACTCCCCTCCTATCCAGGATGCCACATCCCATTGAGCCTTCCCTCTGCCATACACTACAGTGCTTATTTCTTACCCACTTGCTACAAATGTGTTTGACCTGAGAGGCTGTTGGAATATTTTCTACCTCTCTGTTTTAAAAATCTGTGGATCTTAAAAGTGCTTTTCCCTGGAGAGGTACATGCTTCAGACTTAGAAATGGGGCCTACATTCACCATCCCAGACTATGCACTCCTCTGCTGTAAAGTGCTTCTTTATTATTTATATCAAATTCCTAAGCCATGGATGTCTATAATGTTGCCTGACAATCTTCTTTCAATTGACTGCCCTGTTTCTTTGTAGTTGAAAATTTCATCATTCTCAAAAGTCATAATGAATATGCCCATTCTCCTTTTTGTTAGAATTCATCATAATGCCTCACAACCCATTGCAACAATTACATTCAATCATTATAGGAAAGCTCTCACGAAGTTTATTACAATAATGTTAAATACAGCTTTGCCATTGGTCTTTAACCAGAACAACTTTTTTTATTTTGGAATATAGTTTTATGAAGCTTGTCAAATGCCAGTGTTCTCTTTTAGAGCAAGGAAATATCCAAATGAGTTATTTGAATCTTCCTTGATCCCACCTGCTTTACTTCCAATTGAAATTTTCTCCTTATTTGCTTCTTCTGCTACGCCGTCCCCATATTTCTGTTCTTGTACCTATAATGCAATAGATTTCGATTGCATCCCATTCGATTGCATTTTGACATTTTCCATCCTGTCACAGAAGTATGAGATCTCGGATGGCAGTATGGTTTGGCCCATGAATATAGGAATAAGAAAATACTGACTCTGTATTTAGGTTCCATCACATCTCTGTAGAATGTGACCAAATTTCTCTAATCTTCACTTTCCTCTTTTTGAAGTATGGGACTGATCACAGCATCTTATTTCTTATATACCTCAAAGGGATATCCTGCAAATCAAACAAGAATGCTTTGTCAATCAAAGATGCTGTAGAGCTACAGATCTGATTTTCACTTGCCAGTTTATTATCCTTCTTTAGTTCAGATTTCTTGGCAACCATGTCTCATTGTTTTTCAATAATAACATGATATTATTCCTAGTATGAAAGAAAAGAGAATAACAAAAACACGTATTTGAATTTTCAGACAAACACACACACAGATAGCAATTGCTGCCTGTAATGTCCTCCTTGAACAGAGATGGCAATGATATAAATAGCCCATGTGTGCAGGAATAGTGACCCATACCATGTCAGCCCCTTCCCAAAGTCCACTGGGAAATTAGACCTTATCAGTGTCAAGCATCAATTCACAATCACCACAACAAAGTGGCAGAAGTTGCTAGAATGACACGCTCTGCTGCTGAGGCCAAGACTCTGTCACAAAGAAATGAAGAAGGATAATTATCTTGAGATTTAAGTCTGTGTAGACAGCCACCTTATATCACTTAGAACCAAAATTTTCACATTGTTAGAGTTCCCCAATGACCATCCTCAACCACTGCCATATCATTCCTTATAGTTCACATTACTTTTAGAGTGTAAACTGGGTCTGAACTTGGAGTCTAAAATGGAAGAAGGGCCACCATAAAATTATACTTGGTAAGTCTTGACAGCTTCAGGCAACATGAGAAGCTGGGAGTTTTTGTCCCCCCAGGGTCTCCCTCAAAAATGACACATGTATCTCATGAAGATATCCTAGCAGGTAGCATTTGGAAATAAATAAATAAGTCTCACTTTCAAACACTGTCAGGCAATAAGTATTGAGTGGCTTCAGCAACTAAAGACATTGGCCTCTTGGGGATATGTTAATCTGCTTGTGTCTGTGAGGAGGAAGAATAAACTGGCAGATAAAAGTCTGAGGCTGTCACTGCCAACAGGGAAGTGATGAGTGAACATCAATTTCAGTTCAGATGATCATTTCAACACCTGTATGGGAATTTCACTGCCAGGACCAGTCGAGCAGGAGGGGTCCAAAGCAAAGGAAATACACAATACATGTACCTCAGGGTAGTAGTGAATTTCCATAAAGGGCAAATGGAAAAAAATAGGTGCTGAGTCCGACACATGATAGACTCTCAATAAAAGTTAATGTCAAGAGGAAAGAAGCTTCTGAACCATCCCTTATGAATTCTGGCCAGAAGTTATTGCAGTACACTAGCAAATAATAATACCCCTGAGAGAATGTAACTTTATTTAGTGCTTTCTGAGAACGGCACCAGACTTTGGGAAGAACAACACTTTTAACACAAATAAGTCTCCTGGTTAACAAACCTTTATCAGAAAAGAGCCATAAAATGTTAATTGACCTTTTGGCCTGAAGATGATGTAAATCACCTAAGACTTATGTATACAACTACCTATGCAGAGAGAAAAGGAGAAGGCAATGGCACCCCACTCCAGTACTCTTGCCTGGAAAATCCCATGGAAGAAGAAGCCTGGTAGGCTGCAGTCCATGGGGTCGCTTGGAGTCGGACACGACTGAGCCACTTCACTTTCACTTTTCACTTTCATGCATTGGAGAAGGAAATGGCAACCCACTCCAGTGTTCTTGCCTGGAGAATCCCAGGGACGAGGGAGCCAGGTGGGCTGCCGTTTCTGGGGTCGCACAGAGTTGGACACGACTGAACTGACTTAACAGTAGCAGTAGCAGCAGAGATGTGTATGTCTACCAAGAAGGGAAAGATGTTCAGATTTAAGTGAAATGCATATCCCAACAAAATGTTTAATATTCAGGATAAATAAGGTCATACCATGAAGTTACTGTCATAGGGGCCAGCCTTTTGCTTATCAGTAAGGCAAGAATTCTACATAAAGCCATTTTTACTTCATTTTTTGAAAGTTTTTTCCTAATATTCAGTAGTTTGGTTGGTTCACAACCAAATTTTCCAAATTAAAATTTTAAGAAAATAGTTGTAAGTTAATCAGATTGTACTATATCACTTGAGTCTAACATATGGGATCATTTTGAGATTTTTAACACTTAAATATTCACTTCACAAAAGTATCTTGCCTCTATGCAATGCCAGATTGACTTCCAGATACAGAAAACTATGCCATCTTACCAACCAAAATACAAATATTTGGAGTGTTTTTCTATACCAGGGCGTATGTCCTGCATTTTAAAAAAATTATGCCATCTGATCCTTACAATAACCATATAAGGTGGGTGTTATTATTTTCAGGAGATCCAACCAGTCCATTCTGAAGGAGATCAACCCTGGGATTTCTTTGAAAGGAATGATGCTAAATCTGAAACTCCAGTGCTTTGGCCACCTCATGCAAAGAGTTGATTCATTGGAAAAGACTTTGATGTGGGGAGGGATTGGGAGCAGGAGGAGAAGGGGACGACCGAGGATGAGATGGCTGGATGGCATCACTGACTCAATGGGTGCTACTCTGAATCAACTCCAGGAGTTGGTGATGGACAGGGAGGCCTGGCCTGCTGCGATTCACGGGGTTGCAAAGAGTCGGACACGACTGAGCGACTGAATTGAACTGAATGGGTAGAGCAAGAACTTGAACTCAAAGAGTCTAAACTTTGAATATATTTATTATGTCAGTTTTCTCTTATTTAACTCATGTGATCAGACCTGACCAGATTCTGTGCTGAGTTCTAACATTACTATAAGATGCACATAAAATGGCCATGCAGTATTACAGTGTACAGCATCCCTTCATTCAGACAAGACATATTCCATCAAAATTGCTGATCAAACAAGCTCAAAAGCAAATAATTTAGCAGAAACAACCTGGAAAGCTTAGCTATGAAAACTACTGTGGTAAAAATTATGAGCTATCCTATTATTATTTTAACTTTTTAAATTGGAATGGGAGAACAAAATATCCTTCACTGAGGAATTATAGCTATATGAAGGACACTCCCTGGACATAATGTTCATAAGACATATTTACGCTATATAGTTTTTGATTTTTCCAAAACAGGTCTCATTCCCTATAGTGTGTCATTTTGCCTCTATTTTGGTTATACTGTGAATTCCCTCATTTTAGAAAACACAACCTCTCTATTTTTAAGAGTGCAGTCTATTTTTAAGAGTATTCCTTAATTAAGAAATGAAATATGGTTGTGTTTATCCATATAGATATTAAATAATGTATATATATTGATACATGCCTATTAAAGCTATTCATTTCTACACTCTAGACTGCATGCAGTAAATTTTAGTTTTATACTGATTTCTATCATAAAAGTAAACATGCATTTTTGCAGAAGTAAGCAAAACACATCTTAACTCTAAGATGTAATATTGTCATACTTAAGAATGCAGCAAATTACTTAAAAGCATGCATTGCAAAAATTCAATCTTATGATAAGAGGCTAATGATACTAGAAATATGTCATATATTACAAATGAAATTAGTATTTTTTTATGTTTGGAAAAATATAATGAACATTCATAAGGAAAAATAAATTGATAGACTGAGAGAAAAGAATATAGTAGAGTATACATTTCTCCAGCTTTCAAAGAACCTTGGTACCAACATTCTTATAGAGGACCACATGTCACTGTCCTTCCTCAAATCCTCAGATCAGCACTTCATGGAAGCTGTTACCTTTAAGAAGTTATGTAGATGAATCTGAACTAATAGGGAGTGGGTTACTCTTTTCCTCTGTTCCTGCTACCCTCTGCACAGAGACATAAGCACATGTACATTCACATATTTACATAATGTAATGAAAAAAAAGAAAGAATACCTATTTGTTCTGATATATAAAAAGGGTGTATTCACAGTAAACATTCTGAAAATGTGAAATAATAGAAAGAGAGCATCAAACATAATCCAAAATCTTAAACCCAAAGTAATTGGTGAAACTTTGCTCTCAGTTTCTGTATGCATTTGAATAGAAATAAGTATTTATACTGCAATTATTTTCCCATATAAATTTTAAAATCCTTTTCTGGTGTATTAAATAGACTTTTGAATGACTAAGATAGAATGAAAATAGGTATTTTATTTATTTATGCATGTATTTATTTGTGAGATAAAAACAAACATACAAATAAATAAACATTCCAATTGTATACATTTTGATATTAATAAAATTGTGATACAATAATATTTAAATGCTTAGGAAGTATCACTACAAACAAAGCTAGTGGAGGTAATGGAATTCCAGTTGAGCTAATCTTAAAATCTTAAAAGATGATGCTGTGAAAATGCTGCACTCAATATGCCAGTAAATTTAGAAAACTCAGCAGTGGCCACAGGACTGCAAAATGTCAGTTTTCATTCCAATCCCAAAGAAAGGCAATCCCCAAAAATGCTCAAACTACTGCACAGTTGCACTCATCCCACATGCTAGAAAAGTAATGCTCAAAATTCTCCAAGCCAGGCTTCAACAATTCGTGAACAGTGAACTTCCAGAGGTTCAAGCTGGATTCAAGGCAGAAGAACCAGAGATCAACTTGCCAACATCTGCTGGATCATGGAAAAAGCAAGAGAGTTCCAGAAAAACATTTATTTCTGCTTTATTGACTATGCCAAAGCCTTTGACTGTGTGGATCCCAATAAACTGTGAAAAATTCTGAAAGAGACGGGAATACCAGACCACTTGACCTGCCTCTTAAGAAACCTATATGCAGGTCAGGAAGCAACAGTTAGAACTGGACATGGAATAACAGACTGGTTCCAAATAGGAAAAGGAGTATGTCAAGGCTGTATATTGTCACCCTGCTTATTTAACTTCTATACAGAGTACATCATGAGAAACGCTGGGCTGGAAGAGGCACAAGCTGGAATCAAGATTGCTGGGAGAAATATCAATGACCTCAGATATGCAGATGTCACCACCCTATGACAGAAAGTGAAGAATACATAAACAGCCTCTTGATGAATGTGAAAGAGGAGAGTGAAAAAGTTGGCTTAAAGCTCAACATTCGGAAAACTAAGATCATGACATCTTGTCTCATCACTTCATGGGAAATAGATGGGGAAACAGTAGAAACAATAGCAGACTTTATTTTTGGGGCTCCAAAATCACTGCAGATGGTGACCGCAGCCATGAAATTAGAAGAGGCTTGCTCCTTGGGAGAAAGTTATGACCAAACTAGACAGCATATTAAAAAGCAGAGACATTACCTTGCCAAAAAAGGTCAAGGCTATGGTTTTTCTAGTAGTCATATATGGATGTGAGAGTTGGACTATAAAGAAAGCTGAGTGCTGAAGAATTGGTGCTTTTGAACTGTGGTGTTGGAGAAGACTCTTGAGAGTCCCTTGGACTGCAAGGAGATCCAACCAGTCCATCCTGAAGGAAATCAGTCCTGAATATTCCTTGGAAGGACTGATGTTGAAGCTGAAACTTCAATACTTTGACCACCTGATGAGAAGTGCTGACTTCTCAGAAAAGACCCTGTTGCTGAGAAAGACTGAAGGTGCGAGGATAAGGGGACGGCAGAGGATGAGATGGTTGGATGGAATCACCGACTCAATGGAGATGAGTTTGTGTAAACTCCGGGAGCTGGTGATGGACAGGGAAGCCTGGCGTATTGGAGTCCAAGGAGTCCCAAAGGGATGGACAGGATTAAGATACTGAACTGAACTGAGAATTTAAATTGATTAAATTTCACCTAAGTGTTCCTCTACTTTGTGATTGGACTTGTATTTGTAAATGAATATCTCCTTGATAATTTAACTATGTCAAGTCTATTGTAGTAGCTTCCTTTTTTAAAGAAAATGCTGAATTTACTAATATATCTTTCTGTGTTGTTTTTAGTTCCCAAGCAAAAATCAGTATGTTATTGCAGCAATATTTGGCTGTCCCAAGAACTTAAAAACAAGAGAAGTAAAATTGGCCTCCAGGTCCTAAGCTATGAAATGAATACATAATGCACAATCAATGTGCGTGTTAATTGCTCAGTCGTGTACAGGTCTTTTCAGTCCCATAGATTGTAGCCCTGTAGCCCATCAGACTCCTCTGCCCATGGAATTCTCCAAGCAAGAATACTAGAGTGGGTTGCCGTTTCTTTCTCCAGGGGATTTTCCCTACCCAGGGATCGAACCCAGATCTCCCAAATTGCATGCAAATTATTTACTTTTGGAGTTACCTGGGAAGCATAATCAATACACAGACATATTAAAGAACTGGAATGAGTCCAGAGCTAGTATGACCAGAATAATAGACAGATGCAGGTTAATTCAGCTAAAAAGAGAGAGAGAGAGAGAGAGAGAGAGAGAGAGAGAGAGTGAGAGAAAGAAATAGTCAGCAATAAAGGCTTAGGTAAAGGAGGGGCTAACTAGAAATGTTCATCTAAATTCACCTGTGCTGGAGAGTATCCTGGCTCAGCAGTGTGACATACTCTTCCTCATGTCAGGAATATTGACATTTTCTGTTCTTCTATTCTCTAATGAAGTTTTTGATTATAGGTTGACTTCCCATATAGTACTGTTAAAATCAGAGGCTGAGGTGCTCAGAGTACAGATTTATCCAGGCAGTTTGGCAATTACTTCACTGTCAATTATTATATTGACAGATTAGAGAGTACATATTCAGAATGTATACACTTGTATCTGTTCCTTCCAAGGCTAAGGGCCATATCTTACACAAGGCTGTTAGTTACATATATGTTGTCTAATAATACGTAATGTGTGATCCATGACTTCTCTTGGCCACTCAGAGTTGATATCTCTGCGGCAGCAGCACAAATGCCTCACACCCCTCTCTCTGCAAGTCCATACCAGTACGTTTCCACACCACTGTGCTCAGCCTGGGCTCAGTGAATGGAGTGGTAAAAGAATAAGAAAGCAAGATAAAAGTGGATTCAGTGAGGACTGGACTCTCAAAGGGCAGCAATCATATGTAAGAAATGAGCCAAATGGAATTCCCGGAAGAATCCAGTGGATAGGACTCCATGCTTTCAATGCCAAGAGCACTTTAGATTCCTGGTCAGGGAACTAAGAAACCATAAGCTGCAGGGTGTGATGGAAAAAAAAAAAAATTGAAAGAAAGAAAAAGCTGACCAAAGCCTAGATAGATAGACAATACAAGATTATACAAATGTGGTAAGAACACATAGTATCAATGCCCACTTATATTGCATAAGCAAGCAAAGAATAAAGAAAATGAAAAGAAATTCTGCTTCTGTTTGAGAGAGCAGGAAAGAACTGTCTAACATACCCACATCTCTGCAATTAGGGAAAAAACTAATGATCATTTTGGGCAGAAAGGACACTTGTGATGACAGTATCCTGAGGCAAAAGGTTCCATGATAGCCCTGATTTTCAAAAACCTTTTTGAACCTTCTAATTAGATGATGCTTCATTATGTTCAACATGCCTTTTTCTATAATTTAATTGAGTAGAGTATGTGGATCCTAATTCATTAAGAGCATTCCTCTGGCAATTTCATATCTTATTATTATTCAAGTAAAATGCATTTTTTAACCAGAAAAGTTCTTAAGATAATTTACCAATATCCATTTCTCTATAAAATATATTTCTATATAATGATATTTGAACTATTCTATAGCATAAAGCCTTGCTAACCTCAAAAGTTATCATTTAACAAGTATTTATTTAACACTTGCTATGTACATGGGTAGGATCACCCTGATTTACAGTTCCTGGGGCGCCATCAACACCATTGAATAGCACATTAGAGTTGTACAGTGTGAAAGCTTCATGGCTGTAGGTGCAAGCTGATAGTATTCTCTGCTGAAAGCTCTGAGTGAAAAAACCTAGGCGGGGAGCCTGAGCCCTGACCAAGAGATTGTAGCTCTCAAATCTCCATGATACCTGCTATATATAAAATAGAAAACCAACAAAGACTTACCTACTGTATAAAATGGGAAACTATACTCAAATACATAAAAACTGGATCACTCTGCTGTATGCTTTAAACTAACAAACATAATAAAACAACCATGTTTCAAAACTCTTTTATAAAAAACTCCATGATAGGCTAGTTTCTGTAATGTGTGTTTGCCTTCCACCAAAGTTCATATGTTGGAATCCTAAAACTCAGTATGATGGTCTTAGAAGATGGAGACTTTGGGAGGTAATTGTCATTGTGGTAGAACATTTGTGAATGGAAATAACACCCTTATTAAAGAGCAATCCTAGTCCTCTTTACGAAGCATCACTATGAAAAAAGATAGTGGAGGTGATGGAATTCCAGTTGAGCTATTTCAAATCTTAAAAGATAATACTATGAAAGTACTGCACTCAATATGCCAGCAAATTTGGAAAACTCAGCAGTGGCCACAGGACTGGAAAAGGTCAGTTTTCATTCCAATCCCAAAGAAAAGGCAATGCCAAAGAATGCTCAAACTACCATACAACTACATTCATCTCACACGCTAATAAAGTAATGCTCAAAATTTCCCAAGCCACGCTTCAACAGTATGTGAACTGTGAACTTACAGATGTTCAAGCTGGATTTTGAAAAGGCAGAGGGACCAGAGATGAAATTGCCAACATTCACTAGATCATCGAAACAACAAGGGACTTCCAGAAAAACTTCTGCTTCTGCTTTATTGACTACGCCAAAGCCTTTGACTGTGTGAATCACAAAAAACTGTGGAAAATTCTTCAGGAGATGGGAATATCAGACCACTTGACCTGCCTCTTGAGAAATATGTATGGAGGTCAGGAAGCAACAGTTAGAACCGGACCTTGAACAATGAACTGGTTCCAAATTGGGAAAGGAGTACATCAAGCCTATATATTGTCATCCTGGTTATTTAACTTATATGCCGAGTACATCATGAAAAATACTGGGCTGGATGAAGAACAAACTGGAATCAAGATTGCTGGGAGAGATATCAATAACCTCAGATACGCAGAAGACACCACCCTTATGGCAGAAAATGAAGAAGAACTAAAGAGCCACTTAATGAAAGTGAAGGAGGGAGTGAAATACCTGGCTTAAAGCTCAACATTCAGAAAACTAAGATCATGGCATCTGGTCCCATCATTTAATGGCAAATAGATGGGGAAACAGTGACAGACTTTATTTTGGGGGCCTCCAAAATCAGTGCAGATGGTGATTGCAGCCATGAAATTAAAATACACTTGCTCCTTGGAAGAAAAGTTATCACCAACCAGATACCATATTAAATAGCAGAGATATTACTTTTCTGACAAAGGTCCATCTATTAAGGCTATGGATTTTTCATTAGTCATGTATGCATGCAAGAGTTGGATCATAAAGAAAGCTGAGTGCTGAAGAATTGATGCTTCTGAACTATGGTGTTTAGAAGACTCTTGAGAGTCCCTTGAACAGCAAGGAGATCAAATCAGTCCATCCTAAAGGAAATCAGTCCTGAATATTCATTGGAAGGACTGATGCTGAAGCTGAAGCTCCAAAAATTTGGCCACCTGATGTGAAGAACTGACTCATTGGCAAAGACCCTGATACTGGGAAGATGGAAGGCCAGGGGGAAAGCAGATGACAGAGGATGAGATGGATGCCATAACTGACTCAATGGACATGAGTTTGAGTAAACTCCAGGAGCTGGTGATGGACAGTGAGGCCTGGTGTACTGCAGTCCATGGGGTCTCAGAGTTGGACACAACTGAGCAACTGAGCTGAACTGAACTCCTCCCACTACATGAGGACATAGTGAAATGGCCATTTGCAGTTTGGGAAGTACACACTCACCAGACACTGAATGTGTCACCACCTTGCTCTTGAACGTTCCAGTTTTAAATTCTATGAGAAATAAGTTTCTATTGTTTAAAAGCCACCCAGCCTATGATGTTTTTGCTATAGTCATATGAACTAAAACAGTTCTTTTGAAAGGGCCACTGTCAGTTGTCTGATTGGAGTGTAAAGGAAGTGACATCACCTCTCTCTACATAAAATATGAGCTTCTTAAAGGACTTATAATGTACCAAGACCTTTGCAAATGTCATAGGAATGTTCTTTTTTGAGTTGTAAGTGGCACAAGTTTTTGACTTCTAACCATAATGGGAGTTCAGATATATCCAGACTTGTCTCCTGAATTGGATAACACTAAGGGAAATTGAATTGCTATAAAAGATGATGCAGATTCGGTGTAAATGCATCACTAAAAGAGAAAGTGGCTGAAACATAGTGGGAGCAGTGTGCTCAGGGAGTGCCAGCTAGGTGATCCTTTGGAAAGAGAGGCTAGGCTGTCACTTCTGAGCAACCGAGTTTACTAACCAAGGACACCACTTTTACTAGCAATAAGTGTTTTTATAAGGTGTGTTTTGTCAAGAAAGAGATTGAAATTATAGCTAGGATACTCCCCTCTCTCTTCTTAACCCTGCCTACTAGAAAAAGAAGGAACTTATCTTAGGATAGAACTGAGCCAACCTAAAACCCACACTCTGTTATCTGAAGCCTAGAGCTCCACTGAGTCACATGTTTGTACCAATCCTGGCTTGCTAATTCTCAGGTGTTTTGTTCTCTTTTATGTTTCAAAGAAAAGTTATGACCAACCTAGATAGCATATTCAAAAGCAGAGACATTACTTTGCTGACTAAAGTACGTCTAGTCAAGGCTATGGTTTTTCCAGTGGTCATGTATGGATGTGAGAGTTGGACTGTGAAGAAAGCTGAGCATCGAAGAATTGATGCTTTTGAACTGTGGTGTTGGAGGAGACTCTTGAGAGTCCCTTGGACTGCAAGGAGATCCAGTCAGTCCATTCCGAAGGAGATCAGCCCTGGGCTTTCTTTGGAAGGAATGATGCTAAAGCTGAAGCTCCAGTATTTGGCCACCTCATGCGAAGAGTTGACTCATTGGAAAAGGCTCTGATGCTGGGAGGGATTGGGGACAGGAGAAGAAGGAGACGACCAAGGATGAGATGGCTGGATGGCATCACTGACTCGATGGACGTGAGTCTGAGTGAACTCCGGGAGTTGGTCATGGACAGGGAGGCCTGGCGTGCTGCGATTCATGCGGTTGCAGAGTCGGACACGACTGAGCGACTGAACTGAGATAATGATGTTTTCTCTCTTTCTTGCTCCAGCCTATGGAGCTTGCTTCTGATGTAACACTTGTGTAATACATTCCTTGAATTAAATTCTATTTTAGGTACTAAGAAATTTCTGTTTCTCTACTTAGATGCTAACCTGATGCTATTTGAGATGAATATACTCTCTGCTGGAGACAAGTAAAGCCTCAATATTCTAAGACTTGGGATATTACTATATATATTCAACAACTCAGATGGCAAATGAAAGCTGGGCCATCCTGGTTGTAACACTATTTAATTCAAGAGCAAAGGAGATTTATAATTCCCTTAAGTAGATATCCTGGGGCTTTCCTGGGGGTTCAGATGGTAAAGAATTTGTCTGCAATGGGGGAGACCCAATTTTGATCCCTGAGTCTGAAAGGTCTCCCAGAGGAGGAAATGGTCACCCACGCCAGTATTCTTACTTGAAGTATCCAAAGGACAGAAGATCCTGGTAGACTACAATCCATGGGGGTCACAAAGTGTTGGACATGACTGAGTCACTCTAACTCATGAAGTAATTATTCTAGATCTTCTAATATATTAACAATTTGGTATACGGCCAGGTAAGGAACTTCAATACTATTAATTTTTGTTGTTGTTTATTTTTGGCTCCTACTCTTTCTGAGTCTTGAAGTTTTGAAAAGTGAAGAGAATCTTAAGTTTTAAAAACTAATAAAATTCCATTTCAATATCCATCATTTTGTTTATGATGGTGATTAAAACAATATATAGTCTTCTATTCAAGAAAACAGATTTGATGCAATCAAATTGTATTATAGTTAGATTATAAAGACACAACATGTTAATAGATACTACATGTACAAAACTTCAAGGTATTCTAATATGGTAGAGGCATCTCTCATAGCAAATATATTTGGATACATTCCACAAAAGCTTACACAGATTTAATTCAAATCATTAGTAGAAAGAAACTGAGATTTGTTCTTTAATTATGAAGATATCCATCTCAATGTATGTGGAAACTTTGAATTTGTTTGCCTGTTTTTTTCTTTTCTTTGAAAGTTTTTTAAACATCAAAAATAGTCTTCAAGAGCTACATTAATCATTGACTTTTCACTGGGGAAATGCAAGGGGAACAGCTCAATTTTAGGATGTTTCTCCAAATTTAGAAAAATCAAGTATGCGACTTCAAAGAGATAACAGTGAAAAATAAAATGTCCTACGGAGGCTACCTTATAGATGGGCATAGCTCTCGAGTTTTTGAGGTTCAGTTCAGTGAAGTTTCCACATATTTGAATAACCTCTAACTTGCATGAATATGTTGCAACTATAAATTGAATCTGAGAATATCCTCAGGATATTCGTTTCGAAGCTTATCTACTTCTAGACTCTCTTTTTCAAATCTAAAGATGAGAAAAACATCACTCTTTATCCTCTTCTACTCTCTAGGTTCTGAGGAGGTCATGTTAAACTACTTAAACCAAGTATTGCTAATTTTAGTGTTTAGGAATGTGATCCATCTGTCATATCTAGATGGATAGGGGTTCAGAGAAGTAAGAAGGAGAGAAACTAAGTCTAAATATAAAATAAGACACAAATACATGCTTATTAATTAAATATTATATTCTAAGAGATAGAAGGAAGAAAAGAACAGTGTGACAGGTGATAGGGATTTGATGGGAAAAATTGTAAATGACTTTTTTTTGCCATAATGTGTTTTGTATTATATTTTATAGCAAGTTTTAGACAAATAGTTCTAGAAGGGAAAATGAATCTGAACCTGCTTTTAGTTTTCCATCTATTTCTTTAAAAAATATAAAACTATTTTTAAAATAAAATGAAAATAAGAAAGTGCAAGCAGTTTGTTCAATAAACCATAATAATTATATATTTTGCTATCAGTTTTCCTGGTCTTGTTTAAAATATCATTTTTTAAATATAAATTTGTTTATTTTAATTGAAGGTTAATTACTTTACAATATTGTATTGGTTTTGCCATACATCAACATGAATCCACCACAGGTATATACATTTTTCCCATCCTGAACCCCCTTCCCTCTCCCTCTCCATACCATCCCTCCAGGTCTTCTCAGTGCACCAGCCCCAAGCATCCAGTATTTTTTAATCTTTAATCACATTCTGTCTTAAAAAATACAGTTTTTATAAATTTTCATATAAAGCAAGGTTGCATTTGGAGATTAAAGAATAACAGGTGCTCACATCAAACCTCTCAAGTCTATATTTCAAAATTCTACTTCATAGGTAAGAAAATATCTGAAAATTATTGGGGGTAAAAGCATGTGACCCCTTTTGGAAAACAGAATAGCAAGCAGAGAATATATTCTTTAAAATAAAAATAGATTAGGAAAAGATACAAAAAAGTGCAGTGCTTTATATTTTGGACTCTAGCATATCAAAATGGTAACAGGGATACTGAGAAATAAATATACATAATCTCAGCTTTAACTAAGTAATTTTATCAAAAATCATATAATATATAAAACATTTTTAGGGAAGAAAAAGAATGCACAAAATCTGTATTTTTCTGTCTAAGTAATGTTTAGAAATGTTTCCAATAAGAAATAAAGCTTTTGACTTTGTGTAATATGTCTTATAAAACAAATTAATTTTACAAAGAAAAGGCTGAAGGATTTAGTAGATATTTTTCAACATAAGCTTTGAAAATTATCTAGATGTGGGCAATTTTATTACTGACTTTTTCAGAAAAAGATTGGAAAGCCTATTAGACAGTTTGCTATAAACTTTGTTAATTACTTAAAATGGAACTATTTGAATTCCAAGAGAATGAAGTACGTAGGAGAGAATGCCTTGTCCTCTAAAATTTTACCTCTGCTTTCTGCAGATACTGGTATCCTTTAACTATTTACTGAAAATTCTAGCTCAGTCATGCTTCATATGTATTATAACTTCCTTCTTTTCTCTCAGAACAATTATCTAGTAAACATTACTAGGCCTGACACAAGGCACCTAAACAAAAGAATTTCTACTTGGTGAGCAAGATTATCAGCCATTGGTAGCCTGCATGGGGCTTTTTGCAAGTGAATTTCACCCTTCCAGATGGAGGACCTGGAATCACAGGCTCACCACTGGTTTTGAGGGCAGGGGCTGGATTTCAACTACCTTTTGTCCCTCAGCTGACTACCCTGATGCAAAAGATCAAGTCTTGGATCCAGAGTGGTATTAGTCAGTTTAGTTGTTCAGTCATGTCCAAATCTTTGCAACCCCATGGACTGCAGCACACCAGGCTTCCCTGTCCATCACCAACTACTGGAGCTCACTCAAACTCATGTCCATTTAGTCAGTGATGCCATCCAATCATCTCATCCTCTGTTGCCCCCTTCTCCTCTTGTGTTCAATCTTTCCCAACATCAGGCTTTTTTCCAATGGAGTCAGTTCTTTGCATCAGGTGACTGAAGTATTGGAGCTTCAGCTTCAGCAGCAGTCCTTCCAATGAATATTCAGGACTGATTTCCTTTAGGATTGACTGGTTTGATCTCTTTGCAATCTAAGGGACTCTCAAGAGAATTATCCAACACCAAAGTTCAAAAGCATCAATTTTTCATCACTCAGCTTACTTTATGGTCCAACTCTCACATCCATATGTGACTACTGGAAAAACCATAGCTTTGACTCAATGGACGTTTGTCAGCAAAGTAATGTTTCTGCTTTTGAATATGTGATTTAGGTTTGTCATAGCTTTTCTTCAAAGAAACAAGTGTCTTTTAATTCCATGGCTACAATCACCAACTACAGTGATTTTGGAGCCCAAGAAAATAAAATCTGTCATGGTTTCCATTGTTTCCCCATCTATTTGCCATGAAGTGATGGGACCAGATGCTAGGATCTTCATTTTTTGAACGTTGAGTTTTAAGTCAAATATTTCACTCTCCTTTTTCATTTTCATAAAGAGGCTCTTTAGTTCCTCTTCACTTTCTGCCATAAGGGTGGTGTCTTCTGTATATCTGAGGTTATTGATATTTCTCCCAGCAGTCTTTATTCCAGCTTGTGCTTCATCCAGTTCAACATTTCACATAATGTACTCTATGTAGTAGTTAAATAAGAAGGGTGACAGTATACAGCCTTGATGTAGTCCTTTCTCAATTTGGAACCAGTCTGTTGTTCCATGTCCAGTTCTAACTGTTGCTTCATGACCTGCATACAGATTTCTCAGGAGGCAGGTAGGTGGTCTGGTATTCCCAACTCTTTAAGAACTTTCCACAGTTTGTTGTGATCCACACAAAGACTTTGGCATAGTCAATAAAGCAGAAGTAAATGTTTCTCTGGAACTCTCTTGTTTTTAAAATGATCCAATGGATGTTGGATCAGTAGAGGGAGAAGGCTAAAAATTGTTACTTATCTTATTGATAGACTCTGAGAGTCTTCTACCAACAACAATTTCCTAGAAAAGATGGGTACGTTTTTTGTAGAGTCAGGTATGAGAGTCCTTTCTTCATCTTTTCATTAAATCAAGCATTCTGGCACTTTGAAAATATATGAATTTGGAAACAGCTAGAGATCACATCCTTTTCATAAAAATGCATGCTTTCTCAGCTATCTCTATCAGCATTGTCAGCATAAAGGCTCTTTCCAAAGTTTTGGGAGACATTAGCCATTGCAACCTGGGAATTAAGCTGGCAGATGCATCTGGTTGATGGACTGTTCAACACAAATCAGATCCTTTGTGCAACACTTTGTATATACTAAATTCTTCTATAGTTGAGATAATTCTCAAGTTCATTTAAATTTGGACAAAATTGTAGCCTAACTTCACTACTTTGTCAAGGATGATCTAATCCAGTCAATACTGAGTTACAATTGTCCAGTGGTACATACAATTCCATGTAAAAATGATGAAAGATTTCATTTCTGGACATGATCATTGAAAAGAGCTAATTTCTTTATTACCAAGTGTGCCATCTCTGGGATAAAGGTAACAGAGACAATGTTCTTTATCAAAGCTAGGAGGTAGAGGAGTGAGAAGATGAACTTTCTCCCAGCGTACGAGGTAGACAATGTGGGAGAAAATACAACAAAAACCATTGTTGTCTATTTGCTAAGTCCTTTCCAACTCTGCAACACCATGAACTGTAGCCTACCAGGCTCCTCTGTCCATGGGATTTCTCAGATAACAATATTGGAATGGGTTGCTAATTTTTCTTTCAGGTGATCTTCCCTACGCAGGGATCAAACCCAAGTCTCCTGCTTGGCAGGCAGATTCAATGAACCACCTGCAAAACCCCAAAGAAAGCAGCTCTGACCAACAGTATGGGGGAAAAATGAATACAACAAAAGTTAAAGTTCTACTACCCATTATAGCTGATATGAGAGAGAAATAGTAATGTTTACTATATAATTTTCCTATTAAGGACTACGGATTTTATTCTTATTTTTCTAATTTCTATACAAACCTCCAAATAATGTTTCATTATTCCTCTTTACAAAAGAGAAACCTGGAATATAGTGAGTTTAACTTGTTAAACTTGTAGAAGTAAATTAAACATCAATATTTGAACCCCAAATTCTCTGATCTCCCACATGTTCTTTCTTCACCTTACATCCTTGTACCTTGAATGCTGTTCTCTAAAAATTATCCTTTTTTTTTTAATTTTTAATCTGAAAATTTATCATGGTGGGGTTCCAGAGGAATTCAAAGTGAAATAGTTAAGATTTTAAATGACTCAAGATGTCTTTGAACCTAAAATTGTTAGGGTTAGTTCTGCTTATTAGAATTTATTTTAAAATCAACAAGTAGTGGGTATTTGAAATNTCCCATCCTGAACCCCCTTCCCTCTCCCTCTCCATACCATCCCTCCAGGTCTTCTCAGTGCACCAGCCCCAAGCATCCAGTATTTTTTAATCTTTAATCACATTCTGTCTTAAAAAATACAGTTTTTATAAATTTTCATATAAAGCAAGGTTGCATTTGGAGATTAAAGAATAACAGGTGCTCACATCAAACCTCTCAAGTCTATATTTCAAAATTCTACTTCATAGGTAAGAAAATATCTGAAAATTATTGGGGGTAAAAGCATGTGACCCCTTTTGGAAAACAGAATAGCAAGCAGAGAATATATTCTTTAAAATAAAAATAGATTAGGAAAAGATACAAAAAAGTGCAGTGCTTTATATTTTGGACTCTAGCATATCAAAATGGTAACAGGGATACTGAGAAATAAATATACATAATCTCAGCTTTAACTAAGTAATTTTATCAAAAATCATATAATATATAAAACATTTTTAGGGAAGAAAAAGAATGCACAAAATCTGTATTTTTCTGTCTAAGTAATGTTTAGAAATGTTTCCAATAAGAAATAAAGCTTTTGACTTTGTGTAATATGTCTTATAAAACAAATTAATTTTACAAAGAAAAGGCTGAAGGATTTAGTAGATATTTTTCAACATAAGCTTTGAAAATTATCTAGATGTGGGCAATTTTATTACTGACTTTTTCAGAAAAAGATTGGAAAGCCTATTAGACAGTTTGCTATAAACTTTGTTAATTACTTAAAATGGAACTATTTGAATTCCAAGAGAATGAAGTACGTAGGAGAGAATGCCTTGTCCTCTAAAATTTTACCTCTGCTTTCTGCAGATACTGGTATCCTTTAACTATTTACTGAAAATTCTAGCTCAGTCATGCTTCATATGTATTATAACTTCCTTCTTTTCTCTCAGAACAATTATCTAGTAAACATTACTAGGCCTGACACAAGGCACCTAAACAAAAGAATTTCTACTTGGTGAGCAAGATTATCAGCCATTGGTAGCCTGCATGGGGCTTTTTGCAAGTGAATTTCACCCTTCCAGATGGAGGACCTGGAATCACAGGCTCACCACTGGTTTTGAGGGCAGGGGCTGGATTTCAACTACCTTTTGTCCCTCAGCTGACTACCCTGATGCAAAAGATCAAGTCTTGGATCCAGAGTGGTATTAGTCAGTTTAGTTGTTCAGTCATGTCCAAATCTTTGCAACCCCATGGACTGCAGCACACCAGGCTTCCCTGTCCATCACCAACTACTGGAGCTCACTCAAACTCATGTCCATTTAGTCAGTGATGCCATCCAATCATCTCATCCTCTGTTGCCCCCTTCTCCTCTTGTGTTCAATCTTTCCCAACATCAGGCTTTTTTCCAATGGAGTCAGTTCTTTGCATCAGGTGACTGAAGTATTGGAGCTTCAGCTTCAGCAGCAGTCCTTCCAATGAATATTCAGGACTGATTTCCTTTAGGATTGACTGGTTTGATCTCTTTGCAATCTAAGGGACTCTCAAGAGAATTATCCAACACCAAAGTTCAAAAGCATCAATTTTTCATCACTCAGCTTACTTTATGGTCCAACTCTCACATCCATATGTGACTACTGGAAAAACCATAGCTTTGACTCAATGGACGTTTGTCAGCAAAGTAATGTTTCTGCTTTTGAATATGTGATTTAGGTTTGTCATAGCTTTTCTTCAAAGAAACAAGTGTCTTTTAATTCCATGGCTACAATCACCAACTACAGTGATTTTGGAGCCCAAGAAAATAAAATCTGTCATGGTTTCCATTGTTTCCCCATCTATTTGCCATGAAGTGATGGGACCAGATGCTAGGATCTTCATTTTTTGAACGTTGAGTTTTAAGTCAAATATTTCACTCTCCTTTTTCATTTTCATAAAGAGGCTCTTTAGTTCCTCTTCACTTTCTGCCATAAGGGTGGTGTCTTCTGTATATCTGAGGTTATTGATATTTCTCCCAGCAGTCTTTATTCCAGCTTGTGCTTCATCCAGTTCAACATTTCACATAATGTACTCTATGTAGTAGTTAAATAAGAAGGGTGACAGTATACAGCCTTGATGTAGTCCTTTCTCAATTTGGAACCAGTCTGTTGTTCCATGTCCAGTTCTAACTGTTGCTTCATGACCTGCATACAGATTTCTCAGGAGGCAGGTAGGTGGTCTGGTATTCCCAACTCTTTAAGAACTTTCCACAGTTTGTTGTGATCCACACAAAGACTTTGGCATAGTCAATAAAGCAGAAGTAAATGTTTCTCTGGAACTCTCTTGTTTTTAAAATGATCCAATGGATGTTGGATCAGTAGAGGGAGAAGGCTAAAAATTGTTACTTATCTTATTGATAGACTCTGAGAGTCTTCTACCAACAACAATTTCCTAGAAAAGATGGGTACGTTTTTTGTAGAGTCAGGTATGAGAGTCCTTTCTTCATCTTTTCATTAAATCAAGCATTCTGGCACTTTGAAAATATATGAATTTGGAAACAGCTAGAGATCACATCCTTTTCATAAAAATGCATGCTTTCTCAGCTATCTCTATCAGCATTGTCAGCATAAAGGCTCTTTCCAAAGTTTTGGGAGACATTAGCCATTGCAACCTGGGAATTAAGCTGGCAGATGCATCTGGTTGATGGACTGTTCAACACAAATCAGATCCTTTGTGCAACACTTTGTATATACTAAATTCTTCTATAGTTGAGATAATTCTCAAGTTCATTTAAATTTGGACAAAATTGTAGCCTAACTTCACTACTTTGTCAAGGATGATCTAATCCAGTCAATACTGAGTTACAATTGTCCAGTGGTACATACAATTCCATGTAAAAATGATGAAAGATTTCATTTCTGGACATGATCATTGAAAAGAGCTAATTTCTTTATTACCAAGTGTGCCATCTCTGGGATAAAGGTAACAGAGACAATGTTCTTTATCAAAGCTAGGAGGTAGAGGAGTGAGAAGATGAACTTTCTCCCAGCGTACGAGGTAGACAATGTGGGAGAAAATACAACAAAAACCATTGTTGTCTATTTGCTAAGTCCTTTCCAACTCTGCAACACCATGAACTGTAGCCTACCAGGCTCCTCTGTCCATGGGATTTCTCAGATAACAATATTGGAATGGGTTGCTAATTTTTCTTTCAGGTGATCTTCCCTACGCAGGGATCAAACCCAAGTCTCCTGCTTGGCAGGCAGATTCAATGAACCACCTGCAAAACCCCAAAGAAAGCAGCTCTGACCAACAGTATGGGGGAAAAATGAATACAACAAAAGTTAAAGTTCTACTACCCATTATAGCTGATATGAGAGAGAAATAGTAATGTTTACTATATAATTTTCCTATTAAGGACTACGGATTTTATTCTTATTTTTCTAATTTCTATACAAACCTCCAAATAATGTTTCATTATTCCTCTTTACAAAAGAGAAACCTGGAATATAGTGAGTTTAACTTGTTAAACTTGTAGAAGTAAATTAAACATCAATATTTGAACCCCAAATTCTCTGATCTCCCACATGTTCTTTCTTCACCTTACATCCTTGTACCTTGAATGCTGTTCTCTAAAAATTATCCTTTTTTTTTTAATTTTTAATCTGAAAATTTATCATGGTGGGGTTCCAGAGGAATTCAAAGTGAAATAGTTAAGATTTTAAATGACTCAAGATGTCTTTGAACCTAAAATTGTTAGGGTTAGTTCTGCTTATTAGAATTTATTTTAAAATCAACAAGTAGTGGGTATTTGAAATAAGAAACCCTCAAGTACTCAAAGTCTAGGGGTTTTTAGTCTTTGAAAAATAAATTTTGTTTGGTTTCACTAGAGATTTCCTATTGAGATGTGAATACTTTTTGTCCATCCATCCATCTTCTCCTTGGACTTTTATTGAGCATCTACTATGTGTCTGATACTGTCTGTGGTATTCAAAGAACTGAGTGATATTTTCTGGATTTCAATGAGGATGTTCGAAAATATTGAATCTTCTCCCTGCTTTATATACTAAAAGGAATTGAAAGGTGAGCCCCATCATGAGGCTCCTGTTTCATTGGCTAGAGGATTAAACATGTCCATTTTTTTTTCAGCAAAAAATTTAAAATAATAAATTACATAGCTGATATTATTTCTTGAGATAGGAAGATTGCAATAACCCTGATAATTAACATTAGTTAACATAATACAAAACTTAGAGTGGCAATAACACAGCAAGGTTTCCTCTCCCCCAGGTCATGCTCTGATGTGGGTCAGAGAGTTCTCTTCCATCTGTGACTCTGCCTTCCAGAGCATATGTCTTCCTAGACTACTGTGGCAGAAGAAGGGAGTGATGGAGGTCACAAACTTGTTCTCAGCTGTCTAGGTCAGAAGTGATATGCATCCATTTCTCTCATTTCACTGTCTAGAAGTAGTCATGCGGCCTCCTTTTAAAAGAGAAAAAATCTTGGGAAGTACTATAAAGCAAACATTTGCAGTTTGAATACTGTATCTTCCACAGAGACATCACTAAAGATGTGTTCACAATTAAGTCTGTTTGGGGGAGTGGTGGTTGAAGGTGTGCTAGGCAATCTATATTTTCAAGAATTAGAAAGCAGTTATACCTTAGATTTAAGTTATTTCATGGAGGCAGTCCTTTCTTTGGATACACAGACTACAGTGAACCAAAGACATAGGTATAAAAGAACATTCCTTTATACCACTTTGATATGCTGCCTGCTTGGAATTTCTTATCTCTAGTACAAGTCTAGCCCAACTGTCCCTTGAGTCAACCCTCAAATTTAAGATTCTAGGTATAATTTAGTTTAAACAGCTAATTTCAAAAATAGACATTAGATTTTGCTTTAACAGAGAGACAGTTGTTACACTTAAAGAGTAGCTCATAAAAGCCATCCAGAGATTCTCAAAGAAACTAATGGACATGTTATAGTGAATATGGTTTACTCCCTCTCTGGAAACTAGGGCAAACCCAGCAATCTATAACTCAGTGCAACACAGTTTTCCCCTCTAATTGAGCAGGCATATGGCTTTCAATTACAATTCAGCAACCGTGTCAAATCTTGAGATCTAACTGTAGCTCATACTTCCTCTTCTGAAATGGTTGATTTGGGAAAGCAACCAACAACAGAAGCATCAGGCAGGTGTTCCTGAATTGTCTGCTGGTCCATTTGGTAATTCTTGCAGACCCATTGGCAAGGCTGCCTGCTGATAAACTCAAACCTGCTCATTGTTAGAGATTCATGGATCAGGAAATGAATACCTTAACGTGAATGATTTCATGTGCAGCGAACACCCAGGGATTTCTATTTACCTATGAGACTGTGTGGGCACCATTTGATTATGAGACATATGCTGAGACAGCAGGGTTTGAACTAAACACAAACAAAAATGTACCATTTGGCTTGGGCATATTGATAAACAAGAGCAAACTATGTTCCCCAATGATATTCAGGTTATGAATGGACAAATTAAAATTCTGAGGTGTGTCTTTGGGAGTCAAAATGGCCCAAAGATAAACTGATAGGTGGTTAATTAGCATGAAAATGTGTGATATGGAGGCAGACTTGAGAGTTATCTTTATGCATTGAAATCAACTACTATCCCTGATCTGATCAGCATTACTGTACAGACTTGGGTCAAAATAACTTGGGTTAAAACTGTTTTGGCAGTTCGAAAATAACTTCCAATAAAATATGTAGGGATTAGGGAACTTCCCTAGTGGTCCAGGGACTAAGACTGTTCTCCCAGTGCAGGGGACCAGGGTTCAATCCCTAACCTGGGAACTATATCCCACATACTGCAGGTAAGATCAAAGATCCCATGTACTGCAACTAAGACCCAGCAAAGATAAATTAATAAATGAATAAAATAAATGCAAATGAACATTTAAAAAAATATGTATGGATTGCATAAAAAGAATGTTCAGCCTATTCTCAGCCTATTAATTTAAAATGTTTCATAAGTGAAAACTTGTTTTTGTAGGTAAGATACATGGTAGACAGAAGCCCTGTGTTGTTCCTCAAAAAATGTAAGAATTCTTAATAAACTGGGCTCCATTGCAGTGACTCTTGATCTTTTTTGTACTTTATTTTTATCAAGGGAGATTTATAAAGTTCTGATACCTAAGTTTGGAGAAGACAATGGCAACCCACTCCAGTACTCTTGCCTGGAAAATCCCATGGAGGGAGGAGCCTGGTAGGCTGCAGTCCATGGGGTCGCTAGGAGTCAGACATGACTGAGCGACTTCACTTTCACTTTTCACCTTCATACATTGGAGAAGGAAATGGCAACCCACTCCAGGATTCTTGCCTGGAGAATCCCAGGGATGGGGGAGCCTGGTGGGCTGCCGTCTATGGGGTTGCAGAGATTCGGACACGACTGAAGCGACTTAGCAGCAGCAGCAGATACCTAAATTGGTCTGTGGAGAAGGATAAGCACCAGGTTTTTTAAAGTGCTTCGGGTGATTTTAACACAAGACTGTGGTTAAGAACCACAGGCAAAGCCCTCTTTGGGTCAATAAAAGATACTTAGAAAACAATATGAGTTGCCACGAGTAGATATTCTGGACAGAATTATTATCTAAGATGCTTATAAATGGGCTCCAAAATCACTGCAGATGGTGACTGCAGCCATGTAATTGGAAGATGCTTGGTTCTTAGAAGGAAGTCTATGACAAACATAAACAGTCTATTGAAAAGCAAAAGCATCATTTTGCTGACAAAGGTCCATCTGGTTAAAGCTATGATTTTTCCAGTAGTTATATATGGATGTAAGAGTTGGACTATAAAGAAATCTGAGTGCCAAAGAAGTGATGCTTTCGAATTGTGATGCTGGGGAAGACTCCTGAGAGTTCCTTGGACAGCAAGGAGATTAAACCAGTGAATCCTAAGAGAAGTCAAGCTCTAATACTTTGGTCACCTGATGCGAAGAGCAGACTCATTGTAAAAGACCCTGATGCCTGGAAAGATTGAAGGCAAAAGGAGAAGAGGGCAGCAGAAGATGAGTGGTTGGATGGCATCACCATTCAATGGACATGAAAACTCAGGGAGATGGTGAGGGATAAGGAGGCCTGGCAAAATTGTCTTTGACCTTAATGGAATCATAGTAAAAGAAAGAGAGAAAAAGTGAAAAATACATAGTAAATAAATACCTCAATATATAAATCAGTTTTATCAATTTCATCTTTGAGATAAAATCTAAGAAAGCTTTTGAAAGAAAACGCATTCTAAGCCTCCTAAGAAAAGGCGTTCTGTGTACTTTGGAAAGGACTCAGGGAAAAATATAATCAGGTTACATGCATTTCCTTAATCTAATCTTCCTCATCTTAGAAATGATATAAATAGGTAAGAATACCATGAAAGTACCTTCTAAGTTCAAAGTTCTGTGATTCAAAGGTTCTTCTTTGATTTCAAGTCCCTGCTACTCTCTTTTAAACCAAAGTACAAATCATTCAAAAATTATCAATTTAATTATTTAATTCAAAATTTTAGTTGGGCCCAGGAAATTGTGAAACTCAAACAAATTATGGGCTATAGCACAGTTTGTATATAAGCCTTTACACTGAGAAGAACACACCTGGAAAAATAAGCTTCTGTTGTCACAGATGATGTTTTTGAATGACATCAGCCCACTGCATAGACCCAGCAAAGCACAAAGTGTCTTTCCGATAAATATGAAAAGATAGTTGTGTCCCTCAGATAACTAGCTAATTATCAAATAGGTTTGATGAAAAAAAAAAATAACTAGATGTCAAAAATAACTTTATTTACATGTAATAGTGGGGATTTTTATTATAAAGACAGAATTTTTCACAGAAAAATCACAAAAATAAAGTACAAAAACATGTGCTATTAAAGTTACAAGAAGGTGAGCTTTTTATAAAAGTTCATTTTAATTTACTTCATTTCTGTTTTAAGAACTTCTTAGTGATATGTTTTATTAACGTTTAATGTATTTAATCCAATTTTGACATTTTTAAAGCACTTTCACAAGAGTCTCACTTTTTTTTTTAAGAAGAGAAACTGATTTACTATTAAGTGAGAGATAAAAAGGTCAGTTTTCATTTCAATCCCAAAGAAATACAATGCAAAAGAATGCTCAAACTACCGCACAATTGCACTCATCTCACACGCTAGAAAAGTAATGCTCAAAATTCTTCAAGCCAGACTTCAGCAATATATTAACTGTGAACTTCCAGATGGTCAAGCTGGTTTTAGAAAAGGGAGAGGAACCAGAGATCAAATTGCCAACATCCGCTGGATCATGGAAAAAGCAAGAGAGTTCCAGAAAAACATCTATTTCTGCTTTATTGACTATGCCAAAGCCTTTGATTATGTGGATAACAATAAACTGTGGAAAATTCTGAAAGAGATGGGAATACCAGAACACCTGACCTGCCTCTTGGGAAATCTGTATGCAGGTCAGGAAGCAACAGTTAGAACTGGACATGGAACATCAGACTGGTTCCAAATAAGAAAAGGAGTACATCAAGGCTGTACATTGTCACCCTGCTTATTTAACTTCTATGCAGAGTACATCATGAGAAACACTGGGCTGGAAGAAGCACAAGCTGGAATCAAGATTGCTGGGAGAAATAACAATAACCTCAGATATGCAGATGACACCACCATTATGGTAGAAAGTGAAGAGGAACTGAAAAGCCTCTTGAGGAAAGTGAAAGAGGAGAGTGAAAAATTTGGCTTAAAGCTCAACATTCAGAAAATAAAGATCATGGCATCCAGTCCCATCACTTCATGAGAAATAGATGGGGAAACAGTGGAAACAGTGTCAGACTTTATTTTGGGGGGCTCCAAAATCACTGCAAATGGTGACTGCAGCCACGTAATTAAAAGATGCTTACTTCTTGGAAGAAAAGTTATGACCAACCTAGATAGTATATCGAAAAGCAGAGACATTACTTTGTCAACAAAGGTCCGTCTAGTCAAAGCTATGGTTTTTCCACTGGTCATGTATGGATGTAAGAGTTGGACTATGAAGAAAGCCGAGCACTGAAGAATTGATGCTTTTGAACCGTGGTGTTGGAGAAGACTCTTGAGNTTCAGAAAATAAAGATCATGGCATCCAGTCCCATCACTTCATGAGAAATAGATGGGGAAACAGTGGAAACAGTGTCAGACTTTATTTTGGGGGGCTCCAAAATCACTGCAAATGGTGACTGCAGCCACGTAATTAAAAGATGCTTACTTCTTGGAAGAAAAGTTATGACCAACCTAGATAGTATATCGAAAAGCAGAGACATTACTTTGTCAACAAAGGTCCGTCTAGTCAAAGCTATGGTTTTTCCACTGGTCATGTATGGATGTAAGAGTTGGACTATGAAGAAAGCCGAGCACTGAAGAATTGATGCTTTTGAACCGTGGTGTTGGAGAAGACTCTTGAGAGTCCCTTGGACTGCAAGGAGAGCCAACCAGTCCATTCTGAAGGAGATCAGCCCTGGGATTTCTTTGGAGAGAATGATGCTGAAGCTGAAACTCCAATACTTTGGCCACCTCATGCGAAGCGTTGACTCATTGGAAAAGACTCTGATGCTGGGAGGGATTGCAGGTAGGAGGAGAAAGGGACGACAGAGGATGAGATGACTGAATGGCATCACTGACGCGATATACGTGAGTCTGAGTGAACTCCGGGAGTTGATGATGGACAGGGAGCCCTGGCGTGCTGCCATTCATGGGGTCGCAAAGAGTTGGACACGACTGAGTGACTGAATTCATCTGAAATGAACTGAAAGTTGCTTAGTGATGTCCAACTCTTTGTGATCCCATGGACTATACAGTTCATGGAATTCTATAGGCCAGAATCCTGGAGTGGGTAGCCTTTCCCTTCTCCAGTGGATCTGCCTGACCCAGGAATCAAACTGAAGTCTACTGCATTGCATAAATATTCTTTACCAACTGAGCTATCAGGGAAACCCTGATTTGCCATCGGATAGGTGAAAATGGAAATCAAGATGGGTAAGTAGTGACATAGTGAAGTTAAAATGAAATTTTAGGATCTAAGAGGTTAGAATCTAATAATTTTAATCCAGATCCTTGGTCTTCTAGAATATCCTAAGGCAATAAGATACAGGATTTTTCTAAAAGTCACTTAGCTAGTTAGGTACAGCAGAAGAACTATAGTTAAGTCCTTTTTTTCTTTTCAGTGTTTCACGTTGTGTTCATTTTGGAAAAGCCAAATGAGTACTTAGAGGTGGTGGCAATTCTAAATCTCAATAATTTATTAGGATGATCACTGTCTCCAAGTGCAAGAACTCTCCCCTGGATGCTCCTTTCTAAGCTCACAAACAACGGGAGGTCTACACAATAGTATTATGATCACAATACTCCAAACAGAACTTGGGAAGGCATTAAGACCCATTTATCATACCATATTCTAAGCAACTTAGTATGGAGTAGTGAGGGAATAGTTTTGGGTTATTCACAACAGATGGCTAAATAGCATCTGTAACTGATTTCTTTATCCAAATGGATCTTAAACAATACTACTGCATTTATAGACAAAGCATTTTTAAGTGATGGATTCTGTACCACCCAAAGTGAAAGTGAAGGTGAAAATTTTAGTTCCTCAGTTGGTGTCTAACTCTGTGCGACCCCATAAACTATAGCTTGCCAGGCTCCTTTGTCCATGGCTTTCTCCAGGCAAGAATACTGGAGTGGGTTTCCATGCCTTACTCCAGGGGTTCTTCCCCACCCAGGAATTGAACCTAGGTCTTGTGCATTGAGGGAAGATTCTTTATAATCTGAGCCACCAGGGAAGTCCATATCACCCAAAGGATAGTGTATTTTTACCACCCAGCTATCTTTGGTAAGCCTGTGAAGTCTAGTGCTTCAAATTCACCTTGCGGAGCTCAGAGTGCATATACCACATATAAGTATTTTCATCCTCAAAACTTTCTCTGTTTACTACTTATCTTTCCTCTTTTGAGTTCATACAATCCAAATAATAAGGTGATGGAAAGTAGATGTAAATGGCATCTTAGAGTTAAGACTTCATTTCGTAGAATTTGGTAATGAATAAAAGTTATGGCAAAGGTCCTCGAATTGACTAATTGCTTATCAGAGATTTTTAACTCCCCAAGATCTTTTCACAATCTATCTATATTATTTTCCATCTGTTGAGTATTGATTGATACAGCCACATCCATGAAATGCACTTGGCATCTTCTTTAATGGTTTACATATCAAATTGGTGATATTACCTGTCCTATAAGATTTTATTCCTTTAGACAAAACTGTTTTCTTTGAAGATTATGTTTTCTAGCTTAACATAAGGGGGACAGGCAGGGGGCATGTAAATAACACAGTTGGTCAGTCAATCAAATATCTGTTTCATAAAGAAAATCCAAAGTTATTTTGGACCAAATTATGCTTGTTTTGATCTCCAACACCTTCCCAACCCCCAATCATTCAGTGTCATGGTTGCTTTATAGCTAAGCAAAGAGCAGAGAATGAATCTCAGAAGTGGAATGTAGGGAAAGCAACATTTAGCCCAGGTGTTTTGAGAACTGAGAAGTTGTTGGGTTACTGGGCAAATGAGAATTTAGATTTTAATAATGGCATTGATAAACAATTAGCTGAACACACAGGAGGAAATCAAAAAGGAGGTGGAGAAAAAGAACAGCAATTCATGAACAGCAGCATAACAAACAGCTAAATGGAACTTAATTTTGTTCATCTAGAGGAAAGACATCCAGGAGAATTAGCCTAAAATGTTGCTTTTTGTTGATTAGTACAAGATGGTTGCCTAGTGTCCTGAAGATCTTGTAAGGATCTTCCCTTTATTGAGACTGACTGAACACTGACCATGTTGCATCCTTATTGTGCCCCTGTACTCTTCTTAATGGAAGGTAATATGCCCTATTCTTGCTTATTTTTGCCAACAATCAGTTAAGATCAATAATCTTTAACATCTTTGGTGGAAATTTTTGCCAGAATAGAACTGCAATTTCCTGTTTCCATGCACAATTAGTGACGTTTGCCTTTACTGAATAGGATTTGACCATTATATCAATTCAATTAGCACTCTAAATATGGGCAGAGAAACCAATGAGTGACTTGCAAAGTATTGATTATTGGAGTAGAATGCTATAAGAGAATTGAAAAAGCAAAACATTTGAGGAAAGAAAGGGAAGAAGAAAAAAATCTGTCATCATGTATTCATAACTTTGCAATTGATAGTTGTAGGTATGGATGGAAGTTTTGGATAAAATACTATGCATTTGTAAGGAAAGGTTATGACCCCACCACCCCCTGCAATCCTGAAATGACTGAAAATCAGATAGTTGGATGGCATCACCAACTCGATGGACATGAGTTTGAGCAAACTCCGGGTATTGGTGATGGACAGGGAAGCTTGGTGTGCTGCAGTCTATGGGGCTACAAAGAGTCAGACATGACTGAGTGACTGAAATAAACTGAACTGAACACTGCCTTACAAACCTCTCTCTTTAATTCTAGAATGGATTTCTCAATTGTCCTTTCAGAGAATCAGACTTTCAATATGATAATTAGCTACTTTACTTAACTGAGAAACAAATATATCTGTGATCACTCAGATTGACAGAGAGGAAAAAAAGAGCAGGAGAGCTAATCCATATTCTAATGACTGCAGATGGCAACACCATCACACATCTCATCTGCTCCTAAGTGAAAATTTTCTTATTAATATCCAAAATAATGTCCATTTCAGATTTTTTTTTATGTTACCATTTATTCCCCACTGGGGTTGGTAATTAAAAACTCTCCAGAGTAGATTATAGTTAATCTAAGTTTGTTCTTCCCTCCAGGGCTTTATAATTATAAACTTATTACATTTATGGCTATACGCACTGCCTCATGTTTTATCCATTTCCAAAAGAACATCTTTTTTTTTTTTTTTTAAGGCCAGATATATGGCACAATGCATGGAATGAAATTTAACCAGGTAAAACGTTTGTTAAAGTCAAAATATAAGCAAACAATATTCAGAGACAGTGGTCATTTTGGCAAGCATTTGTAAGGTCAATTGCATGGCAATGATGACAGTAAACTAGGTAGCTAAACTCTCCTTTTGGCTTGGGAGCAAACTGATGAGGCTGCCTGCTCCTAATGGTCACCTTTGTGCTAAGAAACCTATTGAAAACTTGGGCAGTGGAACTTAGCTCATTGCCTCATAGAAAAATCAACTTGCATGAACCATAGTACTGACACCTTTGTTACCAGCTTTGATCTGAAATAATTAGTTACTTACTTGGACTTGACACATTAAATGTACATGTTAAGTTCTGTGGTTCTGATTTTTAAGGTAGTTGTAATATAGTGGTAAGAGAATATTAAGGAAATGAATATACATTTTTTTAAAAAGCTGTAAAAAGAAGAACCACATTTACTCTAGAGATACTATTGTATTTTCTAAATCTAAATTCCATTAATATGTATATTATTTTGATTTAGATGTTTTTTTTATTTAATTAATTCCAAAAATGTAATATAAACTCAGAAGCATAAAAGTGAGTTCAGCTATGATGGATTTTACACAACAGTAAATTTACGTTATTTTAGGGGAAGCACACTGACTGATCTAGTCCCATCACTTCATGGGAAATAGATGGGGAAACAGTGTCAGACTTTATTTTGGGGGGCTCCAAAATCACTGCAGATGGTGGCTGCAGCCATGAAATTAAAAGACACTCTTTGGAAGGAAAGGTATGACCAACCTAGATAGCATATTCAAAAGCAGAGACATTACTTTGTCAACAAAGGTCCGTCTAGTCAAGGCTATGGTTTTTCCTGTGGTCATGTATGGATGTAAGAGTTGGACTGTGAAGAAAGTGGAGTGCCGAAGAATTGATGCTTTTGAACTGTGGTGTTGGAGAAGACTCTTGAGAGTCCCTTGGACTGCAAGGAGATCCAACCAGTCCATTCTAAAGGATATCAACCCTGGGTGTTCTTCGGAAGGAATGATGCTGCAGTTGAAACTCCAGTACTTTGGCCACCTCATGTGAAGTGTTGACTCATTGGAAAAGACTGATGCTGGGAAGGATTGGGGGCAGGAGGAGAAGGGGACGACCAGGATGAGATGGCTGGATGGCATTGCTGACTCGATGGACATGAGTTTGAGTGAACTCCAGGAGTTGGTGATGGACAGGGAGGCCTGGTGTGCTGTAATTCATGGGGTCGCAGAGAGTCGGACACGACTGAGCAACTAAACTGAACTGAACTGAACATGGACTGAAACTACCCACCCTGGCCAGACACCAGTTACTATTTTCATGAGTTGTTTTATAACAGGAGATAAGGAACATGGAACTAATAAACCACCACCAAATGTATGAGTTCAGGAAGGATCAAAATCGTGTCTGACCACCTCCAAGAATCCTTCTTGCTGACATCCATCATGAATGAGCAATGCATCAGGACTCTGAGTCAGAATGATTGGTTGAAGACAATGGAAAACTAATCCTATTACCATAAATCCTGAGACTGTGAGCCATGTGGCAAAGCAGTTCTCCTGGGTTCCCTTATCCTCTGCTCTCTGCTTGGGCTCCCCTTCCCAATAAAATATCTTACTTTGTCAGCACATGTGTGTCCTTGGAGAATTCACTTTCAAACATTAGGCAAGAGCCTACTTTCAGCCCCTGGAAGGGGCTCCCCTTCCTACAGCACTTTCAGTCAGTATCATTTTGAGCAGTTGAGTGAGTCACTAATTAAAAGGCTGATAGAGAGTGTTTAGTAATACTAGCAAACTCTGCATTTTCATTAGCATATTAAAAAAAGAACATCTCCTTGATCCTTTTTAAGAAGAAAGAAGTTCCTCTGATTTTCTTCCATAAACCCAAGGCCAAACACCCTTGAAAAATGTAAACAGCACTGTGTTTTCAGATCTGAATGAAAAGCACTAAATTCATTTTCATCAATCAAATTATAAGGTATTATCTAGATGTTGAAGAGAAAATCCAAAGCCTATAGCTGAACTGTTTATTTTCCATTTTCAGAGATAAATTTAAGGATCATGAATTGCACTCCAAAAAGCATCCAAGTGGATGGGTAGATCTGTCATAATGTATCTCATGGAATCAACTGAACATGTCTGTGTACTTAAAGGATCTTCCAATTTGGCTTAAGCAGGACTCACTTTCTTGAGGCATATTAGTCATTTAGCATGGCTGAATGACTGTAATTTTATTATTTTTTCTTCCTTTGGATTTAAAGTAAAATAGGCAAAATAAATATTGTAAAAGTTAAATTGTTTTTTTCTTCTTTCTTGTCAACATAATATATCTGGGTAGTTTCTTTAAAAACAAAAACAGACAAATCAAACAAAAGTAATTACATTCAAGTGAGATAATTATTTTCAGCATAAGTTTACAGCCAATGTCAAAAGTACTCATTGAACAAGCTCTTGTGTTACAAAGCAGTCCATAGAATACAAAATATATTGATTGTCCTGGGAGACTTTATATTTTAAGTGCCATCATAAATTTAATCCAATTATATAAAGTAATCATTTGAATTGTAGGAAAAGAATTTGTTTTCTACTAACCAAATGCCTTAGCCTACTATCACTTTTCTCCTTACCAAATTTTTCTGTACTATAATATTTGTATATTGTGACTATTTTTGTACCTTTAGTACTTTTTATTTAAATAGCAACTTTTTAAGGCAAAGAATATTTTTGTATTTATTTTCTCAGAGAAATGTTATAGGACTATTTTGAAAATAAATATGATTGTATTCTGGTAGTTCAACTTTTCTCTCCTCAACACTCGGTAATGTGAACCTATTTTGTCAAGCTTTGCGGCGAGTGATACCATGAATTAGCAGCTCCTCTGCTTCTAAGGCATAAAAGACCTTAAAATGACAATTAAGAAACACCAGTGGGAAAAAGAATTGAGGTTTCCTTTAAAACTGACAGACTAAGTTTATCAATGATAGAGCAGAGAAGAGGAAAATAGTAATTCTATCTGATTTTTGTAAAGTCTATTACAAAATTATTTTGTTGCAGTCTCACATTAATTTTTAAAGAACTTTTAACATAATTAAATAGCAAAAAATAGACTAAAATATATTAAGTAATCCAGTTTACTAGATATGTAACACAAGTTAGGTAAGTGTTTTATCAAAGTTTAAATTTACAGATGAGGAAGCTGAAGCACATAGTGACTTTCTTGCCAAAGGCCACAGAAACTGCACAGTAAGCCCAAGTCTAGAAGTCTTGCATCCTAAGGATTTTTTTCAAGAAAAATCCTCCTCAAATTAATAAACTGTTAATGATCTATTAACAAAAATTTAGAAAATGAAAGCAATCATAGGATTTCCTTTAAGAATCTCTGTGATGAACAGAGGTTGAAATCAAAATGGATTGACCAGTATGATATTCCTGGGACAGCTCCTTGTGAAATGGTTTTCAACCCTCAATCTTTTTCTCAGGAACACTTGATAATAAGATTTAGGTGCTTAAAGTGCACAAGATGGAGCTACTTTCTAAGAAGAACTTCTTTTGAAGACTCTGTGCAGCTTAAATCTCATCATCAAAGCAGTGTGCTTAAGAAAGCAGAATCTGATCCCTGGACAGGACCCATAAATCTGCATGTTAAACAGTCCTTTAAAACTGATCCAGGTAATCCATGGATCTCTAAATGGAGGTCTGTTTAGACTTTTGATTAGTTTAAGCAATTATTAAATGAAAGAACGTAACAAATGAGATAGTATGTTATTAGATATCATGTAAGATAAATAAAGCCTTCCATGGTGGCTCAGTCAGAAGCAGTCTGGCTGCAATGTGGGAGACCCAGATTCAATCCCTGGGTCAGGTATATCCCCTGGAGAAGGAAATGGCAACCCACTCCAGTATTCTTGCCTGGAGAATCCCATGGGCAAAGGAGCCTGATGGGCTACAGACCATGAGGATCACAAAGACTCAGACACAACTGAGTAACTAACACACACATACACACACACACACAGAAGATAAATAAAAGTTTCATTTATCCACAGAATAGACTATAACAGCAGAGTCCCCTGCAATGGCCAGACCAGCTAGCCTCAATGCTCTCTTAAAGGCACAGTTTTTAGATGAAGGTTGCAGATTAATTTTCATGGCCCATTTAGTCCTTGGCCTCTCTGCTTTGCCTGGCAACAAAGGGGCCAATTAGTGAAGATGGTTTCAGTACTTTTTTCAGAGACAAATCCCTTCCCAGGAGGGAATTACATAAGTCCACCAACATATTTTGAATAACATGAGAAATCAATTCTCAGTTCAGTTCAGTTCAGTCGCTCAGTCTAGGAGGGGCCAAATATTCTCATCATACGTTGAAGGAAAACAAAGTCATTAATCTTTTGTGAGTGAAAGGTTGGCCCATGTGGGTAGGGTCTTGGGCAAGATAGAATCAAACTTTTGCAAGGTGATATCACAAAGAAGGCAACACTATCTGTGTGTTTTAAATGTAATTAATGATAACACTGAATTTTTGTACAATGTAACAATGTACCTATGTAATGTAGTATATATTTATTGAGGGCTGTTATGAAAACAACACAAAATGAAGAAATCTGGCTACATAAAAGAGGAAACAAAATGTAATCTTTTACTCTAAATTTTCATACCAGTATCTTATAAAATATTCACATTATGGGAAGCATTTAATCTATTACCCAACTTCTAAGTTTCCCATTGAAAGTGCATTTTTATTGAATTGCATTAAATTATTTAGCTGTTTTTATGGATATAAGGTAATCAGAAACATGATTATCACACAGCTTCCCAAATGTTCCCAATGGATGTCTTTCTGCTAATTAAATGTACACCACTGTTCAGTTCAGTTTCAGTTCAGTTCAGTCACTCAGTCGTGTCCGACTCTTTGCTGCCCCATGAATCGCAGCACGCCAGACCTCCCTGTCCATCTCCAACTCCCAGAGTTCACTGAGACTCATGTCCATCGAGTCAGTGATGCCATCAGTCGTCCCCTTCTCCTCCTGCCTGCAATCCCTCCCAGCATCAGAATCTTTTCCAATGAATCAACTCTTCGAATGAGGTGGCCAAAATACTGGAGCTTTAGCTTTACCATCCTTCCTTCCAAAGAAATCCCAGGGCTGATCTCCTTCAGAATGGACTGGTTGGATCTCCTTGCAGTCCAAAGGACCGTCAAGAGTCTTCTCCAATACCATAGTTCAAAAGCATCAATTCTTTGGTGCTCAGCCAAAAAGTTTTGAGATTTATTTATTTTTTTCTATCTCTCTCTCTCTCTTTTTTAAAATTCTGTTACTTTCTTTTAAAAAAAATTAAAGATCAGTTGTTAATTAGCTACTTTTAAAAAGTATCCATTAATATTATATAAATTGCTGCATGCAAATCCAATTAAATTCTTAGGTCATATTGGAACTAAATAGATTATTTAATTTTCAGGACACATTATGAAATGAAGTCTATAGGAGAAACTGATACAAGCACAGAGAAAGACTAAGCTATAAGAGGGTATGTGTGTAGAAAATCTGGGCTTCTCAGGTGCTACTAGTGGTAAAGGAGTTGCTTGCCAGTGCAGAAGTTTTAAGAGACCTGGGTTCAATACCAGGGTAGAGAAGATTCCCTAGAGAATGGCATGGCACCCCACACTACTATTCTTTCCTGGAGAATCCCATGGACAGAGGAGCCTGGCAGGATACAGTCCATGGGATCATAAAGAGTCAGACACAACCGAAGTGACTTAGGACTCATGCACATTAAGAAAATCTATAGATTTTCTGTATGTTTGTTCAAGTGCTAAGTTCTACTGTGACTAAATAGAGGTGCACTGAATGCTTAGATAATTATCTGTGTTACAGCTGAGACCAATAACCAAAATTTGCCTTAGAGTTACCTCAGGGGTTTAAAATATGAATAAATAAAGGATATGAGGGAAACAAATACATAGAAATTTAGAAAAACTTACATCTGAGTGCAAGAGATGAAGTGATCTTTCATATGTGTACCAATTCATTAAATTAGGCCAAAAAATATTCAATTGCCCAAAATTTAGTATGTATTAACAGTGTAAATTATAATCATATTAGAGATTTCTCTCATAGCTTAGTCAAGAGTCTGCCTGCAATGCAGAAGACCCAGGTTCAATTCCTGTGTCAGGAAGATATTCTGTAGAAGGAAATGGCAACCCACTCCAGTATTCTCGCCTGGAGAATCCCAAGGACAGAAGACCCTGGTAAGCTATAGTCCATGGGATCACAACAACTTATCAACTAAACCACATAATCAAATTACATCAATGTAGAAGAATTGATGCTTTTGAACTGTGGTGTTGGAGAAGACTCTTGAGAGTCCCTTGGACTGCAAGGAGATCCAACCAGTCCATTCTAAAAGAGATCAGACCTGAATGTTCTTTGGAAGGAATGATGCTGAAGCTGAAACTCCAGTACTTTGGCCACCTCATGTGAGGAGTTGACTCATTGGAAAAGACTCTGATGCTGGGAGGGATTGGGGGCAGGAGGAGATGGGGAAGATAGAGGATGAGATGGCTGGATGGCATCACTGACTCAATGGGCGAGTCTGAGTGAACTCTGGAAGTTGGTAATGGACAGGGAGGCCTGGTGTGCTGTGATTCATGGGGTTGCAAAGAGTCGGACATGACTGAGCAACTGAACTGAACTGAACTGAGTAGAAAAATTGAATATTTAAAAGAAATACAAGGTAAATAAATTATTATTCCCTAAATTATTTTTGCTAAATAATTTTCAATGTTGCCTGTGGCCTTCATGCCTCTCTTCTTGCTTTACAGGTGATAATCTTCTTGCTAGATTTTCTCACAGTCTTTTCCTGATTTTCCTGTGTCCCTGCTATCCCCTTATGTGTCTTGATCTCTTCTTTTTATAAGGATTGGATTAAGGTCCACTTTAAAGACACTTTAGTTTAATCACTTCTTTAAATATCCTATTTCCAAATAAGGTCCATAGTCTGATATACTGAGGTTGAGGTTTCAAAATATGAATTTTGGAGAATCACAAATCAGCCCATAACAGAGGAATACCATGGTATATTACAAACAGCGTTGAGTGACTCTTAGCCCTAGTATGTGGCATAACTAAGGAATTATTATGTGACTCTAGGCAGTATAACAGTGATTTAAATCATGGAGGTTTTTTTTTTTTAACATTTTTAAAAAATGTATTTATTTTTTTACTTTACAATATTGTATTGGTTTTGCCATACATCAACATGAATCCACCACGAGTGTACATGTGTTCCCAATCCTGAACCCCCCTCCCACCTCCCTCCCCATACCATCCTTCTGGGTCATCCCAGTGCACCAGCCCCAAGCATCCTGTATTCTGTATAGAATTCAGGAGTAGATTCCAATTCTAACTCCTCATTTACAAGTTGAAAAAACTACAGTACGATGTGTAACTTTGCTGAGTTTCAGTTTCATTATTTAAGTAATAAATATTTCTGAAGATTTAATGATTAAATAAAATATGTTTAAAGCATTTAGATTATTGCACAGAACAAAGTGGCTAATAAATTGTAGCTATGTGTTTCCCTAGTGGCTCAGCTGTAAAGAATACACCTACAGTGCAGGAGAGGCAAGGTGGGTTCCATCTCTGGGTTGAGAGGATATTCTGGAGGAGGTCATGACAGTCCACTCCAGCATACTTGCCTGGAGAATCCCATGGACAGAGGAGTCTGGTAGCTACAGTCATAGGGTTACAAGTATTCGGACACAACTGAAGTTATTTAACACTCATGCATCATACATTTTTAGAAAAGAAAGCTTTCTTGAGGTCTAATTTATATATCATAAAATTCAATGTATTTATCAATTCAGTGATTTCTTAAAAACACATATACAATGTTATACAACCAATACCACAATGCAGTTTTACAAAATTTTTGTCAGATTAACTACATTTTTTATATTTTTTTTGAAATCATCTCATGTTCCAGTTCTCAATTCTCTACAGATTTAACTGTTCTGGAGCACTACATATAAATGGTTAATGCAATATTTGCTTTTTTGCTTAAATTTTTACACTTAGCATAACATATTTGATGTTCATCCATTTAGTATATATATTAGGAGTTTGTTCCTTTTTATTTCTGAATAAAATCCCATTTTATGAGTATATATTTTGCTTAACATTTAGATATTTGAGTTGTTTCTACTTTTGACTATTGTGAAGTTTATATACAAACTTTTGTGTCGATATATGTTTTCATCATGGCAGATTTCTTGAATAAAAATGGCAAAGCTGTATTGAAATGGCACAGGAGCCCACGGTCCCTCCCCACCCCATAAACCTGGCCTCAGCCTACCTTTTGTCTGTGGAACAGCTTTAACCAAACAATGTGTTTAATCAGAGAAGTGAAAAAAAAAATGTAAAAATAAAGAGAAACAGTCAAAGGAGATCAAAGAATAAGAGCTTAGTCACTAAGCAAAGTCAAGGGCCTTCAGTTCCTCAGGCTATAAATAATGTTCTGAACATTATCCTGGGAGCCATCTTATTGATACTAAAATTTCTACCTTGTGGAGTAAGTTAACTACTTAATGACCAACTATAGCCATTGATATAAGCTGCCACAATTTCTCATATTGGCCTTGAATAACTTGAAATAACCTGACTATGAAGCTGAAGGTTAACTGTACTTAAAATAATCAAGATGATGCCTATCAGACAACCAGTGATGAATTTCAAGATGCCTGTCAGAGCTGATTGTGTTATTTCTGCATGTAGCCCCCTCTGTCTATAAAAGCTCTTGCCTACCTATTTTGACTAGGGGATACTCAGCATTTGGATAGGAATCTACTCTTCCCCACCTCCCAGCCCCACTGCAAAATTTCCTTTCCTCTTTATCAGCTTTTGAGCAGAAAGTAGCTGGCCCCCATATTTGGATACAATATGACAAAATGTTGCTTAATATATTTTTTTAATTTTTCATAATTTTCCAGTGTGACTATTAAGTTTAGTCCCTCAGTTGTGCCCAACTCTTTGTGACCCTATGGACTGCAGCACAACAGGCTACCCTGTCCATCACCAACTCCCAGAGCTTACTCAAACTCATGTCCATTGAGTACGTGTTGCCATCCAACAAACTCATCCTCTGTTAATCCCTTTCTCCTCCTGCATTCAATCTTTCCCAGAATCAGGGTCTTTTTTAAGGTTTTAAGGAGTCAGTTCTTCCCATCAGGTGGCCAAAATACTGGAGTTTCAGTTTCACCATCAGTCCTTCCATTGAATATTCAGGACTGATTTCCTTGAGGATTGACTGGTTGGATCTCCTTGGAGTCCAAAAAATTCTCAAAAGCCACTCTGAACACACTTCAAAGTATCAACTCTTTGGCGCTCAGCTTTCTTTATGCTCAAAATCTTACATCCATACATGACTACTGGGAAAACCATAGCTTTGACTAGATGGACCTTTGTTGGCAAGTAACATTTCTGCTTTTTAATATGTTGTCTAGGTCGATAATAGCTTTTCTTCCAAGGAGTAAGAGTCTTAATTTCATTGTTGCAGTCACCATCTGCAGTGATTTTGTTGCCCAAGAAAATAAAGTCAGCCACTGTTTCCACTGTTTCTCCATCTATTTTCTATGAAGTGATGGGACCAAATGCCAAGATCTTTGTTTTCTGAATGTTGAGCATTAAGCCAACTTTTTCATTCTCCTCTTTCACTTTCATCAAGAGGCTGTTAAGTCTCTCTTCACTTTCTGCCATAAGGGTGGTGTCATCTGGATATCGGAGGTTATTGATAATTCTCCTGGCAATCTTGATTCCAGCTTGTGTTTCATCCAGCCTGGCATTTCACGTGACGTACTCTACATATAAGTTAAATAAGCAGAGTGATAATATATAGCCCTGACATACACCTTTCCCAATTGGGAACCAGTCTGTTGCTCCATGTTCAGTTTTAACTGTTGCTTCTTGATCTACATACACGTTTCTCAGGAGGGAGGTCAGGTGATCTGATATTCCCATTTCTTTCAGAATTTTCCAGTTTGTTGTGATCTACACAGTCAAAGGCTTTGACATTATCAGTAAAGCAGAAATAGATGTTTTGTTGTTGTTGTTGTTATTCCCTTGCTTTTCCAATGATCCAACAGATGTTGGCATATTGATCTCTGTTTCCTCTGCTTTTTCTATATTCAACTTGAACATCTGGAAGTTCACAGTTTACATACTGTTGAAACCTGGCTTGGATAATTTGAGCCTTATTTTGCTAGCATGTGAGATGAGTGCAATTGTGTGGTAGTTTGAGCACTCTTTGGCATTGCCTTTCTTTGGGATTGGAATGAAAGCTGCCATTTTGCAGTCCTGTGGCCACTGCTAAGTTTTCCAAATTTGTTGGCATATTGAGCCAACAAATGAGCCATTCATAGCATCATCTTTTAGGATTTGAAATAGCTTAACTGGAATTCCATCATCTCCACTAGCTTTGCTTATAGTGATGCTTCCTAATGTCCACTTGACTTCACATTCAAGGATGTGTGGCTCTAGGTGAGTGATCACACCATCATGGTTACCTGAGTCATGAAGATCTTTTTATATAGTTCTTCTGTGCATTCTTGCCACCTCTTCTTAATATCTTCTGTGTCTGTTAGATCCATACTATTTCTGCCTTTTATTGAGCCCATCTTTGCATGAAATATTCCCTTAGTGTCGCTCATTTTTCTATTATTTCCAATTCTATTGTTTTCCTCTATTTCTTTGCATTGATCACTGAGGAAGGCTTTCTTATCTGTCCTTGCTAGTCTTTGAAACTCTGCATTCAAATGGGTATATATTTCTTTTTCTACTCCGCCTTTAGCTTCCTACCAACATTATATGGGCATCCCAGAAATGCAGTGTGAAAGAATCCACTTTCCAATGCAGAAGACTCAGGAGACACACGTTCAATCTCTGAGTAGGGAAGATCTTCAGGAGATGAAATGACAACCTACTCCAGTATTCTTGTATGGGAAATCTCATGGACAGTGGAGCCTGACAGGCTATAGTCCATCGATCACAGAAGCGTCAGACAGGACATAAGGACTAAACAACAGTGACTCATTCCGTTCTACTGAATATAAAGTGACACTTTGTGGTTTTAATTTTATTTACCCTAATGGGCAATGATGTTGAATATCATTGAACATTTTTGTTAATTATTCACTTTGGCCTTTAGAATTGCTATTCAAATGTTTGCCTTTTGAAAAATTAGGTACTTATATTTTTACTACTGAACTACAAGTGGTGCTTATCTTTCAAATTTTGGGTACAAATTCTTTGTCAGATATGTGATTTGAAAAAAGAAAAAAGTTCTCTCTGTGTGTGTTGTGGTTTGTTATTCATTTTCTTTGCAATGACTTTCGAAGTGTGAATGGTTTAATTTTGCGATTGCCCAATTTGCCATTGTTTTCCTGTATGAATCCTTCTTTTATTGCCATACCTAAGAAATCTTTACCTACATGAGGAATAAAAGCTTTCTCTTATGACTTCTGAAAGTTTTATAGCTTTAGTTAAGACTTTACTTATGTCTATAATCTATTTTGAAGTAATATTTGTGTATGATGTTATGTAAGGATCTAAGTTTATCTTTTTATGTGTGGATATCTAGTTGTGTCTAGACAATAAGTTGGAAAGTTTATACTTTCCTCATGGAATTGCTTTAACATATTCATCCAAATCAATTGACTATAAGTTATTTTTAGAACTTCAGTTCTATTTCACTAATCTTTCTTATGCTAATAACACATTGCCTTGGTTACTGTAGCTTTATAAGATGTTTTAAAGTTGGAAAAATGAGTCCTCCAAAGTTCTTTAAACTTGCTTTGGCATTTCCATATAAATTTAGATCTTTTGCATTTAGGTTCTTTGTATTTCCATACACATTTAGATCAGCTGACTAATTTCTGCAAAAAAAAAAAAGAAGAAGAAGAAAAAAAAAAAGCTAAGATTTTTATAGGGATTGCATTGAAACTATTCACCAGTTTGGCAAGAATTGGAATCTTCAAGCTATTGAGTCTTCCAATTCATGAACATAGAATGTCATCCCATTCATACAGATCCTCTTTAATTTCATTTAACAATGCTCTTTAGTTTTAAATGGATAAGTCTTAGACTTTTATCTATTATATATAATCCTAAACCTTTACTTTTTGGTGTTAATTTGAATAAATTTATTTCCTTAATTCATTTTTAAAAATTTTTCATTGGCATTATATGTAAATGCAGCTGACTTTTTTATATTAATCTGTAATTTCTCATTCTTACTAAACTCCTGCATTCTTTCTTTTTTGCGGTGAGAAGTGTTATTTAGAATTTTCTCAGTACAAGTTTATATTATCTGAGGAGAAAGTTTTACTTATTTTCTGATCACATTGTAGTTTGTTGCTTGATTTTACTTGCTAGAATGTCTAATATAGTACTAAATAGAAGCAGTGAGAACTGAAATCCTTCCCATGTTACTGATTTCAGGGTGAAATATTCAATCTGTAATCACTAAATATAATTTTAGCTCCACAGTTTTTGACTGTGTCTTTTATAAGATTGAACAGTTTCTTTCTACTCCTAGTTTGGTGAAAATTTTTATTCATTAATGGGTGGTGAATTTTGTCAAATATTCTTCTCACCAATTAAGGTAATCATATGGCTCTTATCCCCTTTTATGGATCACAATTTTGTCATGACAAAGAGGCTTGAAGAACTCAATGAAGCTATGAGCCAGGCCGTGCAGGGCCAGCCAAGATGGACAGGTCATAATGAAGTTCTGACAAAACATGGTCCACTGAAGGAGGAAATGGCAAATCAATCTAGTATTCTTACTAGAATTCTGGAATTGGACATGTTAGAATTCTAGAATTGGATGCGTTCAAAATTCGGAAAGGAATACTGTATATTGTCACCCTGCTTATTTACCTTCTATGCAGAGTGCATCATGCAAAATTCCAGGCATGAACTCACAAGCTGGAATCAAGATTTCTGGCAGAAATATCAACAGCCTCAGATATGCAGACGATACCACTCTAAAGGCAGAAAGTGAAGAGAAACTAAAAAAGCCTCTTGATGAGGGTTAAAGAAGAGAGTGAAAAAGCTGGCTTCAAACTCAACATTCAGAAAAACTAAGATCATGGCGTCCAGTCCCATCAGTTCATGGCCAATAGATGGGGGAAAAGTGGAAACAGTGACGGAGTTTATTTTCTTGGGCTGCAGAATCACTACAGACGGTGACTGCAGCCACAAAATTAATAGACACTTGCTCCTTGGAAGAAAAACTATGGCAAACCTAGACAGCATACTAAAAAGCAGAGACATCACTTTGCCTACAAAGGTCCATATAGTCAAAGTTATGGTTTTTCCAATAGTCATGTCAGATGTGAGAGTTGGACCATAAAGAAAGGTGAGCACTGAAGAATGAACACTTTCCAATTGTGGTGCTGGAAGAGGCTCTTGATAGTCTCTTAGACAGAAAGGAGATCAAACTAGTCAATTCTAAAGGAAATAATTTCTGAATAGGCATTAGAAGGCCAAAGCTAAAGTTCAAATACTTTGACCACGTGATGCGAAGAGCTGACTCTGAAAAGATCCAGAGTTGGACATGACATAGAGACTGAACAACAAGAACTACAAACAAAGCTAGTGGAGATGATGGGATTCCAGCTAAGTTATTGAAAAATCCTAAAGGATGATGGTATTAAAGTATTGCACTCAATATGTCAGCAAATTTGGAAAACTCAGCAGTTACAACAGGACTAGAAAAGCTCAGTTTTCATTCCAATCCCAAAGAAAGACAATGCTAAATAATGTTCAAGCTACCATACAGCTGCACTCAACTCACATACTAATAAGCTGATGCTCAAAATCCTTCAAGCTAGGCTTCAGCAGTACATGAACCAAGAACTTATAGATCTATAAGTTAGGTTTAGAAAAGGCAGGAGAACCACAGATCGAATTGTCAAGAGTTGTTGGATCATAGAGAAAGCAAAGGAACTCCAAATAAATAAATATAATAAATCTACTTCTGTTTAATTGACTATGCAAAAGACTTTGTGTAGATCACATTAAATTGTGGAAAACTCTTCAAGGATAGGAACACCAGCCCACCTTACCTGTCTCCTAAGAAACCGGCATGCAGATCAAAAATAGCAATTAGAACCAGACGTGGAACAATAGACTGGTTCAAAATTGGGAAATGAATAAGACTAGACTGTATATTGTCTCCTTGCTTATTTAACTTCTGTGCAGAGTACATCATGTGAAATGCCATGCTGGGTGAATCACAAGCTTGAATCAAGTTTGCCAGCATAAATATCAGCAACCTCAGATATGCAGATGATATCATGTTAATGGCATAAAGTGAAGAACTAAAGAGCTTCTTGATGAGGATAAAAGAGGAGAATGAATAAGCTGGATTAAAACTGAACATCCAAAATATAAAATCATGGCATCTGGTCCTATCAATTCATGGCAAATAGAAGTGGGGAAATTGGAAGCAGTGACATATTTTATTTTCTTGGGCTCCAAAGTCACTGCAAGTGGTGACTTTGTGCATGCCCAGTCACTTCAGTCAGGTCTGACTAATTGCGACCCTGTGGACTGTAGCCCTCCAGGCTCTTCAGTCCATGGGATTCTCCATACAAGAATATTGGAGTGGGTTGCCATGCCTTTCTCCAGGGTATCTTCCTAACCCATGGATTGAACCTGGATCTCCTGTATTGCAGGCAGACTGAGTGAGCCACTAGAGAAGACCATAAAGAAGGCTGAAATGAAGTGAAAGTCGCTCAGTTGTGTCTGGCTCTTGGTGACCTCATGGACTATACAGCCCATGGAATTCTCCAGGCCAGAATACTGGATTAGGTAGCTGTTCTTTTCTCCAGGGGATCTTCCCAACCCCAGAATCCAACCCAGGTCTCCCTCTTTGCAGGAGATTCTTTACCAACTGAGGCACCAGGGATGCCCAAAGAAGACTGAGCACTGAAGAACTGATTCCTTTGAATTGCTGTGCTGGGGAAGACTCTTGATAGTCCCTTGGACAGCAGGGAAATCAAACCAGTCAATCCTAAATGAAATCAACCCTGGATATTCGTTGGAAGGATTGATGCTTAAGCTGAAATTCCAAAACTTTGGTCCTCTGATGCAAAGAGCCAACTCATTGAAAAAGACTGATGCAGGGAAAGACTGAAGGCAAAAGAAGAGGATGGCAGAGAGAATATGGTTAAATAGCATCAGTGATTCAATGGACATAAATTTGAGCAAACTCCAGTGATAGTGAAGGACAGGAAAGCCTGACATGCTGCAGTCAATGAAGTTGCAAAGAATTAGACATGACTTAGTGGCTGAACAGCAGCGATGACTTTTAGCCACTATTTTTTTTTCAATGTCATTAACCTGGAATGGGTATGGGCTCATTTCCAGGCTAAAACAACAGATCTTTCCTCTTTTCACTGAAGTTCAAAAGTTTTATGAATAAAATTTGCTCAAGTTACTATTTGCCCTTTGTCAGAGATCAGAGTACAGAAGTTGCTGTTTTGACAACTCTTTTTTTCTAGTTTTATTATTGCTTTTTAGAGAGAATATTTACTGTGTTTATTGTCTAGCCATTTCAGGAGTCACTCCTTATCACTACATAGCTATTATTCTTGAATGAATTTAATTTCAGACTTAAATTTTCCTTTTCTGTAAACAAGATTATTAGCCTTCCATTTGATTGTTGGGAATGTTAAATATGTAATATATTGGAAAATGATGGTGTACTGAACTACCCTGTACATAGCATATTCAGTAAATATTTATTGCATTTGAATTTGAATTATTCAATTGAATATTCAATTGCATTGAATTTTGCATTCATTGCATTAATAGAACAGGGTCATTAAGAGGTGACTGAACAGTGTTTGTGGGATTTCGCTATAACTTGGGGAGCTCTCTTGACTCCCCAGTTAAACTAATAAAGACCGATGCATCATTCTTCCTTGTTCTATTGGATAGACACTTTCATACCCTTTTATAGGCTACCTGCTTTTTAAATAAGAGCTACCTTGTGACAATCTGCCTTTCTTCTTGAGACTCAGAACATTTTTACTTTCAGCTGCCCCTTAGTTAATAAAAGTAGAACAAATCTTGATATACAAGTGACTCTCAAAAAACAGGGTTTTGAACTGGCTCCACTTTTATGCAGATTCTTTTTTCAGCTGTAAATACTATGGTACAACATGATTTGTGGTTGATTTGAATCTATGAGTTCAGAATCAAGGATAAGGAATAACTGTCATTGGAGGATGGACTATAAGTTATATGTAGATTTTCAAATTTGTGGAGTGTTAGCTAGCCTGCCACTTGCATTGTTCAAGGGTCAGCTGTAAATCTTATTTATTGGGTCCTTTGAAAAGGTCAGTAGCAATACCTTAGGTATCAACTTACCATAATAAAAAAGATCCATTAAAACATGTTATTGTTTATAGGTAGGTTTTGTATATCACAAATATCTAACATCAATAAGCAGGCCAAAAAAGACCCTGGTAAGCCCAGAGAAAATAAAATTTGCTGTCTCCCAGCTTGTTTTTGTGTCCTTTCCCTTAAGGTTTTGGTTTTCTGCTGTGGAATATGTTTTGTTATGATATGTGTATTGGAATAGTGGCAAACTTGTAGAGTGATAAATGGCAAGGAAGAAACAAAACTTTTATATGAAACTTTGATATGAACTAGATTTGGCCCCATCTAGCAAGATTCTATAATTTTAACTAACCCTTGTGGGATCAAAGCGATATTCTGGAATTCTCTAAACTAAACTATTCTCTGTCTCCTTGCTTTAAATTGCTCATTACCACAATTCAGTATCTACAGCTATTGCTTCTAGTGGGAAACATGTTATCCTGGTAGGGATATTACATTTATTTCACATAAGTGTAGATATAGACTATAAACAGATATCGTTTTAAAGTTTCCCAGTAGAAAAGGTGTTAAATATGTAGGAAGAAAATATAATAAATAATGACAATTGGACTTGCCTATTTTTTATCATGTGTGCATTTCTTGATTTATTCTTTATTCTATAATTTATATCCTTCTTCTTTTTATAACTTGTTTCAACATACTTTATCTTATTTCTCATATATACTTTTCTTAATAATTTTAAAAATATTTTTTCTGCTTCATCCATATCCCCCTTTCTTTTCCACATAACGCCTCACTCACACTTGTTTGTCTTTGTCTTTTCAGTACTATTTCAAATATGTCCAAGTGTACTGGGAGCAGTTTATACTCTTCAAATAAGCCATTTGAAGAAATAGTTAATGTTATCTTCCTAATAAAGAATTTAAATCATTGTAGCCATAAATATCTCAAAGATGATTATCCTTGTATTTTCATGAGAGCCAAGGTTTTGTTTGGTGTTTTGGTTTTAAACAAACACTTGTCCCAACAGTGCAGCTAACCAATATAGAAGAGAATTACAATGTACTTCGAGCCAAATTCAGTTTATTGTCAATTTCAGTAGTGTTTCTTATGGTAGCAATTATTCTCTGTAAGCCTGCAAGCAAGCAGCAGAAAACTGAAATCATCAAAGAGTTTTTATCTGCAGCAATTCCAGAAATGGCAGGTAGCTGATAGTTTAAACTTTACTTCTCTGCAGTGGAATAGTGCAAATAGGAGAATGCCATCTGCCTGCTCCTGGAGGCTTTCTGAAAAATATAACCAAGTTAATAAAGATTTGGGGTGATATTTGATAACTTTGGCTACTACTGCATTGGATGCTACGACATATCTATAACCCTATGCTGCTGCCCTGGACATTTTTGAGACAAATTTCATCAGCATTGCTTTTTTAACATATGAATTAGATACTTGGATGTTTGTCACAATTTTCTAAATACCTGGAGCGGGATCTTCTAATGTTAGTTCTTTGATGTAATCTGAAAAATAGGGTAATTGCTGAGATTTACATGAATAGGAGGCAATGTAAAAATGGGCAACCAGATCTGGATTTATTTTTAAAAGAATTCTTAGGAGATTAGATTAAAGAATGATTTTAAATATCACCCAGGTTGCTCTTCCTGTTGATGATAATTTACTTAGAGCATACTAGACAGCAAGTGGACTACTGCTTTCTATAAATGTTTTAAAAGAAGATTTTTCTCTATTTCTTTGATCATCGATGCAACAAATGTGTATTGATCTTATTTGCTATGCTGTGAAAATACAGTGATAGGCAAAGATGTGAGTTTGAAACAGTAACCAAGACAAATGCACTCTTTCCAACTTACGTTCCAGCATAGAAGAGTATTAGCATCAAAACTTCTTAAATACAATTTTAATAATTGTACAAAGTCATCAATTAGATGGAGAATAAGAGCATAAAATAAAATGATCTGAATATTTGTTTTTCCTTCAGAACTCATCTTAAGTGATCTTAAACCCTGAGTATTTGCTGGAAGGACTGATGCTGAAGCTGAAGCTCCAGTGTTTTGGTCATCTGATGCGAACAGCTGACTCCTTGGAAACATCCCTGATGCTGGCAGAAGGAGAAGAGAGGGTCAGAGGATGAGATGGCTGGATGGCATCACTGATGCAATGAACATGAACTTGAGAAAACTCTGGGAAATGGTGCAGGACAGGGAAGCCTGGCGTGCTGCCGTCAGTGGGTTTGCAAAAAATTGGACACGACTAGGTGACTGAACAACAACATAATTCATATGTTGAAATCCTGATACTCAATGCAGTGGGTGTTTGGTGGATAGACAATTAAGTCATAAGGGGGAACCCTCATATAATTAGTGCCATTATAAGAGTCTTTTTAGTAATCTTGCCTCTCCCATCAAGTGAGGATATAGTGAAAAGTCAGCAGACTGCAAGCCTTCACCAGGAACCATCTATGCTGACACCCTCATCTCTGATGTCCAGGCCCCAGAACTATGAGAAATGTTTCCATTGTTTATAAGCTACCCAGTCTCTGGGTGTTTTTTCTTTTTTTTTAACTGCATCCTAAATAGACTAAAATGTAAGGGAACTTGCTCTTGCCTCTAGAAACTTCCTTAAAGAATTTGATGAATCATAAAATATGATTCATAATTAACTCAGTAAATGAAGATGTGAAAGTGTAAAATGTCAGTCCAGGATAAATGGACAGAGTAAGCAAAAGTCCTGAAATAGACAGGAATACTCCAAAAAAGAAAGAAAGAAAGAAAGCCAGTTGTAGGGAAAGAATAAATTAGCCAAGATAGCATGGTCAGGCTCTCTCATCCTATGGCCTCTTGCTCTTGCCCCACATTTTGTAAGTTATGATTGCATAAAAGCTGAAATCACTTATAGCACTCCACACGAGCCTCTTAGAGCACTGCACATGAGCGTCGTGAGGTACTCACTTGGTCATGGACTAGTTTCTGGGCTACCCTTGTATGAACTTCACCATGAAAGCACTGAATGCTGCTGCATTGGGGCTACATTGGAGCACGTCTTGGTAATGCAAAGTGAGTTTATATTACATCTCCGTTATGGCTACCTTATGGTTATGTTGTGTCCTCTGCTTTGGTTGCTGAGGAGAAATGCTGTGTTATGGCTGCCGTGCCAGCCAGGAGAGAATAAAAGTGTCTGCAGTTCCTATGGCTCCTTCAGTCTTCTTCCAGCCTCTTAGCTCATGCCTTGCATACCACGGGTTCAGGGAACAGTGAAGTAGTGTGATCAGTGAGACAACTGGCGCTGTGAGCAGGATTAGTCCAATCCATTGGATCCAGTCCTTTAGATCCAGTCCATTGGATCCAGTCCAGTCCATTGGATCACACCAATGTAGTTAGAACACAAACAATAAGGAAAGAGTTGTTTGAGGTGATTTAGAGGGGCAAGCAGGGTTAGACTATGCAGGAATTTATAGGTTGGGTCAATATTTTAATCTTTAAGAATGATGGAAATCTACTTTATGTCTTTAAGCTAGGGAGTAACATGGTTTGTCTTTGCAAAATAACTCAGTTGGCAATGTAGAGAGTCACTATTCGAGGACAAGAGTGGATATTAGGAGGCTAATGCTAACTTACCCTGGAGTTGAAAAAGAGATGAGAAGATGTGGTATTTTCAAATGTTTTAAGTGGCAAAGTGACATATATCAGGATGAATGGAATAGGGAATAGAAGATACTAAAACTGGTTTCTGTGTCTTTGAAGTGTATCAGTGGAGGTAACAGGGTCAGAATTAGCAGAGATATTAAGCAGAAAGTTGGCAACACATGAATTTTAACTGTGAAGTAATCTAGACCAGTAAAACATATTGACAAGTGGCCACTGAGGTCATAGCAGAAATCACTTAAGAAGTATGGAAAACGAAGCAAAAACTTAGGTTCTAGTCTACTAGAACTTCAATATTTAAAGTTTGGTTAGAAGATGATGAACAGCAAAGTGTATACTGGCAGAGATGTAGGAGAAAAATAGCATAATTTGATTGCTAGCGTGTCAAGAAACATAATATTCTCTATCAGTCATATGCTGCCAGGAAGTTAAAACACCTATCTATAGGAAGTGTACTTCATTCTAATCAGCCTTTTCATTTGCTTGACCATGAAATAAAGGGGACATAAAAACTGTTTACTGTCGTTATTGATTGTGGGCATTTCTTTTTCTAGTAGGCTAAAATTAGTCAGAGTACTGCCTGGCTATATGGAAAATCTCTTTTTTATACCAATAGAACTGTAAGTTTAAGCACAGTGTTCAGGTGGATAAAAGCAGTTCCGTTGCACCTAGGGATTGCAATTCTGTGTTTTATTTACCTTTCCTCTACATTTTTTTCCTATTAATATTAAGGAAAGAATAAGGATTAGATTGAGCAGTAGTGTGGATTGCATTTGTAATGCTCTGATACATTAGGTAATTCTTAGAGTTTTAGGGATCAAGGCTGTGTTTTAATAAAGAATTGATAGGAAGGTAAACCGTATTCTTATAATGTGTTAACATTAGAAAATATCAGCAGTATTTTCTCTTGGAGAAATGTGTTAACATGAAAATGATTATTCTTGATATACAATTTTGACTGCAATGAGGTTTACCTCATATATACTACCTAATTTTATCTGTAAGCATTCTTTATTTTAAAATTTACTTTGATAATAGAAATAATTGTATTTTGTATTGATGAATTTTTATTATTTTAATAAAAATTATAGTTGTTTTAATATTACACTAAAAAATATAGGTTCATCCATATTCACAATGACTATATATATAGACTGCTGCTGCTAAGTCACATAACTCATGTCCAACTCTGTGTGACCCCATTAACGGCAGCCCACCTGGCTCCCCCATCCCTGGGATTTTCCAGGCAAGAACAGTGCAGTGGGTTGTCATTATATATATACACACACACACACATATGATATATTGGGCTTCCCAGGTGTTGCTAGTCATAAAGAACTTGCCTACCAATGCAGTAGACCTAAGGGATGGGAGTTTAATCTCTGGATCAGGAAGATCCCCTGCAGAAGGAAGTGGCAATCCACTCCAGTATTCTTGCCTCGGCAGGCTACTGTCCATAGGGTTGCACAGAGTCAGACATGACTAAAGCAACTTAGCATGCACAGTATCTTACATGAAATACATATTTCAACATTTAAAATTTCTATGTAGAAATTAAATAAGTAACTCAGGGTAAAGAATCCATTTGCCAATACAGGAGATGTAAGTTTGATCCCTGAGTCAGGAAGATTCCTAAAGGAGGGCGTAGCAACCCACTCCAATAGTCTTTCCTGGAGAATCCCATGATAGAGTCTGGTGAGTTACAGTCCATAGGGTTGCAACTATTCGGACCCTACTGAAGCAACTTAGCGTATATGTAGCATATATATTTATACAGATATAGTTACATAATGCACTAAGATTTTTAATTGAAATATATAATTTGCATAACACAAAATTCCTGAAGCTTACATTTAAATGCATAAAGAGATTTTAACCTATAAATGTAAAAAGATTTTGTTCAAGAGTTAATGAAATTCTTAGATAAATGTAACTAACAGAAATGTCTGTATCTTTGTCTTAGAATCTTTTTTTTTTTTTTTTGCCCCTGATACGGACCCTGTTCATTTTGTTTCATGGGTTAATACACTCTTATCAGTTTAAATGTTTTTGTTTTTTGAGATTCTTATACATACTTTTTATGACTATTGAAAACTTATATTTTGAATTTCCATTAGTTTTCTCATAAATACTACTTTGTAGTTGTACCAATTTAAGAAGGATCTAATCATTCCTACAATTTGAAGGAGTTAATTCTCTATAAATATATGATGTCAGTTATCATTAGATATTGAAATGATTTATATGATAAACAGGGAATTCAATGATGAAAAGTAAAAATTCTGAAATTTCTTTCTTATGACAGTATTATTTGATTTTTGAGGGAAAATTTATAGGCTCTTTTCCATGGAGGATAAAGAAGTAGATTTACCTGTGTTTATAGAGTATCTTTTAAGTTTATGACCCATTAAGACATTGAAGCAGATATAAGCTGATTTTGAATGAACTTCTGCCAAAGCATCTCTGATCAGTCAGTGAAGAACTGATCCTGTTTTCTACTACACGTTCCACTGTGTATGATGATTTGAAAGAAACTTAGGATACTGTGGCTACTTGTATAGAAATGAAAAATGGCATTTTATATTCAATCTTTAAAATTTTATGATGTTCAGCTTCAAATATTTTAAAATCAATTTGACAATAAATGAAATAGTCACTTTTGATAGTTTCTAACTTTTTTCACTGATAATTTTAAATGTGTCTTTTCAGGTTATTTTCTCTCCTTACTTCCTTCCCCTTAATAATTCATTTCTTCTTCTGACTGCTACCATGAGTATCTCTAATCTTCCTCCATTATTTTGTTATAGCATCTTATACTTTACCAAAATGTTTATAATAATTGTCGCTTTTGAAAACAGTCACTAAATCTCAATAAAATACTTGAGGCACAGCCCATTAAACTTAATTAATGGATAAAGGAAACTGAGACACACAACATGTGGAAAAATTCTGAAGATGTCTTTAAGTTATGTTTTTGAACCCGGAGCTGAAACTTTCTGGATCTGTAACCTTGACCACTGCATGATTTCCCTCTTTATGAATCAGAAATTTCGCTCCCAAGACTATTTCATAAGGTTGTTTGAGCATCCTCTACATGCTTGGGGCTTCACAGGTGGCTCAATGGTAAAGAACCTATCTGTATTATTCTGCGAAAGGTAGCTACAAAGAACAGCCATTCTTCCTGTACAAGTATATAAACTTAAGTTCTTGCATGGTCAGTCACTCAATCATGTCCTACTGTTTGTGACTCCATGGACTGTAGCTCACCTGGACCCTCTGTCTATGGGATTTTCCAGGCAAGAATACTGGAGTGGTTAACATTTCCTACTCCAGGGGATCTTCTCGACCCAGGGATTAAAACCATGTCTCCTACATCTCCTGCATTGGCAGGTGGATTTTTTTTTTTTACCACTAAGCAATATAGGAAGCCTCATAAACTAATTAGGATCCATAAAATTCCTCCTAGAAAATATCTAGAATAAACTTCCATAATCATAACTACATAGAATATTTTCCCAAAGCTTCTTGGAGCTTTCAATTTTTATTTAGATTTATTGGAATTAAGAAAAATAAATTTGAAAATAATGGTAATGAAATATATCACAAGTAAAATTGCATCATACCGACTTTGAGATTTGTGAAGAAAACTATTTTCTTCTGTATCCTCTTTTGTTCAACTCAGTGGCTCAATCTGCCTTACTGAGTGTTTCCTCCAGTTCCATAGAAACAGAAGGAGGTCTGTGGAACCATAAAGGACTATAGAAGAATACAGAGAGGTATACACGTATAAAGTGTATATATTTTTCAGTATGACTAAATCCCATATCTATGAAGACACAGACCCAGGTTTTATTCTATGTTCTAGCTAAATCAACGTTTGAGACCTGATGGAATCATAACATAAAAGTAATGTATTTTTATAATGGCAGGGCAGATTGGATTTTCTCCCAACCTTAAATGGTTCTCTTTCTCATTTTGTAACAATCTGGGTAAGTGTTGGGACCAAATGTGCTACCTGCCTAATTGTAACAGGACAATAAAATCACATTTATAATACTGTTGTTTTCCTTCCCCACTGTTGGCAACCAAAGAGAAGAGAGAGATCCAGTCCAAACTCATTTTCTCTGCATTATGCCTTTGTGATGTATCTCTGTATAATAAGAAATAATGGCTTGCAAACCATTCTTCTCCTCAAAATATGAAGAGATCTGCCACAGTGAGATTGAGGAGAGAGATCACCCAATGGCAGAGTGTGATGTTCATAAAGGAAACCTAAAAGTTGGACTTTTTTAAAAAAGCTTTTCACTTTATATTGGAGTATTAGCCAATTAGCAATGAGGTGATAGTTTCAGGTGGACAGCAAAAGGACTCAGCCATACATACACCAAAGTTGGACTTTCAAATCTATAAAAAATATATGGATTCACTTGAAATAACTGGAATTCAAGTGTCCCTCTGCTCTACAGTTTTTTCTTTCTCTCTCTTTAGCTTCACTCTTCTCCTTCTTCCTGCCTCCTTTCCTAATCTTCTCTATTAACACAGCACTTCTGATGGGGGTAGGCATTGTATTAAAGAGATTCATTATAGTTTGTCCTTGCCTTCATTTAAAAGGCATCATTACTGGAATTAAGGATGAAGAAAAGATTTGTACACCTGTGGCGGATTCATGTTGATGTATGGCAAAACCAATACAGTATTGTAAAGTAAAATAAAGTAAAATTTTTAAAAAAGCAAAAAAAAATTGGGAAACAAAAATTTTAATTGGCATAATCGATAGCTACAGGATAGCATGCTGCTGCTGCTGCTGCTGCTAAGTTGCTTCAGTCGTGTCCGACTCTGTGCGACCCCATAGACGGCAGCCCACCAGGCTCCCCCATCCCTCGGATTCTCCAGGCAAGAACACTGGAGTGGGTTGTCATTTCCTTCTCCGGTGCATGAAAATGACAAGTGAAAGTGAAGTCACTCAGTCATGCCCGACTCCTAGCGACCTTATGGACTGCAGCCCACCAGGCTCTTTGGTCCTTGAGATTTTCCAGGCAAGAGTACTGGAGTGGGGTGCCGCTACCTTCTCTAACAGGAGAGCATAGAAGACAAAGAATGCAAGGTAGTTGCCACCGAAAGTTCTGTTGATAAGACAGTAACTTAGCTCTATATCCAGCATATCAGTAAATACATAAAGAAAAATATGCACAAAAGAGGTAACATTCATGGCATATTAGGGTAGTTCTAAGTTGTACAACCCCTTCATGGACCACAGCCTTGTCATGATGAAGGGACTTGTGTAACTCAATGAAGCTATGAACCATTCCCAAGATGGACGAGTCACAGTGAAGAGTTCTGACCACATGTGGTCCACTGAAGAAGGGAATGGCAATACACTTCATTATTCTTGCCTGGAAAGCCCAATGGGCAGTATAAAAAGGCAAAAATATATGACACCAGAAAATGAGTCTGCCAGGTCGACATGTGTCCAACATGCTACTGGAGAAGACCAGAGGGCAATAACTTATAACTTCAGTAAGAATGATGCAGCTGGGCCCAAGAGGAACTGACTCTCAGCTGTGGATGTGTCTAGTGGTGAAAGTAAAGTCTGGTACTATAAAGAACAATATTACATAAAAAATCAGAAATGTTAGGTCCATGAATTAAGGTAAATTGGACATGGCCAAGCAGGAGGTGGTAAGAGCGAACATTGATATATCAGTGATCAACAAACTAAAATGGATGGGATGGGTGATTTTAATTCAAATGAACATTATATCAACTACTAGGGGCAAGAGTCCCTTAGAAGAAATGAAGTGGCCCTTATAATCAACAAAAGAGTCCAAATGCTGTATTTAGGTGTGACCTTAAAAATGAAAGAATGATCTCGACATGTTTCCAAGGCAAACCATTCAACATCACAGTAATCAAAGTCTATGCCTCAACAAAATATGCTGAAGTAGCTGAAGGTGATCAGTTTTACAAAGCCCTACAACACTGTCTAGAGCTAATACCAAAAAAGATGTCCTTTTCATCATAGGCGATTGGAATGCAAAAGTAGGAAGTCAAGAAATACCTGAAGAAGCACATGGAAGCAACCTAGATGTCCATTGGCAGACAAATGGATAAGAAAGCTGTGGTACATATACACAATGGAATATTACTCAGCTATTAAAAAGATTGCATTTGAATCAGTTCTAATGAGGTGGATGAAACTGGAGCCTATTATACAGAGCGAAGTAAGTCAGAAAGAAAAACACAAATACAGTATATTAATGCATATATATGGAATTTAGAAAGATGGTAATGATGACCCTATATGCGAGACAGCAAAAGAGACACAGATGTAAAGAACAGACTTTTGGACTCTGTGGGAGAAGGCAAGAGTGGGATGATTTGAGAGAATAGCATCAAAACATGTGTATTATCATATGTGAAATATATCATCAGTCCAGGTTCAATGTATGAGACAGGGTGCTCAGGNCTGATGGGGGTAGGCATTGTATTAAAGAGATTCATTATAGTTTGTCCTTGCCTTCATTTAAAAGGCATCATTACTGGAATTAAGGATGAAGAAAAGATTTGTACACCTGTGGCGGATTCATGTTGATGTATGGCAAAACCAATACAGTATTGTAAAGTAAAATAAAGTAAAATTTTTAAAAAAGCAAAAAAAAATTGGGAAACAAAAATTTTAATTGGCATAATCGATAGCTACAGGATAGCATGCTGCTGCTGCTGCTGCTGCTAAGTTGCTTCAGTCGTGTCCGACTCTGTGCGACCCCATAGACGGCAGCCCACCAGGCTCCCCCATCCCTCGGATTCTCCAGGCAAGAACACTGGAGTGGGTTGTCATTTCCTTCTCCGGTGCATGAAAATGACAAGTGAAAGTGAAGTCACTCAGTCATGCCCGACTCCTAGCGACCTTATGGACTGCAGCCCACCAGGCTCTTTGGTCCTTGAGATTTTCCAGGCAAGAGTACTGGAGTGGGGTGCCGCTACCTTCTCTAACAGGAGAGCATAGAAGACAAAGAATGCAAGGTAGTTGCCACCGAAAGTTCTGTTGATAAGACAGTAACTTAGCTCTATATCCAGCATATCAGTAAATACATAAAGAAAAATATGCACAAAAGAGGTAACATTCATGGCATATTAGGGTAGTTCTAAGTTGTACAACCCCTTCATGGACCACAGCCTTGTCATGATGAAGGGACTTGTGTAACTCAATGAAGCTATGAACCATTCCCAAGATGGACGAGTCACAGTGAAGAGTTCTGACCACATGTGGTCCACTGAAGAAGGGAATGGCAATACACTTCATTATTCTTGCCTGGAAAGCCCAATGGGCAGTATAAAAAGGCAAAAATATATGACACCAGAAAATGAGTCTGCCAGGTCGACATGTGTCCAACATGCTACTGGAGAAGACCAGAGGGCAATAACTTATAACTTCAGTAAGAATGATGCAGCTGGGCCCAAGAGGAACTGACTCTCAGCTGTGGATGTGTCTAGTGGTGAAAGTAAAGTCTGGTACTATAAAGAACAATATTACATAAAAAATCAGAAATGTTAGGTCCATGAATTAAGGTAAATTGGACATGGCCAAGCAGGAGGTGGTAAGAGCGAACATTGATATATCAGTGATCAACAAACTAAAATGGATGGGATGGGTGATTTTAATTCAAATGAACATTATATCAACTACTAGGGGCAAGAGTCCCTTAGAAGAAATGAAGTGGCCCTTATAATCAACAAAAGAGTCCAAATGCTGTATTTAGGTGTGACCTTAAAAATGAAAGAATGATCTCGACATGTTTCCAAGGCAAACCATTCAACATCACAGTAATCAAAGTCTATGCCTCAACAAAATATGCTGAAGTAGCTGAAGGTGATCAGTTTTACAAAGCCCTACAACACTGTCTAGAGCTAATACCAAAAAAGATGTCCTTTTCATCATAGGCGATTGGAATGCAAAAGTAGGAAGTCAAGAAATACCTGAAGAAGCACATGGAAGCAACCTAGATGTCCATTGGCAGACAAATGGATAAGAAAGCTGTGGTACATATACACAATGGAATATTACTCAGCTATTAAAAAGATTGCATTTGAATCAGTTCTAATGAGGTGGATGAAACTGGAGCCTATTATACAGAGCGAAGTAAGTCAGAAAGAAAAACACAAATACAGTATATTAATGCATATATATGGAATTTAGAAAGATGGTAATGATGACCCTATATGCGAGACAGCAAAAGAGACACAGATGTAAAGAACAGACTTTTGGACTCTGTGGGAGAAGGCAAGAGTGGGATGATTTGAGAGAATAGCATCAAAACATGTGTATTATCATATGTGAAATATATCATCAGTCCAGGTTCAATGTATGAGACAGGGTGCTCAGGGCTGGGATGACCCTGAGGGGTGGGGTGGGAGGGGGTTGGGAAGGAAGTGAGAGGGGGGTTCGAGATGACAAACACATGTACACCCATAGCTTATTCATGTGAATGTATGACAAAAACCACCACAATATTGTAAAGTAATTAGCCTCCAATTAAATTTAAAAAAAAAAAGAGAGAGAGAGAGAGAAAGATGCCTGGAGAAACAGACAAGTTTGGCCTCAGAGTACAAAATGAAATGGCAAAGGCTAACAGAGTTTTGTCAAGGAAACACACTGGTTACATCAAACACCTTTCTACAAAAACCCAAGAGATGACTCTACACATGGACCTCATCAGATGGTCAATACCAAAATCAGATTGATTATATTATTTGCTGCCAAAGATGGAGAAGTGCTATATACTCAGAAAAAACAAGACCAGGAGCTGACTGTGTCTCAGATTATGAGCTTGTTATTGCAAAATTCAGGCTTAAATTGAAGAAAGTAGGCAAAATTACTAGCCCATTCAGGTACGACCTAAATCAAATCCCTTCTGAGTAGACAATGGAGGTGATAAATAGTTTCAAAGGATTAGCTCTTGTAGACAGAGTGCCTCAAGATCTATGGATGGAGATCCATAACACTGTACAGGAGGCAGTGGTTGTTTGGGGAGGCATTGACAACTAGCTGTGGAAAGAAGAGAAGCAAAAGGCAAGGGAGAGAAGGAAAGACATATTCAACTGAATGCAGAGTTCCAGAGAAGAGCAATGAGAGATTAGAAGACTTTCTTAAATGAGCAATGCAAAGAAACAGAAGAACAGAATAAAACAGGAAAGACTAGAGTCTGCTTTAAGAAAAGTTGGAAATACCAAGGGAATATTTCATACAAGGATGAGCATGATAAAGGACAGAAATGATAAGGATTCAAGAAGTAGGAGAGATAAAACAGAGGCAGCAAGAATACTTAGAAGAACTCTAGTGTAAAGAGTCAGACACAACTTAGTGACTGAACAAAAACAGAGATTGTACAGCATAATTTTTGAGGGTGGATATTTTTAATATGCATAAATGGCTTTTGTTTCTCTAAAGCTATTTATTTCTCCATGCTATTGTTTTCATCTTTTTATTTTGAAAATTTTAAACTTCCGGAAAATTTGAAATAGTAATATATTGAGTCTATCCCCTTCACTTAGATTCACCAGTTGTCAATATTTTGTCTCATGTTTTCGCTTTCTTTCTCTGAAGACATACATACACACTCTTTTGTTGCTAAAGAATTTGACAATTGTGGACATCATGATGCTTTAACCCCAAACATTCCATTGTGAGCATTCTATATAAAAAGAATCTCATGATCATACACAAGATATTTAATACTGGTACAAAACAATATCTAACATACAGCTGTTTTTCAGTTGCTCAGTTTTGTCTGACTCTTTGCAAACTTCTGGATTTCAAAACACCAGGTTTCCCTGCCCTTCACCATATCCCAGTGTTTGTTCAAACTCACGTTCATTGAGTCTGTAATGCCATGCAACCATCTCGTCCTCTGTCATCCCCTTCTCCTCCTGCCTTCAATCTTTCCCAGCATCAGGGTCTTTACTAATGTGTCAGCTGTTCACATTAGGCAGCCAAAGTATTGGAGCTTCAGCTTCAGTCCTTCAGATGATATTCAGGATTCATTTCCTTTGACTAGTTTGATCTCCTTGCAGTACAAGAGATTCTCAAGAATCTTCTATAGTAGTTAAGCAAATTTCTCAGTGACCCCTATCTTTTAAAACAATGTTTTACAGTCTAGGATTCAACTAATATTCACACATTGCTTTTTGTCTCAGCTCTGTTTTGGTTTAGAAGTGTCATATGTTTAACTCTTTCAGAGATAAACTGCTTTTTGTCCCTTACGTTGACTCTTGACTAATTATTTTATAGTATATCCCATGTTCTAGACTTGCTGTGCTGTATTCTTTGATTCTGCCTGCAATGCAGAGACCATGGTTGGGTTGGGATGATCCTCTGGAGAAGGAAAAGGCTGCTCACTCCAGTATTCCTGCCTGGAGAATTTGATGAAGTGTATAGTCCATGGAGTCACAAAGAGTTGGACACAAAAATTCAGGTCAAATATTTTGGTCAAGAACACTATTTGTGACAGTGTGTGATGTATACTTCCTATTGAAATCCATTAGAAGCATATAATATAAAGTTGTCCAGTCATTGGTTATGCTAAATTTCAGCATCAAAGTAGTACAACACAACACAATTTTATGGTTTACAATGTGATGGTTTAATATGGGTACAAATGACTTTCAATTTACAATGGTTTGGTTTACAATTGTTCAACTTTAGGATGGTGTCAAAGTGATACGTGTTCAGTAGAAAACTGTAATTTGGAATTTAATTTAGGTTGCTATCTCTCTTGATGCAGGCAATGGCTGTGAGCCATAGTTCCTAGTCAGCCACACAATCAGTGGAAAATATAACAGATACAAACATCTGTTGTCATACAATCCCACTATTATAAAATAGGCTCTGTGTAGGCAAATATAGGCAAATGTAATTATTCTGAGCACCTTAAAGGTAGGTTAGGCTAAGTTTTGATGTTCAGTAGGCTACATGTTTTAAATGCACTTTCTGCCTGTGATATTTTCAACTTTCTAAGGATTTATCAGAACATAATCCCATCATAAGTTGTGGAAGATCTATACATTGTGAAATGACTACTACAATCAAGTTGGTTAACATATCTTTTACTTCATGTAATTACCTTTATTCCCAGTGGTGAGGGAGGTTATAAACATTTAAGCCTACTTTCTCAGGAAATTTTAAATATACAAAGCATTATTTTTAATTATCTTTTCTCATCACATTGTTTTCGGAATTTCTTGAAACTTCTTCTATAACCTTAGTCAGGGATATTTTTGAAAGATTATTTTCCAATTGTTGGTGAACTGTTCTGGATATGTAGTCTAGATTTTGAATTGTGTCATTTAAACATTCTTTATTCATGTTATTTTCTTTTTATTTTAGTTTTATACACGGGTTTAAAGAAAAAAAGGTACAATAATGCATCCAAAACAGATTTTTCCTTGTAGTCTAATAATATTGATATAAATGTGCTTTGGTGTGTTCTTATTATATTCTTATAAGTTCTTTTTTGTTGTTGTTGTTCAGGCACTAAGTAGTGTTCAACTCTTTTTGACCCCATGAACTGTAATAAGTCAGGCTCCTCTGTCCATGGATTTCTCAGACAAGAATACTGGAGTGAGTAGCCATTTCCATCTCCAGGGGATCTTCCCTATCCAAGGATTAAACCCATGTTTCCCGTACTGTCAGAAGAATTTTTTATCACTGAGTCACTGGGGAAGTCCTCTTATAATTTAGGATTATATATAAGATTAAAAAATTAAATTTTTCAGTGTAATGTTATTATTCCTCTATTTCTAGCAATTCTTTTGCTTTAAATTCTATTTCATCATATATCAGTATTATAAAAATGGTAGTATATTTCATATTTTTCTTCATCCTGAACACTTTTGTTTTTAGTTTCTTTATTATTTAGCTGAACATTTATTTAATTTTTTCATTTTCAACTCCTAATTATACTGTTTGGATCCTTTACTATCATTGTACTTTATGCTTCTGAGTGCTTCCTAGATTAGAATTTCTCAATATCAGCAATCTATCACTATTTTGGATTACAAAATTATTTGTGAATAGGGGACAGTCTTGTTCATTGCAAGGTGTTTAGTAGCGTTCCTGATGTTTACCTACTTTTGTCAGTAGCATCTACCAAAACCTATATACCCAGTTTAAAAATATTGAGAATCTCTCCAGAAATTGCTAAATATTAATTGAGAGGCAAAATTGCCCTTAGTTGAGAAATACTGTTTTGATTTTAGATCATTTGACATTTTCATTATTTTCTTCTATTAATATGAACATTATATAGTTTGTTTCCATTATTTTAATTATTTTTATAAAGATGTCAATTTTTTACATTTAAATTATAAAATTTAAGAGAGATCAACTTCCAGATAGAACCTTATCTATGACTATCCCTTCTCAATATATTTGCTATCAATTTTTGGCATTTTAGTTCTGTCACTAAAAATATGGAAATAAGACAAAACTGCTGTTGTACACAATCTATGATTATCATATTTACTTTATATGTTATCATTTTTTGCTCATAGTTCTTTTCTGTTTATCTATATTTTATTATTATGTTTATTTTTATTTATTCTGAATGCTTCCAGTTTCCTTCTTTTATTTTTCTCTGAAAAGCAGATTCTACCAAATATTTAGAGCAGGCTTATCCATGACAAATTTTCTTATTTTACTTGCACAAGAAAATGCAATTTTTACTTACTTTTCATAAAGGTAATTTTGTTGAACATAGAATTTTGACTAGACAGTTGTTTTTATTTTCCTTCATCACTTACAAAATGTGTCAATTACTTCCTGTTTTCATAATTTATGATAAGCAACCCACTTTAATTTTTCTTAACTTATACGTAAAGATGTATTTCTCTTTGCCTGTATTCAAGGTTTTATTTTTTTTCATTTTTTAAAATTTAGTTTTCATAAATTTGAATGTAACAGTCATGGGTTTCTTTACATCTATCCTGAATGAGATTTGCTCAACTTGTTAAATTTATACTTTTCAAATTCAGGCAATGTCAGCATGATTCGTCAGTCCTCACTCTCTTCTCTACTCTGGGATTTCTATGATACAAATAATAAAACTTTTGTAACTGCTCTACAGGTTATTCAACTCTGTTCATTTCATAAAAATATATATTTCTCTCTGGTCCAGATTGGATGAATTTTTTGCCTATAATTAATTTTACTGACTCTGTCACATTATTTATGCAATTGAATATATGAAGCAACTTTTTTTTTTTTAGTGTTAACATATCTTTTAGTTACAACAATCTAATTTGGCTTATACTTTTATCTTATATGCATTCAATTTATCTATTTTTCTTCCATTTCTTTGCTGCAAATTTTGCATTTTTTCCAGAGTATCCCTACTTGCCTGTTGAAATATTTTAATTATATTTATTTTAAAGTCCTANTTTTTTTTTTAGTGTTAACATATCTTTTAGTTACAACAATCTAATTTGGCTTATACTTTTATCTTATATGCATTCAATTTATCTATTTTTCTTCCATTTCTTTGCTGCAAATTTTGCATTTTTTCCAGAGTATCCCTACTTGCCTGTTGAAATATTTTAATTATATTTATTTTAAAGTCCTATCAAATAATTTTAACATCTGTATTACTTTTGCATGTCTGTCTGTTCATTGCCTTTTCTCAGTTAAGTTGAGATTTACCTGGTTCTAGATATGATGAGTAATTTTTAAATTAATTTTCTGGACAATTTGAATCATGACAATTTATTATTCATCAACATCATTTGTAGTTTGTTGTCTACTCTTTGGGGTTCAGAATGTATATATTTGTCCATTGTGAGCTATGGTTTGGATGTTAGTATAGTTTTTTCAAGTTTATGTAGTGTTATTTTGAAATGCCCATGTAACACTTGGATATTATACAGAGAGTAATCTGAATACTTACTTAGAGCCCACTTTCTAGTTCAGTTGTCAAAGCGCTCATGATATTGATTACAGTTTCAAAAACAGGATATTCCAGAGTTTGCATATGACTTAATGTGCATTCTAAGTTGCTTCAGTCATGTCTGACTCTTTGTGACCCTATGGTCCATAGCCCTAAAGTCTCCTCTGTCAATGGGAATTGACTAGGTAAGAATACTGGACTGGGTTGCCATGCCCTCCATCAGGGGATCTTCCCAACCCAGGGGTAAAACCTTGTTTCTCTTAGGTCTCCTTCATTGGCAGGAGAGATCTTTACCACTAGCGCCATGTCAGAAGTTCAGTTCAGTTAAGTTCAGTCNTCAAATTGCCAACATCCGTTGGATCCTGGAAAAAGCAAGAGAGTTTCAGAAAAACATCTATTTCTATTTTATTGACTATGGCAAAGCCTTTGACTGTGTGGATCACAATAAACTGTGGAAAATTCTGAGAGAGATGGGAATCTTAGGCCACCTGACCTGGCTCTTGAGGAATCTGTATGCAAGTCACGAATCAACATTTAGAACTGAACATGGAACAACAGACTAGTTCCAAATAGGAAAAGGAGTACGTCAAAGCTGCTTATATTGTCACCCTGCTTATTTAACTTCTATGCAGAATGCATCATGAGAAATGCTGGCCTAGAAGAAACANGCTCTTGAGGAATCTGTATGCAAGTCACGAATCAACATTTAGAACTGAACATGGAACAACAGACTAGTTCCAAATAGGAAAAGGAGTACGTCAAAGCTGCTTATATTGTCACCCTGCTTATTTAACTTCTATGCAGAATGCATCATGAGAAATGCTGGCCTAGAAGAAACACAAGCTGGAATCAAGATTGCTCGGAGAAATATCAATCACCTCAGATATGCAGATGACACCACTCTTATGGCAGAAAGTGAAGAGGAACTAAAGAGCCTCTTGATGAAAGTGAAAGAGGAGAGTGAAAAAGTTGGCTTAAAGCTCAACATTCAGAAAACGAAGATCATGGCATCTAGTCCCCTCACTTCATGGGAAATTGATGGGGAAACAGTGGAAACAGTGTCAGACTTTATTTTTCTGGGTTCCCAAATCACTGAAGATGGTGAATGCAGCCATGAAATCAAAAGAGGTTTACTTCTTGGAAGAAAAGTTATGACCAACGTAGATAGCATATTCAAAAGCAGAGATATTACTATGCCGACTAAGGTCCGTTTAGTCAAGGCTATGGTTTTTCAGGTAGTCACGTATGGATGCAAGAGTTGGACTGTGAAGAAGGCTGAGCGCTGAAGAATCGATGCTTTTGAACTGTGGTGTTGGAGAAGACTCTTGAGAATCCCTTGGACTGCAGGAAGATCCAACCAGTCCATTCTGAAGGAGATCAGCCCTGGGATTTCTTTGGAAGGAATGATGCTAAAGATGAAGTTCCAGTACTTTGGCCACCTCATGAGAAGAGTTGATTCATTGGAAAAGACTCTGATGCTGGGAGGGATTGGGGGAAGGAGGAGAAGGGGACGAACAAGGATGAGATGGCTGGATGGCATCACTGACTCAATGGACATGAGTCTGGGTGAACTCTGGGAGATGGTGATGGACAGGGAGGCCTGGCGTGCTGCGATTCATGGGTTTGCAAAGAGTCGGACAGGACTGAGCGACTGATCTGAACTGAACTGAACTGATTTCAGTGTTGACCATCTGATGATGTTTCATGTGTAAAGTCTTCTCTTGTCTTGTTGCTAGGGGGTGTTTGCTATGACCAGTGCATTTGCTTGGCAAAACTCTTTGCCTTTGTCCTGCTTCATTCTGTACTCCAAGACCAAATTTGCCTGCTACTCCTGGTGTTTTTTGACTTCCTAGTTTTGAATCCCAGTCCCCTATAATGAAAAGGACTATTTTGGGGGTGTTAGTTCTAGAAAGTCTGGTAGGTCCTCACAGAACTGTTCAGCTTCAGCCTCTTCAGTATTACTGGTCAGGGCATAGACTTGGGTTTCCATGGTATTGAATCGTTTGCCTTTGAAAAGAACAGAGATCATTCTGTCATTTATGAGATTGCATCCAAGTACTGTATTTAGGACTCTTTTGTTGACTCTGATGGCTACTCCATTTCCTATAAGAGATTTTTGCCCACAATAATAAGTATAATGTCAGCTGAGTTAAATTCACCCATTCCAATCCATTTTAGTTCACTGATTCCTAAAATGTCAAGGTCACATCTCTTGTTTGATCACTTCCAATTTGCCCTGATTCGTGGACCTAATATTCCAGGTTTCCATGCAAAATTGCTCTTTACAACATTGGACTTTGCTTCTATCACCAGTCACATTCTGCATCTTGATGTTGTTTTTTCTTTGGCTCCATCTCCTCCTTCTTTCTAGAGTTATTTCTCCACTGATCTCCAGTACCATGACCATGGCGGCTGTGTGGCACTGGAGCATCCTTGAAGAGATACCCCACACCCAAGGTCAGGAGCGGTGGCTATGCCAAGGGCATGTCCAAGGGCAAAGGAGAAGCCCCAGTAAGACTGTAGGAGGGGCGAATTCACATTTAGAATCAAAGCCCATTTCCTCCAGGGATTCTCAGAGGGCACAGACAAGCCTTATGCACACCAGGACCCCAGGGGTCCCACAGAGACTGAGACAGAACTGTGTTTGAGCATCTCTTGTGGTGGTACGGGTCAGCGGTGGACTGCCACAGGAACAGAGTATCTGGTTGCAGCAGACTTGGGTATAGCATAAGCCCTCTTGGAGGAGGTCACCATTAACCCAACATAGAGCTGTCAGAACTTATACAGGCCTGGGAAATAGACTCTTGGAGGGCACAAAGATAACCTTGTGTGCACCAGGTCCCAGGAGAAAGGAGCAGTGACCCCACATAAGGCTGACCCAGACTTGCCCAAGAGTGTCCAGGAGTCTCCAGTAGAGGTGTGAGTTGGTGGTGACCTGCTGTAGGGTTGGGGAAAGTGAGTGTAGCAGTACATTCATGGCATCTTTTGAAGAAGGTCCCCGTTATCTTCATTACCTCTGCCATAGTTTGGCCCCAGGTAAATAGTAGGGAGGGAACACAGCTCCACCCATCAATAGAAAATTGGATTAAATATTTCCTGAGGATGGACTTGCCCACCAGGGCAAGATCCAGTTTTCCCCACAGCCAGTCCCTCCTGTCAGGAAGCTTCCAAGGCCTCTTATCCTTCTCCATCAGAGGGCAGACAGATTGAAAACCACAATCACAGAAAACTAACCAATCTGATCACATGGACCACAGCCTTGTCTAACTCAGTAAAACTATGAGCCATGCTGTGGAGGGCCACCTGAGAAGCCCAGGACTTAATCTCTCTCTCTCTTTAGTTACTAAGTAGCTAAGTCATGTCTGACTCTTGAGACTCCTGTAGACTGTAGCCCTCTAGGCTCCACAGAGGTTAAAAATAACTTTCTCCAGATCCTTCCTACCCAAGATTTACTCTCATTGTTCAGATTTGAGGAAGAGGACACTCTTTCTATTACTTACTTAATTAAAGGATGCAGGGATAAGAAACAGGACCCCAGAATATTATTTTTGCAGTACTTGAGGGGAAATAATGTGTCATATATTTTTATTGCTTTACAAGCACTTTATGTATGTCAATCAGATTGTGTTTTTTCAAAAGTCAGTTCTCAGTATAATTAACACTCTTTTATTTGTAGGTGACCTACTTTTTCTCTGTGGTGGATTCTAGAATATTTTATCATCTTTTTATATCTTTAGGTTCACTATGCTTTTTTAAAAAAATCCACTGTATTTGAAATTTATTTGTTTTTTGAATTTAAATACAATGTGTCATTTATTAATTATGAAGAATCTTTGTCCATCTTCTTTTCCAATATAACTACTTCACCTTTTTCTCTAGTCTCTCCTTGTATAATTTCTATTGGATATATTTCATTCATTCCCACTTTGTCCTTTATTTATATTCTAGTTCATGTCTTCTCTTTTGTTGATTCTTTGTATTTTGTGATATAGTGGAAATTGCTTATAGCAGCTTCCTAGAATCAATTATAAACATTCAGAAACTTTCTGAACAAGTTTTCAAACCATCATTGGCTTAAAATGGTTATGGTGAGGATATTTAAAATTGGCAAATGCTACAAATTAGGGGTTATTTTTGAAAGTGTGATATCATTAATACCAAAACTTGTGATGTTAAAAAGGTGAAAGATCTATATGATGCAGAAACAAACCAGAATATTAGTACTTGCTGATTTTAGATGACTTGTTCCAATGTATCACCTGACTTCCCAATTATTTCTGTAGTTCTGTCTAATCTTGTATTTAATAATCCATTTATTTTCTAATTTCGGTAACACAATTCAACAAGAAGATGAAATTGATTCTATGTAAAAACCTGTTATATTCTAAAATGTCTTTATGGACATATAGTTGATATACAGCACTGTTAGTTTCATGTATATGACAATGCTTGACATTTGTATACAGTGCAAAATGATCACCACAATAAGTCTAGCTACCATCTGTCACCATATAGAAATACACATTTTTTTCTTTTGATGATAACTTTGAATATTTAATTTCTTAGCAACTTTCAAATTTGAAATATAGTATTATTGATTATATTTACTATGTACATTGTATTTTGTGATTTATTTGCCTTATAGCTGGAAGTTTGAATAGCATAGTATAGTCTAGTCTGTACCTTTCCTCCTGTTTTATTTGAGTATAGTCCTCCTAGTGGATAGTCTTTAGTCCACCTAGTCTAGTTTTAACCTTTCCACCTGTTTTACCTACGTCCAACTTCTGTCTTCTGTGGCAACTGCCAATCTGTACTCTGTAGCTATGAATTTTATTTTATATCATTTGTTTGTTTGTTTGTTTTTTAAGATTCCACGTATGGCTCAGGCTGTAAAGCATCTTCCTACAATGAAGGAGACTGGGGTTCAGTCCCTAGGCTGGGAAGATCTCTTTGGGGAAGGAAATGGCAACTTACTCCAGTATCTTTGCCTGGAAAATTCCATGGACGGAGGAGTCTGGTAGGCTAGAGTCCATGGGGTCACAAAGAGACATGACTGAGTGACTTCATTTATGAATGATATCACACAGCATTTTGGATTTTTTGTTTGTTTTATTTTGGTCTGACTTATTTTGTTTAGAATAATTCCATCAAGCATTCATGCTGTCACAAATGGCAAGAATTCATTATTTTTATAGCTAATGATCTGTTGTTTGTGTGTATTTATGAGACTGACTATAATACATATACATATATATATGTATATATATATATATATATATATATATATCTTTATCCTTTGATCCATGAATGGACACTTAGTCTTTTTCCATATCTTCAATATTGTATTAATAAATAAGCTGCTATGAATATTGGGGTGTGTTTATATTTTTGAACCAGTGTTTTCATTTTCTTCAGATAAATACTATGAAGTAGGATTGTTGGATCATACAGTAGTCATATGTTTAACTTTTTGAAGAACCTCCACATTGTTTTATGTAGTGGCTGCCCCAACAGCAGTACAATCATCCCACTAACAATGTACAAGTGTATGCTTCTCTTCACATTTTTTTTTTACCAATCTTTGTTATTTTTTGTCCTTTTGATAATTTATTATCATCTGACAGGTGTGAGATGACATCTCACTGTGATTTTGATTATATTTCCTTTATGATTAGTGATATCATACATATTTTCATGTTCCTGTTGGCCATCTGTATGTCATCTTTGGAAAAACATCTATTCAGATACTCTATCATTTTTTAATAATTTGCAATTTTTTCCCTTTCAGCATTTTGCTTTTTCATTTCATTGATGGTTATCTTTGCTTTTCAGAACATTTTAATTTGATATAGGGTTATATGTTCATTTTTCTTTCTGCTCCCATTGTCTTTGGAGTCAGATCCAAAAAATGTTGCAAAGATCAAAATCAAGGAAATTTCTGCTTTTTTTTTTTTTAGGAGATTTGCTGCTTCTCATCTTACTTTCATTTTTTAAAAACTCATTTTGAGTTAATTTTTATGTATGGTGTCAGACAAGTCTATTCTTCTTCTGTGACTCTCAAGTTTCTCTCGTACCACTTATTGAAGAGATTGTCTTTTTCCCAGTGTATATCCTAGCCTCATTTGTCATATATTAGTTGAACACATATGTTTGAGTTATTTCTTGGCTCTTTATTCTGTTCCTTTGAGTTATGTGTCCATTTTCATACTGACACCATACTGTTTTGATTACTTTAGTTTCATTATATAGTTTGAAATAAGGGAGCATGATGTTGCCAGCTTTGTTCTTATATGTCATGATTGCTTTGGCTATTAGGATCTTTTGTGTTTCCATACCAATTTTGTGATTGTTGGTTCTATTTATCAGAAAAATGCCACTGGAATTTTATGAGAATTGCATTGAATCTGTGTATTGTTTTGTATAAAATGAACCTTTAACAGTGCTCATTCTTCTAATTCATTGGTGTGAATTCATTGTTGTTGTTTCTTTATATCTTCTTCAGTTTATTTCATTGATATCTTCTAGTTTTCTATGTAGAAATCTTACACTCCCTTGGTTAATTTTGTTTTTAACTGTTTTAATAATTTTCATGTAATTTCAAATGAGACTTGTCTTTTAATTTCTTTTTTCTAATAGTTCAATGTTACTGTTTTAAAACATCACATTTTTGTATATTGATGTTGTACCTTGCAACTTTACTAAATTAGTTTATTAGTTGTAAATATTTTGAGGTAGAATCTTTAGTATTTTCTATATAATATATAAAATTAGGATTTTCTAGGAGGCACAAATGGTAAAGAACTCACTTGTCAATGTAGGAGCTAAAAGAGACATTGGTTTGCTCTCTGGGTTGAGAAGAACCTCTGGAGTAAGGCATGGCAACCTACTCCAGGATTTGTGCCTGGAGAATCTCATGGACAGGGAGACGTGGTAGGCTGCTGTACATAAAGCTGCTAAGAGTTTGACATGACTGAAGGGACTTAGCACACATGCATACATAAAATCACGTCATCCACAAACAGTGACAAGTTTACTACTGTCTTTCCAATTTTATGACTTTTATTTCTTCATCTATTTTCTCTGTGAGGTCTTCTAATGCTGTGTTGAATAATACTTATGAGTGGGAACTCTTGTCCTATTCCTCATTTTAGAAGTTTCAGTCTTTTACCATTGAGTATAATGTTAAATATGGGTTTATCATATATGTTTTTTGTTATGTTGTACTTTCTATAATCACTTTCTTAAGAATTTTTATCATGAATAGATGATAAATCCTGTTAAATTCTTTTCTGCATATATTGAAATGATTATATGATTTGTATCATTCATTTTATTGCTTTGGTGTATAAACATTGATTGATTTCCGTATGTTGAATTATCCCTGGAATAAATCTCATTTTATCATGCTGCATAATATTTTTAATGTATTGCTGAATTCAGTTGGCTAATATTTTTTTAGAATGTTGCATATGCTAATCAGATATATTAGCCTCTTTTTATTTCTTTCTTTACTGGTTTTACTGTCCTTGCAACATGAGTTTGGGAGCATTTCCTCCTCTTCAGCTTTTTGGAAGAGTTTGAGAAGGATAAATGTTAAAGTTTCTTTGAGTCGTTGATAAAATAAACCAGTAATATACACCAGTCCCAGACTTTCAGATATTGAGTTTTCAATTAATAATTCAATCTCCCTACTCCTTTTTCAAATTTTTTGTTGCAGTAAGATATTTACATTCATATATTTTCTTGATACTAATTAGTGCCCTTTCTTTTCAGCTTAAAAAGTCCCTTTAATGTTTAGGTCAGTGTACTGCTGATTAATTATTTCTGCTTTTGTTTGTCTGGAAAGCTCTTTCTCTCTCTTTCACTTCTGAATAATAGCTTTGCCTTGTAGAGTATTTTTGGTTGAAAGTGTTTTATTTTTTTCCTCTCTGCACTCTGAATAAATCATGCCAATCTTTCTGGTCTTCAGAGTTTCTTCTGCAAAAATGAGGGTCCTCTTGTACATAGTAATTTGTTTTACTCTTGTTGTTTTTAAAATATTTTTCTTTAAGTGTTATCACTTCAGTTATGTTTTATGTGGGCATCTTTATATTTACTTGTTTGGAACTCTCTGGGCTTCTTGAATCTGGATTTATGTTTCCTTCCATAAGTTAAAGAAGTGTTCAACTATAATTTTATATATATATATGTTTTCTGTTCTTTTTTCTCTCTTTTCTCCTGCTGGGACTTCTATAATGTGAATATTACTTTTCCTGATGCTATCCTATAGATCCCTTAAGCTATCTTAATTTTTTATTTATTTTTTGCTGTGTGTGTGTTGGAAGGGGGCATGATTTTTTAGATAACTTTCAGTGCTTTATCTTCCAGGTCATTGTTTTTTCCTACTGCTTAATCTAGTCTGATTTTAAATCTCTCTATTCTTTATTTATTTGTTTACTCTTTTCCTTTTAAGTTAATGTGGTCTTCCACATTCTGACTTCTGTTTGATACTTTCTTATATTGTCTCTCTTTGTTGAAGTTCTCACTGTGTTCATTCATCTCCAGGGTTTGGTGGGATCTTCATAACCAATTACTTTGATCTTTTTATCAGGTACATTACTTATCTCCATTTTATTGAGGACGTTATCCTAGGCTTTTATCTTGTTCTTTTTGTGAACATATGCCTCTTTCTCTTCATTTTATTTGATTGTGTTTCTATGTGTCAGACAGAACAGTTATCTAAGTCATGAAGGAGTGCCCTTGCATAGGAAATGTATTTTATCATTTAACCCTCTAACTCTTCAGTGTTGCCACTTGAATCTTTGTGATTTTTTGAGCAGCCTGATTTATTCTTGATAGGTCCCAGTTGTTGATGGTGTGTCAAGGCCTGTGAGTTTTCCAAAGGGAGATATCTCAGTCAGCACCAGTTTCAGTCTGATAAGAAGGTGGACCCTCCAGCAGTAGGTTTTAGAGGATGCAAGTATATACCTAGTCACCAAAGCCAGGCTCTCAAGGACCCTTCCCTGTGTGGGCTGCATGTGCCTGCCCAGTTTTTGCGGCACCACAGGATTGGTAAGGGGATGGGTCACACTCGCTAACAGATTAGGAAGAGAGTGAGGAACTGGTGCTCAGGTCCCTTTAGAGAGGGCCTACAGGTTCTTACTCATTTTACAGATGCTTTAAGATTTGAAAACGTGTCTCCTTCACATTGGTCTGGACATTTTTCAAACTGTTGCTTTTTCTCTGGGTCCTAGGGTAAATGAGTGTATTTGCAAACTCTTTAAGAATAGTATCTCCATTCTCTACACTACTATAACTAGTGATTTACAAAATTCTGAATATAACTAGTGATTTACAAAATTATGTCTCCTCTTCTTCCTGGAGTATCCTTCCTTGTCTTTAGTAATGGCTGTATAACTTGTTTAGGCAGTGAACATAAGCATAAGTGATATGTGTCATTTCTGTATAAAAGCATATCAGAGACAGTGTGCCATTGTCTATGTTTTTTCTCTTAATCTGGAAATATATGTTAACATGACGATTCCACAAGATTGAAACAGCCTAAAATATGGACCCATCACAAGAAAGACATCTGCCTTTAAGAACTGCTTAGTCCCTAAGTAATACTGACAGAATAAGAAGTGAACTTTTATAATTTAAAGACATTTTGAGAGAGATAATAGAGAGATATATAAAAAGGTATATATATATATATATATATATTTGCATAACATAGCCTAGCTTGGCTGATATTTTCACTTTTGTTATGCTTTATGTTCATATGTTAGTTTCTACCTTTTAAATATTTGCTACATTATTCTACTGCTTTATATGCTATACTTATTCCTATTTAAAATATCCTTGGATCCTAGGCTCTTTTGAACACATGTTAGATATTTCATTTACTTTATATGAAAAAGGCAGACAACTTTTCTAACCATATAATTTATAAATTTTGGGTAATATTGATTATAAATTAAAATATTTTTATTTCACTAAGTCACGCAGTCCAATTTAGCACCTGCAGTCTATTTTCAATAATCATTGGTAAATAAAAAATAATGTTTTCATAAACGATGCAGTTCACAAGAAAAAGTAAATTATTTGGATGAAGATGTTCCTTTAAAATAATAATAATGATAATAAAATAGGTTATGTTTATTTTTTGGCCATTCAATTACTTCAGAATAATACTGACTGGTTTTAGTCCATACCCCAAAGCTATAGCACATGTTTTATAACAGATGTTTTATTGCTTGGCAGTTTGCAAAACTCATCCATCCAAAATACTATAATATGCCCCCAACTTCAATCACTATTGAAAATAAAACAGCAAGAACTGTAAAGCAACTCAAAAACAAACCCAAAAAGTAATTTTGGAGTTTAAAAACTCTTTCATTCTTAGTTTCTCCACATGATGTACTTTCTCTTTCTTAATTAAACTTTGGTCTTAAAAATTGAGTACTGTGAAGTTTTATTTTTCTGCTTTTACTTTGCAAGAATGTATCTTACTCATCGAAATTATGACTCTGGATATTACTTGAACAATGTCATTACTTTGATCTTTATAAACGATCTGATTAAGGTTTGCCCAAAAACCTTTAAAAATATTCTTAGCAGAATGGCAATGGTGGATACCAGAGAGGAAAATTTATTCTTATTTTATTACATGCTTTTGTAACGATTAATTGATTAGGATTCTCAGGTTGTGCTAGTGTTAGAGAAACCACCTGGCAATGCAGGAGATATAAGATAGGAGATTTGAACCTTGGGCCGGGAATATCGCTTGGAGGAAGAAATGGCAATCCACTCCAGTTTTCTGGCCTGGGGAGTCCCATGGACAGAGGAGGTTGGCAGGTTACAATCCATAGGGTTGCTGAATTAGACACAAATGAAGCAACTTAGCACATCTACCTGCTTTATAGTGTTAATCCATGTTTTTTTTAAGTACTGATGCTACATTATGGCTACCCTGCTCGCTCAGGGTCTTCTCTGATAACTCAGTTGATAAAGAATCTGCCTGCAGTGCAGGAGACCCCAGTTTGATTCCTGGGTTGGGAAGATCCCCTGGAGAAAGGAAAGGTTACCCACTCCAGGATTCTGGCCTGGAGAATTCCATGGACTGTATAGTCCATGTGGTCACAAAGAGTCTGACACGCCTGATCAAATTTCACTTTCACTGGTGGCTCAGATGCAAGCAGATCCAACCAGCCCATTCTGAAGGAGATCAACCCTGGGATTTCTTTGGAAGAAATGATGCTAAAGCTGAAACTCCAGTACTTTGGCCAGCTCATGCAAAGAGTTAACTCTTTGGAAAAGACTCTGATGCTGGGAGGGATTGGGGGCAGGAGGAGAAGGGGACGACAGAGGATGAGATGGCTGGATGGCATCACCGACTCGATGGCCATGAGTCTGAATGAACTCCGGGAGTTGGTGATGGACAGGGAGGCCTGGCGTGCTGCGATTCATGGGGTCGCAAAGAGTCGTACATGACTGAGTGACTGAAATGAACTGAACTGAACTAAACAATCAAGAGGAAAACAAATAGAAAATTTCAAATAAAGCACACTCAGAGTTAACTGATTTGTTACAAGAAAAGTCAGGCTTGCATCTCCCAGTTGATATACTCTTTAACTAATACCTAGCTTAATTGAATATTACTTGTATATCATTAATATGAAGATTCATAAAGCCTTTGACTGTGTAGATCACAGGAAAATTCTTAAAGAGATGGGAACACCAGACCACTTTACCTGCCTCCTGAGAAATCTGTGTGCAGGACAAGAAGCAACAGCTAGTACTAGACAGAACAATGCACTGGTTCAAAATTGGGAAAGGAGTATGTCAAGACTGTATATTATCACTCTACTTATTTAACTTATATGCAGAGTACATCATGCAAAATGCTACACTGGATGAAGCACAAGCTTAAGTCAAGATTACTGGGAGGAATATCAGTAACCTCAGATATACAGATGACACCATCCTTATGGCAGAAAGCGAACTGGAACTGAAGAGCCTCTTGAGAGTAAAAGAGGAGAGTGAAAAATTTGGCTTAAAACTCAACATCCAAAAAACTAAGGTCATGACATCTGGTCCCATCACTTCATGGCAAATAGATTGGGAAACAATGGAAACAGTGACAGACTTTATCTTCTTGGGCTCCAAAATCACTGCAGATGGTGATTGCAGCCATGAAATTAAAAGACATTTGAGAAGAAAAGCTTGAGACACCTGAGAAGACACTTAGAAGAAAAGTTATGACAAACCTAGATAGCGTATGAAAAAGCAGAGACATTACTTTGCCAACAAAAGCCTGTCTAGTCAAAGTTATGATTTTTCCAGTAGTTATGTATGGATGTGAGAGTTGGACCATAAGGAAAGCAGAACCCCAAAGAATTGATGCTTTTTGAACTGTGCTGTTAGAAAAGACTCTTGAAAGTCCCTTGGACTTCAAGGAGATCCAACCAGTTCATCCTAAAGGAAATCAGTTCTGAATACTCATTGGAGAGACTGATGCTAAAGCTGAAGCTCCAATACTTTGGCCACCTCATGCAAAGAACTGACTCATTGAAAAAGACTGTGGTGCTGGGAAAGATTGAACACAAGAGGATAAGGGGATGGCAGAGGATGGGATGGTTGGATGGCATCATTGACTCTATGAATGTGAATTTTAGCAAGCTCCAGGAGGTGGTGATGGACAGAGAAACCTGGTATGCTGCAGTCCACAGGGTCACAAAGTGTCAGACATGACTGAGCCACTGAACTTACTGAACTGAGTTTTACTGGATATTACATGTATCTACTTTATATGAAGGTTCATATGGGGAAAAATTGTTTACAGTGAGATTATTTTGTCTGTGGTACTTCTATACATGTAAAGGAATGCCCTGAAATATACCAACACTTAATCCCAAGGCTGTCTATTGTTGCATCTATTCATTCATTCATACTTCAAACCTAATGGACCCACAAACAATAACTTCCCATTTCTTGTTCTTCACTTTTGTTACTACCTCCTTAAACATTAGCTTCTTACTCAGAATCTTCCAGAGGGAAGGACTCTGTACGTTTCTGTGATATCATCATTTCATTGTACATGCCAAGGACATTTCTCTCATCTACAAACAAACAAAACATTCTATGGGAAATGATTGACTCCACAGGTTTTTTTTTTTTTTTTTAAAAACAAGTTAATAAAGCAAATCAATTTTATCATTATTTTATAAGTCATCAGAGGAGGCCAACAACTTTTTAAAACTAATTACTAAATATTTTCTTCTTGACACTTGCTCCAATTTTCAAAACAAGTGATTAGAAAGGAGGAGAGGAAGGGAATGCAGAAGCCACTCTTTTGTTTTGTCATGAAGTCATGAGAATTTATATTCTCATGGCTATGTGATCAAAGTATAAGAGATTTGATCTTTATTCTAAAGTTGTGGGTATTATGGAAACAAATAGCCTTACAATAAATGTCCAAATAATGCTTACTGGTCTGAAGACTGTTCCCATAAATTAGCAATCCTATCATGCCATCTGGGGACATCACTTCACGGGAAATAGATGGGGAAACAGTGGAAACAGTGTCAGACTTTATTTTTGGGGGGCTCCAAAATCACTGCAGATGGTGACTGCTCCCATGAAATTAAAAGACGCTTGCTTACTCCTTGGAAGGAAAGTTATGACCAACCTAGATAGCATATTCAAAAGCAGAGATATTATTTTACTAACAAAGGTCCATCTGGTCAAGGCTATGGTTTTCCCAGTGGTCATGTACGAATGTGAGTGTTGGACTGTGAAGAAAGCTGAGCGCCAAAGAATTGATGGTTTTGAACTGTGGTGTTGGAGAAGACACTTTAGAGTCCCTTGGACTGCAAGGAGATCCAACCAGTCCATCCTAAAGATCAGTCCTGGGTGTTCATTGGAGGGGCTGATGCTGAAGCTGAAACTCCAATATTTTGACCACCTCATGTGAAGAGTTGACTCATTGGAAAAGACCCTGATGCTGGGAGGGTTTAGGGGCAGGAGGAGAAGGGGATAAAAGAGGAAGAGGTGGCTGGATGGTATCACCAACTCAATGGGTGTGAGTCTGAGTGAACTTCGGGAGTTGGTGATAGACAGGGAGGACTGGTGTACTGCAATTCATGGGGTTGCAAAGAGTCAGACATGACTGAGCAACTGAACTGAACTGGACTGAAAGTATTTTAAGCTTTTCCTGTCTAAAAAATGCTTTATGTTCACCCTGTAACTCTCCATGAATTCTTCTGGCATAACATATTATCTTCAATTGGTAACAATGTCCTCAAGGTTAACCTATGTTAGGAACCTTGATAATTCTTTGTTTGCTCTAATGTTATTAAATAGAACCTATATACTTTATCATACCAGGTAATTGAGATGGATCCTCCTTGCTTTGGAATATATAACAGTTGCTAAAATACTGTAGATGGTATAAGCCTTCTGGAAAGATATTTGCTCATGAATACCTGAGAGGCACCTGAGCAAGCTATATTTGGGGGTTGGGAAGGAAGACTGATCATAAACTACATATTTTCCTTTGCAGAGGACATTAAACATTAGAAGAACTGGGGTTCTCACACAATATATAATGAGTGATTATCCACAAAGCATTCCTGTAAAGGACCTGAAGTAGAAAATAGATCATATAATTCCTTCTTTGGTGTCTTTGCAAATCTGGAAATTTCCCACAATGGTCTAATGACATAAGATCATAAAATTTCTCCAATGTGCATTTTATTTCATGGATGGGTTAAGATTTAAGAAGTATTCATAGGAAATATGAGACTATAAGAAATCCCTCATTAATCTTATTCACTTAATTTTAAGTTTGAGATATAGCAATGAAGTCCTGAAAGTTAGAATCTTCCTCCTTTTTCCTCCCTTAATCTTCCTCAGCTTCCCCAAATTGAGTCTATTTACATTCCCTATTTTTGAATGAAATCATGGTACAAAGTGGAGCATGAAACTAGGGTCTAACCAGCCACTGAACTCCTTGTGTTCCCAAAACCCATGGCTGGCAACTTGGCCTGGTTTCATTGTACAAGAACTATACCCTAAGCCTGTGTAGCCACAAAAGCCAGCACTCCTACATTTCCTTTATGTCAATTCACTAACACTTTTTACAGGACTTGGTTCTAAAGGAAAAGACAGTTTGCTGCAGGCCCCAGACTCCAGTTTATTTATCTTCCCTCATTGCTAATGGGGCAAAGATGAAGCTGGTAATAGAAAGATATGCTGCGTTGATGTCTGATGAAAGTCAGGAAAGCGTTGTTTATTTCAGGAGATGGAGACACCAAGAAATGGAAATAACATGTGAGACTATCAGGAACTGCATGACTAAGACAGAGACTGTGTGAGACAATATTTTTGTTTATCACATTTGTTAATTATGAGATGACCTGGTTGTATAAAGTACAGGGTTAAGTTGTGATCTAGATAGAGGTGAGGTTAAGGGCAAGGTTGTGTGTATAGTCAACTATTTCTGGTTATTCATGGATTCTGTATTTGAAGATTCTCTATTCATGAATTCACCTACTCAGTGAAAGTTGTTTGTAACCCCCAAACCAGTACCTGCCACAGGTTTATGATCATTCCTGTGCATGCGCAGAGCAGCAAAATATGTAGGTCATTACCCTAGTTGAGGGTGAACAAAACAAGGCTTTGCTTTCTTATTTCAGCTCTCATGCTTTAAAAAAGTGTCCCTTTCATGCACATGAATTTAGTGCAACTTTTTTTTTTTTTTTTACATATTGCAGTTTTTGTTGGTGATTTCTCTGGCTCAGATGGTTAAGCATTTGTCTACAATGTGGGAAACCCGGATTCGATCCCTGGGTTGGGAAGATCCCCTGGAGAAGGAAATGGCAATCCACTCCAGTACTATTGCCTGGAAAATCCTATGGACAGAGGAGCCTCGTAGTCTACAGTCCATGGGGTCACAAAATGTCGGACACGACTGAGCAACGTCACTCACTATACTGTTTAAAACAGCAACCAAAGGAAGAACTGAATGCTGCCTAGAGCTTGAAGTGTGAGAAGCCTGGGATGTGCCTGCCTTACCAAAAAAACACGTGTCAGATAAACTTCATTTAGGCATAGGTTTTAGTGAGGTTTTTGAATTCAACATTAATGAATTTATAATATTTATTAGATAATTATCTATACATATGTATACAAAATAAATTTATGTTTTGACTTACTAATGAAAATGTTGTAACTAGAGGCATACAGGACCCTAACCACATGTGGTTCAGTATTTGCTAATTTAGTGTTTGTAGTAACTTCATGGGATATAAGTTCCATGAACAATAAAAATCTACTGTAATTTTTTTAACCTCTTTGTTCAGTATTTTTGTGCTCAGGTTAGAATGAATGTCTCTATGGTGCATTGAGACAGTGAAATTTTTTCTTTAAGCAGAGTACCAGAGTTTTTCAGGTCACACTCTAAATGCTTCACTCAACTCCTTGATTGTGACTTGTATTCAGTCATATCCTTCTACTCTCTGAAAAATGATTCTGGATTTTTCAGTGATGAAAATTTGCAGCAGACACCTGACATATTTATTCCAGTAGTGGGCAAGTATGCCCTTATAGCTTTAGAGGTATACTTAATACTGCAAGGGTGAAGTTCAATTCAAAACTTGAGATGGTTCTTTCTTTTCACCCTGTAAGGCAGAATCAAGACACTCTGAAGTTCAGATTCTTGTTGTTTCTAAATATACCCTGAGCTAAGGGGATAACCACTGTAGTCACTGGTGTCTTTATATGATCACTTATCTCCCCACCCCCCACTTTTTTTTCCTGGAAATTATAGGGACTCGTGTGAAAAGAACCAACATTTCACAATAATTTTTGCTAACTTCAAACTTGGTCTGCTTTTAGGAGTGAGAGAAATTTGAAGTTAATATTGAATTCAATAGAGACAGGTCTGCAAATTTATTTATAAAAATACCATTTCTTCTAGAGACTTTGGCTAGCCAGAATTCCAACACAAAGCCTTGTAATAAAGCTGCAAAATATCCACTTGGAATCTTGGAGTAACTAATTCTTTGTTATAACATGGTTCTCATAAAATTATGTAAAAAACTCATTTTACGGTTGTCAGGGGAAATAACTACCCAGATAAATAGGCATGAAAGTACCATAACTGCAGCATAGGAAGCCAATTCAAAATTGGGCCCCATCCCCAAACTCCTAATTGGGCTTATTATAGTGTCATAGGAATGAAAAGTTCTGCTAGCGATAGACTTAGGTTTGGCTGACTGTTCTGTATAATAGTGTCCTATATGCACTATTGCTTAAAGATTATGCTGTATTTTGCTATAGCAGAACTCATTTTTGCATTGATTCTTATGTGAACTTAAAATGCTTAGGCAAAAGTGTAGGCAAGATCTCTGTTACTTAATTCTCATAAGCATTTTAGTACTTATTTTATGTAAAAAAGACTTTTAATTAAATGAATTTTATTTTTAAATGTAAGTTTCCTTTTGTGAGGGCTTCTTCTCATATGATGCAATATTCTAAAATAAATGACAATAAGATATAACATTTTGTTTATACACACACACACACACACACACACATATATATATACTTTTTTTCTAAAGAGAATACACAGTAGCAGCATTTCTGGGTTCTCAGAGTCTGAAAAGTATTTGAATTCATATAAGTAATTACTTCAAACCTTTAGGATAAAAATTGCTTTATTAAAAATTACATATTTTAATAAATATCTTCATGTGTACATGAAATCATATAAAATATATATGGAAAAAATGAAATGTAATGTTGAAGTTAGAACAAGAGAAAATTTGATGTATTTTGCTGTGCATATATATACACACCAATGAACACAATGGAATAGTAGAGACTGTAACATAACCCTCTAAACCAGTGTTCCATAAGTGAATAAGCCTTACAACCACTTTCTTTAAAATAGAATGATATATTCCCTCTTTTCCTGAAATCCCCAAACCTAGAAATAATATTCCATAAGAACTTCATAAGACAAGCCTACCAATACAAAATTCATTGGCTTGGGAACATGGAGATAAAAATTCAAAACTTGGCAGAAAATTGATGAATCTCTTTGTCTATTTGCCTTTATAACCTGATTGACAATGAAAGAGAGGTGATTCAAATGCAGCTGGTGGCATGAGGAATTGTATTTTACCTTATGTAGAAGTGGGAGATATTTCTAATCCAAGAAAACCTGCAGAGTAACTGTGAAATGGTGAGTGTATGGTGCTAAATGTCTTTCAGCTTACCCTGATCATGTTCAATCTCAAAAATAAGAAAAATGTAGTGCATATCACTAACATATTCACTTTTTAAATATTATTCTGAACTCTAGATATTCCAGTATCTACTAGGCACTGTATATAATACATACTGTCTGCCTTGTTTTTGCAGTAGAAACTTGAGTAGAGAGTGAGTTGTGGGGGAAGCTGGTGGAAGCATAGCTCGGCTTAGGACAGCTCATCTAAGGACAATAGACACAGCCAGAGCCTTTATTTATTTATTTTAATTACTTTTCTCAGCCTCCTATTAAATGCCTCTTCTTTGTTCTTAATTTGAAAGCACCCTCATCCCCATTTAATTACTGTGCTTTTGATTGACAAGAGCAGGGGACAGGAGAAATAGAAAGCTGTCTTCTTCATGTTCTATTTGACACAATATAATGAATGTGTGATGGATAGTTTATTTTTTCCTTGACAACTTAAATATTTGAAGATGAAATGTGGAACGTAAGCGTGTAATGACATAGAGCAAGGAGAGAGAGGGGGGGAAAAAAGAAGAAAGGAAGTTAATTGGACTAGGAGCCAAATATAATACTCATTTGTGCATTTGCCTAATAGTTTAATAACTGCCAATTTGGTGCAGGGATTCTGTGTAATTGTAATAAGAATTTCTTCTTGAGCTCTTCCCAGGGAAAAAAGAGTCAGCAAATAGACTGTGTCCAGTGGATGCCCTGGTCCTATGTTTTATTATGTTTACTTTATAATCCCATCATCCCCATGCCACCAGCATGCTTGAGGGGTAGAGAAGGCAGCAGCGGCTGTTCCCACTCGGCCCCCTGTCTTTCAGAGCTACCCTAAGGTACTTAAGAATGACAGTATAAAGAATATCTGTGCAGATGAGCCTGTAGATTTGGGGAATTGGCTGCTTATAGACAGGGATTCTTTTGGTAGACTTAATTCCTTTAGCAAGGGTGAAGTACCATCTGTGGGGATTCCTGTCATGTATAAGGAAGTTAGTCATGCTCTCTGTGGAGTTGAGTTTCTTGAATTTTAATGAAACCCATGTCAATCTGTCTCCTCTATACCCTAGTGTTAAAATCAGTGGTCAGCTACTCAACAATCACAACAGTAAATCACAGCAGATAAACCAACGAGGACAGCTCTAAAGAATTTAAGCCTGTGTTCCCCCATCAGCCCTCCTTCACAACTAAGATGCTGAAAGAATACATAATGAACTGGCGGCATTTCTGTTTTAAAGGGACATCCTTGTGCTCAAATACAGAATCTAGTTTTTGTTTTGAAGTATGTTTCTTCATTGGGAAGTTTTTCTTCTCTGTTATCGTACGTGTTCTTTTTCACAGATCTGTCACGGATTTGGGGGCTTTTGTACAGGTTATGTGTGGTAAAGCTGTACTTTTACAAAATACTCAGAAAGAAATGCTGATTCTAACCAAAGAAAATGAACTGTTATGAAGAAATTAAGAGAAAATGATGTGTGTGCCACCTGAATATAAATTAACTGTGAATGATGTAACTGAGAGAAGCAGGTGGCAGTTCAATATGAGATATTTACAATTAGCTGTATGCATCACTCTGAGAACATAGGGTAGGAAATATCTCACCCAGATTGGATTGGCTCCCAGTGGGTTATACTAGCATTACAAATCTCAATGTAACTTTCTAATTCTACTACAATGTGTCACTACCATCTCAAAGACAAGGTCGTTGGAACGTAACTTTCATTGTCAGTTTGCACGTATAAAAGCCAAAACTGTTTCTGTGGGGAGGACTGACAGAGCAAGCTGGAACTGAAAATTCTTTTTGGCAGAACTGTTTTGGCACAAAATGGAACTCTAACTGGTTCGTTAATGGTAAAAGCTACAACCTCCATTTATCTTCTTGTTTGAGCTAGTAGTTGGAATTGCTAGCTGGCCATTTTCACAGGTCTATTGTCTCCATTCAGGGTTGCATTTCTCTTTGTTTGGTTCTTTTTCTTGTAGGTAAAGGTACATGCCATGATAGCAGTCTGGCAATTTTTATATTTTGCATAAAAATTGGCACCCTCCATTTAAATTACAGTGTATTTTCTTCTCAACTCCTTATTTAGGTTAAAGACATTAACATGTCAGTGTATGTGCTAACCCACATTAAATCTCCATTTAAAAGATTGCTTATCTTGCTTTCAAATTAATGTGTGGATATGTGTTGAGTTTCCTTTGCATTTTTCATGGCTACATCCATTTACTATTATTTGACATTTAAATGTGATGAAAATGAAATTGATGCAAACATCTTAATATATAGAAAAAAAGTATTGAAATATACATTTTTTTTCAAAAAGTGAAAAGAGACATCTATGTTTTTTACTGTTGTTGATTTTTCTGTTTATTTGATTGTTGTATGAAGCATCTCAGTTTCCTCTTAGCGTTTGCTGCCTGATCTTTTCTTGTGTGTGTGTGTGTGTGTGTGTGTGTGTGTGTGCACGCGCTACATTGCTTCAGTCGTGTCTGAGTCTTTTAGACGATGGATTGTAGCATGACACATTCTGTCCATGGGATTTTCCAGGCATGAATATTACAGTAGGTTGCCATGCTCTCCTCCAGGGAATCTTCCTGACCCAAGAATTGAACTTATGTCTCCTGAGGCTCCTGCTTTGCAGGCAGACTCTTTACCACTGAGCCACTAGGAAAGTTTAGATCTTTTCTTACACCTTCTTAATTTATTCAGTAGAAGGCCTATATTAGATATTCAACAAAGGAATTTGATGATGATTATATACGGGAGTGGGGTAACCTTTCCTTTTTCCAGAAGACCTTCCCTACCAGAAATTGAACCCAGGTCTCCTGCATTGCAGGCGGACTTTACCATCTGAGCCACCAGGAAAGCCTCATATAATATGTTAGTTATTATGTAAAAATCCAATTCTTCATTTTGTTGCAAACTCAGTTTTATGGAAATCTTCATTTCCATCTTGAAGAGCAGCTGTCTAAAACACTATATAGTGAGTAATTATTTACTAATTAATTTAGCTATTGATTTCAGTAAATATTTAATGAGCATACATTATGTCCCGGTTAGAGCTCTCAGCTCTGGAAAGATGATGAGGAGCAAGACAGTTAGGTCTTTCCTCTCTTGAGGTGTTACGATCTAGAAAATCCCATCTATAAATGACTCAAAAAGACCAATGTCTTTAACGCAGATTTCAGTATTTTATCCACACTTTACCCAGATCTCCCCTACAGCACTGCTGCACTTATTTCTCCAATTACTAGAACTTTTAGCAATGTATTACTCAAATTTAGATTCTCTCCAAAACCCATCATCAAAGCAAGCTTCATTCAGCTTTACATTCCTTCTGTGGGATATCCCTCATCCCCTGAATAGTGAATGCAAGATTCAATGTCCTGGACTTCTTTATCCAGTATGGGACTGTTCTGAAGAGCCCACTAACAACAGGTTTCAATCAACGGAACTGAAGGCCCTTGTTGCAAGGTCATCACAGTTCAGTTTCTCTCTCTGCCTAATCCTATCTCCCTCACTTTCATAGAAGAGAAGTCCCTGTATAGTTGTATCCAATCAAGTTTGTGGATTCAAACTTTGCCACCTTAAATTCTGTTTCTTGTGAAAGCCAACTTAAGGCCTTGACAGCTACCAATGATAAAGTGTAATATATTAATTTCTAAGGGTAACCTGATCTTGCACCAGGAGTAAGAGGAATAATCTAATGAAGTGGCATTTGAACAATGAAAAAAGACATGTGAATATCTCATTTTCTATCAGTCCCAAAACAAATAGAATAAAACCTGAAAGAGTTTGCTTCAGTTTTCCCTCTACTAAGTTTCTACTTAAATGTCCACACTAAAGAAGCAGTAAGAACTCTAAACTGACTTTCAAAGAATGTCTCCTCAACTTCTGTTGCTTTATCTGAATATTTTCTATAGTAATTTCAACTATCCAGAAAGTCACAAAATGTCTATAACTTCTGACAAACAACTAGCTTTTTATATTCTATGTTTTATATATTTATAAATATTTATATATTTATATATTTTATGTTTTTATATTCTATGGTACTTTATATATATATATACACACACACACACACACACACACACACACACACACACACACACACTGGTGTGTGTCATTTCTTCCAATTTATATTTTTGAAAACCCTCTGAGGACAAGTGTAATATTTTTCAAGTCTTTTCCTCCACTGCTCATCATTCTCAGCATTTGGTAGAGTGTGGAATATATATGTGTGCTTCCCTTGGAGCTCAGCTGGTAAAGAATCCACCTGCAATGTGGGAGACCTGGGTTCAATCCCTGGGTTGGGAAGATCCCTTGAAGAAGGGAAGGGATACCCACTCCAGTATTCTGGCCTGGAGAATTCCATGGACTGTATAGACCATGGGATCACAAAGAGTTGGACATAGCTGAGTGACCTCCACTTTTCAGGAAGGCCCTGAAGGCCCTTTTTACAAGGTCATCACAGTTCAGTTTCTCTCTCTGCCTAATCCTACCTCCCTCACTTTCATGGAAGAGAAGTCCCTATATAGTTGTCTCCAACCAAGTTTGTGGATTCAAACTTTGCCACCTTAAGACCTTGACAGCTACCAATGATAAAGTGTAATATATGAATTTCTAAGGGTAACCAGATCTTGCACCAGGAGTAAGAGAAACAATTTGTTTCAATCATTTGGCACCGCATTCCAGTACTCTTGCCTGGAAAATCCCATGGATGGAGAAGCCTGGTAGGCTGCAAATCATGGGGTCGCTAAGAGTTAGACACAACTGAGTGACTTCACTTTCACTTTTCACTTTCATGCATTGGAGAAGGAAATGGCAACCCACTCCAGTGTTCTTGCTTGGAGAATCCCAGGGACTGTGGAGTCTGGCTGGCTGCCATCTATGGGGTCACACAGAGTCAGACAGGACTGAAACGACTTAGCAGCAGCAGTATATATATATATATATATATATATATATATTTAATGATATTTGAACACGAGACATTAAAGAAGAGGAGCTAAGTCTATACATTCCTTTTTAGAAGCTTTGAAATTTATCTAGAAAATCAAAATGAGTACATTAAAGTTGAATATTAACTCTTTGCTCTTGCTTTTATTTGGCTGATAAACCTTCAGAATGCAGTCTTGCAATTATAAATTATGAAACTGAGTTATAATATTGTCTACTAGTAACTGCATATAAATATTAAAAATAAACAACAGACTCAAAAATGAATTAAAACCATTGAAGAGCATGATATATAATTTATTACTATAATATAATAGATATTAAAATTGCCTAAAAAACAAAAAGAATCCAAATATAGCATTCCCTTCATAAAACATGACTGTGCCTTTTACTTGAAGCTAATAGTAGCTTCTAAAATAATGTTTCTTGTGGACATTTTTTCAGTGCAGCTTCTAGTTTTTTAAAATGTTGGGCTCTGCCTTGTCATCTCCATAAAGATCTTCTTCTTCTCTTTTTTTTTGCAGTTTTAACTGTTTCTGTGATATTTTTCTCTACTTTTTTGTTTTGTTTTGCTAGTAGTGTAGAAGCTGGACTTCTTAAAATTCTGAGATGTATGAATACTCCTCATTTTCAGGAAGGAAATTCATTTCACCCAAAGAACCATTCTAACCACTCTAACCATTTCTAGAATTAGTTAAAGTGTCATTTGATCACTTGGATACAGTCAACTATCATCAATATCACTTTTCTTTCTATATATACATACTTACACATCTATATCTATCTATATCTATCTATAAGTATATATGTACTTTTCTATATATATACTTTCTATATATATATACTTTTCTTTCTATATAATATAATAAATGAGATGATTTCTTTCTTATTTTATTTTGGAAAGCTCAGTAAAAATTAATCAAGCATGTTTTACTAAACTGTAGCTGTTAAGTCCCACAATTAATGTATTTACTGCCTCTATTTTAAAGGATGGGTTGGATAGGGCACGAGCATGCATCAGTTTTCATGAATAAAGATAAATATATCATATGAATTTCAATTACAGTATTTGCATCATGACTTTATTTTTAAGATTGAATTTGGTGCCCCATGATTGCTTATTTATTATTCATAAAGTATGTTACTTTGATTTTTTACATTAATGGTCTTCTCAGCAGCAAAGATATGAAATCCAAACCACTTTTTCTGACATTATTGAAATCTATGGAAAACTACTTTAAGATGTGTTAAATTTTAGCATTTGCAAAAAATAAAGAGTGTCAATAAGAAAAATAAAAATTTTATTTAAAATATAGGAAAATATTTTACCCCATTAATTAGAATATTTACATATGAAATTTTAGTATAGGGGCATTAAAAAGGAGAAACATTACTTTGTTGACAAAGGTCTGTATAGTCATAGTTATGGTTTTACCAGTAGTCATATATGGATGTTAGAGTTGTACCATAAAGAAAGCTGAATGCCAAAGAATTGATGCTCTTGAGCTGTGGTGTTAGGGAAGACTCTTGAGAGTCCCTTGGACTGCAAAGAGATCAAAGCAGTCAATCCTAAAGGAAATCAGTCCTGAATGTTCTTTGGAAGGACTGATGCTGAAGCAAAAGCTCCAATGTGTTGGCCATCTGCTGTGAAAGTGAAAGTTGCTCAGTCTTGTCCAACTCTTTGTGACCTCATGAACTATACAGTCCATGGAATTCTCCAGGCCAGAATACTGGAGTGGGTAGCTGTCCCCTTTTCCAGGGGATCTTCCCAACCCAGGGTCTGAACCCAGGTCTCCTGCTTTTCAGGCAGATTCTTTACCAGTTGAACCACATCTGGTGCGTGGAACTGACTAATTTGAAAAGTCCCTGACGCTGAGGAAGACTGAAGGCAGGAGGAGAAGGGGACGACAGAGGACGAGATGGTTGAATGGCATCGCTGACTCAATGGGCATGAGTTTAAGCAAGCTCCAGGTGTTGGTGATGGGTAGGGAAGCCTGGCGTGGCGCAGTCCCTGGGGTTACAAAGAATCAGACATGACTGAGTGACCTGAACTGATTATATAATTGACTTACATATATGTATATATTCTCTACTCTATATTTACTATATATTATATATATATATATAATACACTAAATAATGGCTTTACAACTTTTTCACCAAGATTCAGATAAAATATTCATTTTTATGGGTCTAGTCCAAATTAAAAACCATCATTATTTCCTTAGGGTGGAAAATTGAACTCAATTATCTATTTTGTTTACATCTTCAGTATCTACTATAGTATTCAGCCCACAGGAGGGACTCTGAAAATCCAACTTATTAATAAATTAATAGTGCAAATAATAAATGGTATTATGAAATCATAAATAGGGGAAATATAGGCTGATTCCTTCTAACATTCCCTTATTTTTCTCCAGGTCTCCCACTTTTTTCTTCCTAGTTCCAGTTTTCAGTTCAATCCCTAGAGTAACAAAGAGACACTAATATCTTGTCATATCCAAATGTGAATTGAGTATTGTGTAGGACCAGAATTATAATAATAATAGGTATAAATGAAGTTCCATCTCAATCAAAATGAAGTACTGAGCCAAAGTAATTGCTGCTGTAGTAGAATACAAAACTGAGAAATCAAGATTTTTGATTCCAAGTGTTTATCTGTCAACAGGAGACAGATTCTACAACTCTAATATGTGCTAAAATTTAGAGGTCAAGTTTTGTATGATATTACCTAATAAAGGAGCACTTAAATTTTACTTCAGAAGAATAATCATTTTTTTTAAATTTACAATCCATGATACAAGATCCTTTACGTAAAATATCCTGAATATCTGTTATATTCTATATAGTGTAAAATGAAGGTTTCCTGTTGATTATTTTCCTTACCTAATGAGAAGTATAAGGTCAACAGATCATGACACACTTCCTGATGTGAAATTCAGCAGGACCTTGAAGATATAAATTCACTTTCTTGCACTAAAAAACATATTCATTTCAGCCAATCAGTATAAAACAAACAAAAAAATTAGTATTGAGGTTATTCTCTCTTTCAGTACATTTCAGAGGGAAAATAACAACCAATATGCCTGTGTAAGACTGACATTTCAACCTTCTTATTCTAAGATCTCTTGTCCAGAGTGGTTGTCTCTCCAGCTCCAGGGCAGTGCTCTCTGAAAGCTCAGTCCAATTATAAAGTGACACAGTCAGAGGTCAGCTTTTGACTGCAACCTGATGGATATAAGATTCTACTTTCACTTCTAGAGCTGGTGGCTCAGATGGTAAAGAATCTGCCTGCAATGCAGAAGACTCAAGGTTGATCCTGAGTCAGGAAGATCCCCTGGAGAAGGAAACAGCAAGCCACTCCAGTATTCTTGCCTGGAGAATTCCATGGACAAAGGAGTCTGCTGGACTACAGTCCATGGGGTCACAAAGGGATAGACAATTTCAGAATACATATCAGGGATGAAAATCAGTTGCTCTAAATTGGGGTAATTTTTCCTTTAAAACTTCTCTTCACTCTTTTCTCAACTCAGTAACAGAAAAAAAATATTGTACTTAAAGCTTCATGGTTAACCACTGAACACAATTTTCTGTTTTATTTAAATCTTCAGAATCATAGTGCTAAATCCCACTCAATATCCAGGTTATCTTCTTTTCCTTTTTGTGAAGAGGTTGGTGACCTTGTCTTTCCTTTATCAAGCAAAGTGAAGTGAAAGTCCTTTGGTCATGTCCAGCTCTTGGTGACCCCATGAACTGTATAGACTGAATTCTCCAGGCCAGAATACTGGAGTGGGTAGCTGTTCCCTTCTCCAGGAAATCTTCCCTTCTCCAGGAAATCTTCCCAACCCAGGGATCATACTCAGGTCCCCCATATTGCAGATAGATTCTTTATCAGCTGAGACATTAGGGAAGCTCCCTCTCTAAAATTTGTATTGTCCTGATTTCAATTTCAAAAGAAGAAATTCCTCAAGCTAAAATTCCTCCTTGGCCATCAGAGAAAGTTTAAAACAAGCCAAATAAAACTACCAAAAACAAAACAAAACCATAAAGTGCCAAAGAGCAATGTTTATAAGTTTTCAAATAGAAGCTGAAAACACCAATAAAGTTTGGATTTAGCTCCAACGTACCATCAACCTCAGGCAGCTCCCGCCTGCCTCTACCCCTTTTTAATGGTCCATTTGTCTAGTCCCCCTGGAAGATCTATAGAGAAAATTACCACTGCAGAATGTAGATCCAATTGCACAGCCTGCTACGGGAGAAGCGATTCCTGTTCTCATCATTGGGATCAATAATTTGCTAACACAGTATTAGCAACAGCAACAACTCTACCAGGTTAAAGGAGTTTTACACTGAATAATGACGGTCTAGGAAAGCGAAAAGCTGAGCGAGTAAATCCTGGCAGCCTTTTACTATTGAGAGAGCACACGCCAGTGAATCAATAGTGACTCTGGTGAGTCTGGGCTGTAAAGATGCTTTATTGTTCTGCCTAAGTACATTGGCAGACATGCTCCTCTTAATATCTGTACACTGGGGCCACTGGGGTTCAGGCCCACACTATTAACAAAAGCATTTTCTCTGCTGAAGAATGGAAGTCCCTTCCAGGGACTCGGAACATGGCTGCTTTGTATCTATAAAAACTCCAAGGGGAAAAAAAGAAAGCCGAGGATGAGAAGAATGATAAGCAAATCCCCAGAAAAAGTATGGAAAGGGACTCAGAACTAGAAAATACCACTTTACCTTAACAGATTAAAAAAAGAAAGAAAGAAAAAACTCAAGAGACCTTCACCCTTAGAGGTCTTCCTGAGTCATTTACTTATATCTGTATTGCTAGAGGCAGAGACCATTAAAATCAATGCATTTCTAAGTTATCCTCTAGGACGAATAAGTCATCTCTTGTTTAAAAAAGTGAAATTTTTGAACAGTGACTTGATTTACCCAAAATCATCAAATATGGAAAAGTGGTGGCAGGGGTAGTTTCCCCAGTGTTGTTTGTTAGGCTGGAGTGGCCTTCACACTGCCCTAGTGATAATCTGTGATTTATGTCCCATTGCTCATTTGGCATCCNGTGAAATTTTTGAACAGTGACTTGATTTACCCAAAATCATCAAATATGGAAAAGTGGTGGCAGGGGTAGTTTCCCCAGTGTTGTTTGTTAGGCTGGAGTGGCCTTCACACTGCCCTAGTGATAATCTGTGATTTATGTCCCATTGCTCATTTGGCATCCCATTACCCATAGGCCCATATGGCATCATCAACTTCATAAACATGAGTTTGAGTAAGCTTCGTGAGTTGATGGACAGGGAAGTTGCAGTCTATGGGATCGCAGAGAGTCAGACATGACTGAGTGACTGAACTGAACTATGTCTCATTGGATAATCTTGTAGTTAAGGAAGGAATCTGTCCATTTAATGTCTGGCTCTGTGCTTTTTGGTACACACAGAGACATTGTATTTTCTGTCCCCACTGTGGTCAGAGAGAGCATGGGACAAGTTCTGTTCATGAATAGTGAGCAGATGTCCTTCTTATTGTTGTTCAATCATGAAGTCATGTCCTATTCTTTGAGACCATATGAACTGTAGCATGGCAGCTTCCCCTATCCTCCACTATCACCCAGTTACTCAAATCCATGTCCATTGAGTCAATGATTATATCTAATCACTCATCCTCTGCCTCCCTCTCATGCTTTTGCCTTCAATCTTTCCCAGCATCAGAGTCTTTTCCAATGAGCCAATGGTCCAACTCTGACATCTGTACATAACTATTGGAAAAATCATAGCTGACTAGATGGATCTTTGTCTGCAAAGTTATGTCTCTGCTTTTTAATATGCTGTCTAGGTTTTGCTATAGCTTTCCTTCCAAGAAGCAAGCACCTTTTAATATCATGCCTGCATTCACCATCTGTAGTGATTTTGGAGCCCAAGAAAATAATGTCTGTCACTGCTTCCACTTTTTCCCCTTCTATTTGCCATGAACTGATGGGACTGAATGCCATGATCTTCATTTCTTAAATGTTGAGTTTCAAGTCAGCATTTTCACTCTCCTCTTCCATCCTTATCAAGAGGCTCCTTAGTTGCTCTTTGATTCCTGCCATTAGAGTGGTATCATCTGCATATCTAAGGTTGTTGATATTTCTGCTGGTAATCTTAATTCCAGCTTGTGGTTGATCCAGCTTGGCTTTTCACATGATGTATCCTGCAAAGAAGTTAAATAAATAGGGTGAAAATATACAGCCTTGTTGTACTACATTCCTAATTTTGAACCAGCCAAAATTTCCATGTCTGGTTCTAACTGTTGCTTCTTGACTTCATATATAGGTTTCTCAGGAGACAGCTAAGGTGATCTAGTATTCCCACCTCTTTAAGAATTCTCCACAGTTTGTTGTGACCCACACAGTCAAAGGCGTTAACATAGTCTATGAAGCAGAGGTAGATATTTTTCTGGAATTTCTTGGCTTTCTCTATAATGCTCTGGATGTTGGCATTTTGATCTATGGTTCCTTTGCCTCTTTGAAACCCAGCTTGCAAATCTAAAGTTCTCTGTTCACATACTGCTGAAGTTCAACTTGAAGGATTTTGAGCATAACCTTGCCAGCATGTGGAATGAGCACAACTATACTATAGCTTGAACATTCTTTGGCATTGCTCTTCTTTGGGTTTGGAATGAAAACTGGCCTTTTCCAATTATGTGCCCACTTTTGAATTTTCCAAATTTGCTGACATATTGAAAGAAGCACTTTAGTAGCATTACCTTTTAGGATTTTAAATAGCTCACCTGCACCAAAATGTGGTAAGCTGTACAGGGAAAATATATTTTTCTTCATTATATTCTTTTCATATTTCTAAGTTTTTCATAATGTGTACATATTCCTTTTCCAAATTTGCTGCTATACTGAGTGTAGCACTAAAACAGCATTATCTTTTAGGATTTGAAGTAGCTCACCTGGAATTCCATCACCCCCATCAGCTTTGTCCATAGCTATGCTTCCTAAGGCCCACTTGACTTCACATTCCAGGATGTGTGGCTCTAGGTGAGTGACCACACCCTTAAGGTTGTCCTGGTCATTAAGATGTCCCTCTTATACTGGAACAATTACTTGTCCACTAAATATTTGATGTGAAAACATAGTTAAGAAAAAAGAGATAAAATGGGAATCTCTCCCATGAAAAGCTGACATAATCACAGGAACCCATAATTAATTATAAGAAAAGCAGTCATATAGTTGAGAATGTAGGGGAAAGTATCTTAAAATATGCTTATGAATAAACAAAGTCTCTAGGTGTGGCTTTTGTCACCTTAAGTTTACTGCAGTTAAATAGATGAGAAAAGAACTATATTTTTCAGAGTTATGCTTCCAGAAGAACCCCCATCATGATCTGAAAACCTCTCCTGTTTAAGATTTAAAGCAACTCTTGGCTTTCAATCTCTGAGTATTGTAGAATTTCTTAGTGCCACTTCAAATTGTGTGTACGAATGAAGATGGGAAAACCTCCTGTGTGCAACTGATGGCGGTGGAAAACAGTGGTCTGAATGCTCTTCTCTGGAAACTGACTCAGGTTTTAATCAACAAACATTTCCCACCCACAGAGTAGGACCCATGAGACAGATGCCAAGAGAATCTGAAAATTGTTGCAGGTTAGAGACACTTTTGTGTATCTGGGGATTGTTTCTGTGATTACCTTCTCCCTCTTTCATTAAAGGTTGTGAGATAGTAGAAGCAATTAACTAGTCTTCCAAACACAGAGATTTACTAATCAAGAAGGGCTTCAGGTAGACCTGATTAAAGGCTCCCCACATATAACACTCTGATGTACTATTAATGTCACATTCAATAGATCTGTAAATGAGACCTTTGGGTGGTCTCCCTTAGGGAAAGAATAAATATATTTTGTTTGAGGAGACAGTGTGATCTACTGTTTTGTGAATAGAAGGGTAAACTTTGGTTATAATTAATACTATTTATCAAGTATTTCCTGCTTTCTGTCATTTGATCAAATGTTTAAATTGTATTTCCTGTATTCTTTGAATTTGGTAAGGTTGTGTTCCTAGTCAATGAGCTTTGAACAACTGTAATATTTGTTATTTCTAAGCAAGGACATTTAATCAACAATTTAAAAGTTCCAAAACTCTCTCTCCCTTGTCTGTCTTAGAAGTGGTTGGATGCTTAATAGATGGGACACCAGAGTGAGGTATTATAAGGCAGGACGCAGTCAATTCATAAGAGACCCGTAGATAAGAAAGAGCAAACATGTCTTTACAATGTGGAGATTTTAGTTACTTCGGTATAATATAGCCTATTCTGACTGGTAGAAAGTCTCTGTCAGGAGTTTCTCTTGCAAATCTAATACACATAAACCAGTGCTATGCTTGAAGTAGGTGGCTATCATAAAAAGAATAAACAAGTGCACAAATAAAAATATAATAGTAAAATATTTTAAAGAGATTATTTTTACCTACTTCTCCCTCTAAGATTATTCTCATTTTAATCTCCTGAAACTGAAAATCTGAATAACTATACAGACTTATGCAAATCCTGAAGTTGAAAGTACATAGTTATTGCAATGAACCTATAATGATAATTCATAATTTTCATAAGGTTTTATGATATGCCCTCTTCTAATAATTCCAGACATAAGTAGATATTCTCAACCAGCAATAAAAATATTTTTTATTACATGCATTGGGTTGTAAAGAGCACTATTAGCTCAAAATATTCCTGCATAGTTCATCACATAGTTTGAATGGCATCCTTAAAAATTATTTCTTTAGGTTGTCTTTTCTAATTTTAGATAAAATTTGCCACATGGCATTTAGACATTGGCTGCTTGATAGGCTTTAGAGATTTGGGGATTCAATTCTTTCCTTACCTTGGGGACTGGATTTGCAGGGTCTTCATTTCATGAACATATTTAGAGTTTATTTAATGACTAAAGGAATGCATTTGAGGATCTACCACCAGCTTTGGATCCTATAGCTGACACTTCCTGGAAAGAGGAACTATAGTTGCAAAGGTAATGAACCTTCATACTGGTAGCTAGAGAAGATTTATGTAAAGTCCTTCTCATATTTGTTCTTTTAATGTGCCTACACATGCCATTGCCTGAGAAAAGTAGTTATTTAGAGAAGTACTTTCCAAAGTAATCTACTTTCATCAGAGCACACCACCTGCATATTTCAGAAACATTTAGGGAAATTTTAACTATATTCAATAGTACTTGGTTTTTCAGAGTCCAGCCAAGTGAAATAAGTGTCTGGCAGAAACAACTCTGTTCTCCAATGAATCTCATTTGCAGTATCCAACATTCAAGTTAATTAATATTGGAGAAGACTTCACAGGGGACTGTTTTTCTCTTATCAATCTCTTGTTCTTTATCTGTGGAAATAACTTACTATAAGTAGAGTTGTCAAATGCTACAAACTGTACCTGAAATCTACCTTAAAAGGCATGGACTGATTATCATTGTGACAGCAAATGGAACAGACTGAATTTCCCAAGCAAAAAGATATCCAGCTTTATAGAATAAAAGAAAATTAGAGACAGAGGGAGCTTCATGTACCACTCCTTCATTTTGCAGCAAAAGAAACTGAGGTCCATGTATACAAAGAACTCCGTTTCACAGAGATAATTATCAAAAGAACCTCTATTGTTACTAAAATATATCAACTCCCTCTCTAATATTTCAATCATCAGAAAGCCCAAATCACTAATGTTAACATATATAAATCAATCAGTAAAAACCATATAATGCTATAACTTTCCTCATCAGCTCTTCCTGTAATAAGTATGCAAAATATTAAAATAAATAAATCTAAAGTCATATCTTTATGTGTGTCAGCTAAATCACAAATATTTCAAATAAGTGCCTTTGCTCAGTGATTCTTTTAGAGAGGTCCTGATGCTCCAAGATTCCTCTAAGATGTTCCATCAATAGGATGGCCATATAACATATTGTTCAATCTGGTTCACTTTTGAGAGTGAAATAGATCACTGCTTGTAACTTCTCCAGGCATCTGGGCAAATCAGTTTGTACAGTAACTGTATGCATTGCCTGCCAGAGTAAAGGAGACTGACTCTGAGCAAAGAGGGCACAGCTGGAGGATAGTGTGTTTCCTTTCTTTCACTGAGGAGATCTACATTTCCAGCTTATGGAGCTGTAATGCATAATTTCATTCAAAAAAAGAAAAAAGAAAATTTTCTATAATAATAACAAAAAGATTTGAAGCCAATGCTTTGAATGAAGCATAATCATTTAGGTAGGTACCCAACACAGCTATAAGATTAACAAGCATCCATCCATGAACTTTTCATAAACCAAGTCTTCTTTGAATAACATAATGATCAGAAAATTAGTGATTTCCTGGTATCAGTCCTCTTCCCTCCCTTCCCATTTCTTCCGCCAAGATTGATGGTACCTCAAGCCTACACATTTAGTCTTATCTGTGACACAAAGTGAGAGTTCAGAACAGAGAGGTCAATCTCCACCATACTTAATTCTTGTGTTGTGCTAAGTTGCTTCAGTCATGTCCAACTCTTTGTAGCTCCATGGACTGTAGCCCACCAGGAATTCTCCAGGCAACAATACTGGGCTAGGTGGTCATTTCCTACTCCAAACTTCCTTTTTAGTCATATTAAATAAACAAAACCAAAAATATCATTAAAGTAAGAGAAAGACAAGGGGCAAAAATGGAGAAATGGTAATAAGTTTCCAATCTTTAATCATGTGAATAATTCTTTAAAATGTGTTAAAAACAACAGGTTGTTTTGTACCAAGAACAACTTCTTCAGAGGTCTTACTTTCTTTGTGAACTCAAGTGTAGCCTCAATTTTTCTAAAAAGATTGCAGAGAAGAGAGAATATATTACTAAATCTTATTTCCCAATCTTCCAGGTGAAGGTCAAAAACATAGTGCAAGGTGCTAAAGGACTGGGGATGAGTTTATATTATTTTTGCATTCTACTAAATATCAACACTTGTTTTTTATGGAGAATGAATGTGTTCTCTGAACTTCTATTAGCATGTTTTTCCATCTTTGACACACTATTTTCTTGTTTCGTGTACCTTTGATAACCACAGTTCTGAATTCTTCTAATTTTTAACTTTGTACATTGAACACAATGTATTCTCCAGTTCATATATCCATGACTAGGCAGATGAGATTAAATGACTATCATATTAGTTTTCCATTGTTGTTACTCATGTTCATAATTCTAGTTCCCCTGGAGGTCATAAGAATATGTCAAAGTGAAGTGCTTTCTAAAACAAGTTAACATATTTTAATGATGTAAACAGCCTGAAAATACTACTTAATCCCACATACTACAAATCGAATTTATTCAGTAATATTTGTGTTTTTTATCATTTAGAACATTTCCTCAGCTATTTATTCTTCTTTAAACATACATTAGATAACATAAACTACTGTATTTAACTTCCATGTGCCTAGAGCTATCCACTTACTGAGATACAAAAGAAAAAGCTGTGCTACCTAATTGCTGGAAGTTAACAGTCTAATAATCAAGAGAAAATAAACTCAGTAATAATGCCTTGCTATAATCAATTCAATCACAAAATACAAGCTAAACAATGATTGTCTCAGGAGTTACCAATAGGGAATCAATGAAGGCAGCAATAAATTTGGACACCTATATCTTTGAGGTTATATACCAAAGTTGAACTTCAAAGTTTAACAAAGTTCAGATAACAAGAGGCTAAAATATGACAAATACTCTTGAGTATCAGCTTAATTCTTACCCTCCCTTTCCTTCAAAGCAGAATGCAGACTTTGCCATTTTCAACATTGCCATCATTAATGCCTTAAAAACTTTGCCATTAACCCCAGGAAAATAAACTATATTTTCTAGTCTTCCTTACTTCTGATGATGAGAATGAAGAACCTATGATATGTAACCAATGAGATGCAAGTGGAAAATCTATTAGAAAATTTATCTTCCCTGGTATAAATTATATTTTTTATGGCTTTCTTATTTTGCACAAAATGCCTATATGATACCAGAGGTGGAACAGCTAATTTATGATTAGGAGGAGACTACTCAGATAATAACTATATTCCTCACATGGCAAAGAAGGAACTAGAAGTAACTGCTTTATTGATTTATTCGAGAGACTGTAGTAGCCTTAAGCTGTCCACTTCAGGCTTCCAGCTGAAGATGCAATATAAAACTTCTGTTTGGTAAGTCACAGTAATTGTGTTTCTGTCCCATGAAGCCAGACACAATATTTTACTGCTAACAAGGGGGTTAGAGTGTTCCAAACGAGAATAGAAATAAGCTTTGATGGAATATAGATAAAGGAACTGAGTGGAATGAAGACAAACATATTTATGAGGGTCATGACTGTGGGATAGAAAGCTACGATATCAACTTTGTTCAAAGAAACTATTGCAGCTGGAACTTACCTGATTCTGTCACCTTACATTTGCAAATACTTGATTGGGCCATAGTAGTATTTATGATTTACTTCAGCTTAAATAATCTACCCCATGTAAAATGTCAAAAAAGAAATAATACATTTTAAAATATAGTTATGCTTTTCCTTTTCTTTATTTTAACATTTTTATCATGAAAGTCAACATACTTTCTACCTCCAACTTTTTTTAAAAGTGAGTTTATTTTTGCACTTTCTATTTCATTGTCTGTTTTTAATTCCAACATCATATTGTTTTAATTATGGCAGTTTTGTAATTTAGTTTGAAATAATGAAGCATGATTCCTCCAGTACATTATTCTTTCTCAAGATTGCTTCAGCTATTTAGATCTTTTGTTGTTCCATGCAAATTTTCAGATTATTTGTTCTACTTCTATGAAAAATGTCACTGGAATTTTGATAAGTATTTCAGTAGATTGTGTTGGGTATTCTGGCCATTTTAACAATATTAATTCTCCTAATTCATAAGCAGAGAATATCCTTATATTTATCTGCATCTTCAATTTCTTTCATTAGAGTATTACAGTTACAATATACCAATATTTCATTTTCTTGATTAACTTTATTCCTAGGTATTTTGTACATTTTGATAAAATTTCAAATTGGATTTTTAAAAATTTATGCTTCTGTTGGTTCATTATTAATGTACAAAATGCAAAATAATTTTTGTATTCATTTTATATCCTATAATTTTGTTGAATTTATTAGTTTTAACAAGTTTTCAGAGATGCTGTAAGATTACCGTATATAGTATTGCCATCTGAAAGTAGTGACAGTTTTACTTTTTCCTTTCCAGTTTGAGCGCATTTTATTTATTTTGTAACCTAATTCTCTGGTTAGGACTACCATCACAGTGTTGAATAAAAGTAGTGAGAGCGGGCTGCTGCTGCTGCTAAGTTGCTTCAGTCGTGTCCGACTCTGTGCGACCCCATAGACCGCAGCCCACCAGGCTCCCTCATCTCTGGGATTCTGGAGGCAAGAACACTGGAGTGGGTTGCTATTTCCTTCTCCAATGCACGAAAGTGAGTGGGCTACATTGTTGCTAATTTTTGAAAAAAAATTCTGAGCTTTTTACCACCAAGTTTCCAGTAGTCATGTATGGATGTGAGAGTGGGACTGTGAAGAGGGCTGAGCGCCAAAGAATTGATGCGTTTGAGCTGTGGTGTTGGAGAAGACTCTTGAGAGTCCCTTGGACTGCAAGGAGATCCAACCAGTCCATTCTGAAGATCAGCCCTGGAATTTCTTTGGAAGGAATGATGCTAAAGCTGAAACTCCAGTACTTTGGCCACCTCATGCGAAGAGTTGACTCATTGGAAAAGACTCTGATGCTGGGAGGGATTAGGGGCAGGAGGAGAAGGGGACAACAGAGGATGAGATGGCTAGGTGGCATCACTGACTCGATGGACGTGAGTCTGAGTGAACTCCGGGAGTTGGTGATAGACAGGGAGGCCTGGTGTGCTGCGATTCATGGGGTCGCAAAGAGTCGGACACGACTAAGTGACTGAGCTGAACTGAACTGATGGCACCCCACTCCAATACTCTTGCTTGGAAAATCCCATGGGCAGAAGAGCCTAGTAGGCTGAAGTCCATGGGGTCACAAAGAGGCAGACATGACTGAGCCACTTCACTTTAACTTTTTACTTTCACGCATTGGAGAAGGAAACCCACTTCAGTGTTCTTGCCTGGAGAATCTCAGAGTCAGGGAGCCTGGTAGGCTGCTGTCTATGGGGTCGCACAGAGTTGGATACGACTGAAGTGACTTAGCAGCAGTAGCAGCATAAAGTTAACTCTGGGCTTTTCTTATTACGGCCTTTATTATGTTAAAATATATATCAACTATAACTACTTTGTTGAGATTTTTATCATAAATGGAAATTGAAAATGTCAAATGATTTTTCTGCATCTATTGGGATGTATTATACAATTTTCACTTTTCATTTTGCTGTGGTGGTACCTCACACTGACTGGGTTGAGGCTGTTGAAACATTCTTGCCATCCTGAGATAAATCACATCTGATTATTGTATATGATCCTAGTTAGGTTGTGTTGAATTTGGTTGGTTAATATTTTATTGAGAATTTTTAATTTATATTCACTAGGGAGATTAGCTTATGGTGATCTTTTCCTGTGGTACCTTGTCTAGTTTTGGTATCAGATTAATGCTGGTTTCATAAAATGAGTTTGGAAGAGTTTCTTTCTTATCCATCTTTTAGAAAAATGTGATAAATATTACTATTAATTTTTCCTTAAGTGTTTGGTAGTGTTTACCAGTGAAATTTTCATTCCAGTTCCAAAGAAAGGCAATGCCAAAGAATGTTCAAATTACCACACAATTGCACTCATTTCACATGCTAATGAAGTAATGCTCAAAAGTCTCCAAGCTATGACTCAACAGTACATGATCTGAGGTCTTCTAGATGTTCAAGGTGGATTTAGAAAAGGTAAAGGAATCAGAGATCAAATTGCCAACATCCATAGGATCATAGAAAAAGCAAGCAGATTCCAGAACATCTACTTCTGCTTCATTAACTATGCTAAAGTCTTTGACTGTGTAGGCCACAACAAAATGTAGAATATTCTTCAAAAGAGATGGGAATACCAGACCACCTTCCTTGCCTCTTGAGAAATCTGTATGCAGGAGAAGAAGTAACAGTTAGAACTGGAAATGAAACAACAGATTGCTTCAAAAGTGGGAAAGGAGAACATCAAGGCTGCATATTGTCACCCTGCTTATTTAACTTATATGCAGAGTACTTCATGCGAAATGCCTGACTAGATGAAGCACAAGCTGGAATCAAATTACAAAGAGAAATATCAATTACCCCAGATATGCAGATGACACTACCCTTTTGGCAGAAAGTAAAGAAGGACTAAATAGCCTCTTGATGAAAGTGAAAGAGAAGAGTGAAAAATTTGGTTTAAAACTCAGTATTCAAAAATGAAGATCGTGGCATCTGGTCTCATCACTTCATGGCAAGTAGCTGGGGAAACAATGGAAAGAATGACAGATTTTATTTTCTTGGGCTCCAAAATCACTGGAGCCATGGTGACTCCATGCATGGTGACTGCAGCCATGAAATTAAAAGATGCTTTCTCCTTGGAAGAAAAGCTATGTACAACCTAGACAGCATATTAAAAAGCAGAGACATTACTTTGCTGACAAAGATACATCTAGTCAAAGCTATGGTTTTCCCAGTAGTCATGTATGGATGTGAGATTTGGACCATAAAGAAAGCTGAATGCCAAAGAACTGGTGCTTTTGAACTGTTGTGTTGGAGAAGACTCTTGAGAGTCCCTTGGCTTACAAGATCAAACTACTCAATCTTAAAGGAAATCAGGTCTGAATATTCATTCTAATGACTGCGGCTGAAGCTGAATCTCCAGTACTTTGGCCACCTAATGTGAAAAACTGATTCATTGAAAAATACCCTGATGCTGGGAAAGATTGAAGGCAGGAGGAGAAGGGGACAGCAGAGAATGAAATGTTTGGATGCCATCACTGACTCAATGGGCATGAGTTTGAGCAAACTGGCAGATGGTGAAAGACAGGGAAGCCTGCCATGCTGCAGTCCATGGGGTGGTGAAGAACTGAACAGGGCTTAGTGAGTGAAGAACTCAACTACTGAAAGAGCTGGGGAATTTAACATGAGGGAAGCTAGTGAAAAGATTCCAATTTTCAGCACTAACGGTGGTTATGTGTTTTTCAGGGAGACATAAGCATGATTAGTGGCCTCTGCCAAGAATTGAGTCAAATTAGCAACATGGTAGCATAAGATCTGATAGATCTTGATAAGAACTGAGACATCATTGCAATGCCATTTCCTCAACTCTGAATAAGAAATATCTTCAGAAAAAAGGGAGGTAAACACCTCAGAAGAAAGCTTCTTTGTTGGAAAAATATGAAACCCTGTGGAATTTTGGGTTTCTAAGTATTCATACTCAGTGAAATCTCTACAAATATCCCAATTCTAATTCTCAGGATCCTATACTTTACCATTGGTATACTTTGATTTATGAGATATGGTATAACTTTGACTTCAACATATGTTTATCTCAGCCATCAGTAGACCAAATATTGAATGTTAGGTTTAGAAACATTAACCTTGAAGTTTTGAGAAATAAGGGAACATTTCAAGTCAAAGAAAAAGTCCTCTGCTTTTTTAACTAAGCTTTGGCCTGGTAATTTAAACCCCCACATTTTTCACATAATTTCTGCAAGCTTTCCAATGCAGTCTGCTCCATAGTCCTTTTTGACCATATGTAGTCATATTTGGCAACCCACTCCAGTGTTCTTGCCTGGAAAATCCTAGGGATGGCGGAGCCTGGTGGGCTGCCATCTATGGGGTTACACAGAGTCGGACATGACTGAAGTGACTTAGCAGCAGCAGCAGCAGTCATATTTCCATTAAATTGTTCTAACTCCAATAGCAACTTGGTGTCCAATGTCTTGCCTTTTACAGACACTTGATTCTAGACACCTTTAAGCTATAATGGAAACAGATTCAGCATTGTCTTCAATTGACCATCAGGGTCACACTTTACACAAGCAAATATGTACACTGATTTAAATCTAATCTAATCAAAGCATCTATTTCTGAGTTTCATCTTTGAATTTCTGTTTCCCAGGAAACAGTTTCCCATATGACATAACTGTATAAGTCAGAAGTCTTTCAGTTCTTGCAATTAGTATTTTTTTGATACAGATAACTAGAGTTTTATACAACCTTTGGATGAGTTAGGGGATTGTACTAAAGGAAGTTGTTGCAATAATAAAAAATTGCAGCATCAAAATGATCATCCCACAACTTTACTGGGAAGCCATAGGTATTTACACAGTGGGTTAGATTTTGCTCGTCTAAAATGATATCAAATATTACCAATTTTCACTTCACAAATGGTTTTAAAATGTATATTCTCGCCATAACCATCTGAGTTTCCATTTTCCTACAAATTTACCTATATATATATATATATATATACCTATATATATATATTTACCTATATATATATTAATTTTTAAATATGTGCCAATATCTTAGGAATAAACTAGTATCTCAGTTTTAAAACCCCTCTTTCCTACTGTTAGAATAAATTGCTATTTCCTAACTAAAAAGAATCTATGATTTTAGTTGCATTTTTCTATCTATTTGGACACTTTTAGAATCCTTCATATCACCCTTTGCTGTGGATAACTTTCTCTTGGGTTTAGGATCTAATCTCAGACAAACTTTGAGAAAGCAGATAGAAAATAGAGAGAGACATATGCATTTTCACTTTTGATGATTAATTTGGTGCCAAATCCATGAGTTGAACATCATCCACCATCACCGTTGCCAGTTACATACATAAAATATCATGCAGGCAATGGATTTGAAAGGGCCTGCCAAGTACAGTGTTGAAAACCCTAGAGATATTGATTTTACAGTTTCTCTAGTGATTCTACATCATGCTCCTTTACTTTCTGGCAATCTTTATAACTTTTACACTGACATAAATTGCCATAAAATAAGCATCCAGTACACCCCTCCCCTTCCTCCTCCAGAAATGGTTAAGGACGCTCCATTATTCTATTAACATGTTTAACCATTAATTCAGCTGATCTCCCTGGGAATGACGAGGTGACTTTAAACTTGGAGGGCAATATGTACTACCCAGCAGATTTATTATTAACCTCTCTAGTGGAAAGCACATGAATTCATCTAAACATTTATTTTCCTTAGTGTGCTGCTATTTTTCTTTTTATGTTTTTTAAAGTAGATTTAGTGGCAGAATATTAGCAGCTGAGGATATCAGAGTTGTTGTCTACCCAGTGAAGCAGGCAGTTCAGCTTTCTGAATGTGGCCTCAGACCCTGAGACTTTTCCTTGGCTATAGTGAGGGAAAGGCATATGTAAAATGAGGAGGGCAGTACTGTGTTACCTAACTGGTCAGAAATTAACCAATCTTAAGACCAGGAAAAAAAAAAAAAGGGCTCCAGGCCATAAAAACAATTATACAGATGAGACCACTGCTAGCCTAAAATACTGCTGCATTAGTTTTCTGTTCCTTCTATGACACATTAACACAAACTTCATGTCTTGAAACAGCGTGTTTATAATCTTACAATTCTGTGAGACTTCCTGCACAGGTCTCACTGGGTTAAAATAAAAGTGTCAAGAAAGCTGTGATTCATTCTGGAGACTCTAGAGGGGAACCCAACTCCTTGCCTTTCCTTCTGGAGCCATCTGCATGACTTGGCTTGCGGCCTGCTTCCTCCATTTTCAATGACACTACAGCGACTTGAGTCCTTTTCACATTGTATTTCTCTGATCCTCATTTCTGCCTCTTTGTCTTCCAATTTAAAGACTAGTGATTAGATTGAGTCCCTTTGTTTAATCCAGGGTAATCTCCCTTTATCAAGGCCAGAAAACTTAATTACATCTTCAATCTTACTTCTCTTTCATATAAAACAATATATTCACAGGTTCTGAGGATGAGGATGTGGGGATCTTGAGATCTTGGGGAGGAGGTTGTCATTTTGGCTACCATATCTAGTAAAATCATATTTGTTTTTAAATTATAACAAACAAGAACATAAAACTGGATAGTACTTTAATGATACATATTAGCCAACCTAGGACTTCCCTGGTGGCTCAGATGGAAAAGAACGTGCCTGCAATATAAGAAAGGGGTCCTAGAGAAAGGGTATCCACTCAGTATTCTTGCTTGGAGAATTCCATAGATAGAAGAGCCTGGCAGGATACAGTTCATGGAGTTGCAAAGTGACAGACAAAACTAACCCTTTTAATTTTCAGAGTTCACAAGCTAAAAGAAATATGCTAAACCAAGATTTTTCCATACTAAAGAAGCAGGTAAAATAGCCAATTGGCTTTTGAAATGAGGCCAAAAAATTCAATGGCATAAGAATACCTCTTTTTAGGAAATAGTGCTGGATAAACTAGACATCTGCATGCAAAAGACATTGAACCCTTTTCTTAGACCAAACACACACACACACATGCATAAATGCAGAACACAAGTCATAGACCTAAATGTAAAACTAAAACTATAAAGGTATTGCAAGAAAGCACAGGGGAAAATATTCATGAATTAAATAATTTCTTCTTTCATATAATACCAGAAACACAAGCAGCAATAGAAAAGGTAGATAAATTAAATTATACAAAAATTACAAAATTTCTGCTACAAACAATACCATCAACAATGATAACACAACTTGCAGGATTGTAGAATGCATTTGCAAAGCATATATTTTTGCTTTTGCTCAGCCTCTAATTTGTAACTAAATTTTTGAGACCCTAGCATTCCAGGACTACAGCATGCCAGGCTCCCCTGTCCTTCACTATCTCCAAGACTTTGCTCAGATTCATGTCCATTGAGTCAATTATGCTATCTAACAACTTCATTCTTTGCTTCTCCCTTCTCCTTTGCCTTCAATGTTCCCAGCATCAGGGTCTTTGCCAAAGAATCAACTCTTTGCATCAGTTGGCAAAAGTATTGGAGCTTCAGCTTCAGCATCAGTCCTTCCAGTGAATATTGATGGTTAATTTCTTTTAAGATTAAATGATTTGATCACCCTGCAGTCCAAGGGACTCTCAAGAGTCTTCTCCAACACCACAGTTTGAAGGCATCAATTCGTCAGAGCTTAGCCTTCTTTATGCTCCAAATCTCACATCTATACATGACTACTGGAAAAAACATAGGTTTGAGTAAACAGACCTTTGTTGGCAAAGTGAGGTCTCTGCTTTTTAATATGCTGTTTAGGATTGTCATAGTTTTTCTTCCAAGGAGAAAGTGTCTTTTAATTTCATGGCTTCAGTCTNAAAAAAAAACAGTGGGTAGAGAGTGGACAAACCTAGACAGCCTATTAAAAAGCAGAGACATTGCTTTGCCGACAAAGGTCCATCTAGTCAAAGCTATGATATTTCCAGTAGTCATATGAGAGTTGGACAAGAAGGCTGAGCACTGAATTGATGCTTTCGAACCAAGGCGCTGGAGAAGATCTTAAGTCCCTTGGACTAAGGAGATTGTCAAACGAGTCCATCCTAGAGCAAATCAATCCTGAATATTTGTTGGAAGGACTGATGCTGAAGCTGAAGCACCAATACTTTGGCCACCTGATGCGAAGAGCTGACTCATAAGAAAAGACCCTGATTTGGGGAAAGATTGAAGGCAGGAGATGGGGGTGACAGAGGAGATGGTTGGATGGCATCGCTGGCTCAATGGACATGAGTTCCAGCCAGCTTTAGGAGATGGGGAAGGACAGGGGAGCCTGGCGTGCTGCAGTCCAAGGGGTCGCAAAGAGTTGCATACAACTGAGCAACTGAACAACAAGAGTGAAATGAAGTCGCCTGCCCAAGGTCCAGGGCTGGTCAGTAGCTGAGAGGAGTCAGAGACCAGGTGCCCCACCTCTAGGATCATGCAAAGCCCCAGAATAAGAGACCTCTTGTTCACTAGTTATTGACCCATTTCTCAACATCCTCCAAGAATGTGGGCTGCCTGAGCCAAACCGGGCTTATCTTGTTTACTGGTATGTTCCCTGAGCCTATAAGACTTCAGAGATTGGGAGCTGGAAGGCCTGGGTTCCAAGCGAGGCTTGGCGCCTGACTGCCAGGAGTGCTGAGGGCTGCCCCAGGCAGAACTACCAGAGAAGAAATCTCAAAGGGACAGGAAGGGTGATCTGTCCATCAGAACATCTGGAAGCGTACGGTGAAGATTAATTTTGGCTGTAGTCATTAGTGTTGGTCCCGAGAACCCCAGGCTTATTTCTGCTGCCTGGGTCATAGCTCTAAAAACTCTCCACAACTGCAGTCATGATGGCAGGAGTGAGAGCTTTAAAAAGGAAATCTGTTAATAGAACACATTAACACCCTTCACAGTGCTTAGGGCATAATAGAAGCTTTATAAATGGTTGCATTTCTGGATGTTTTAAGAAAAGCTAATACCAGGGCCGAAGAATTGATGCTTTTGAACTGTGGTGTTGGAGAAGACTCTTGAGAGTCCCTTGGACTGCAAAGAGATCCAACCAGTCCATTCTAAAGATCAGCCCTGGAATTTCTTTGGAAGGAATGATGCTAAAGCTGAAACTCCAGTACTTTGGCCACCTCATGCGAAGAGTTGACTCATTGGAAAAGACTCTGATGCTGGGAGGGATTGGGGGCAGGAGGAGAAGGGGACGACAGAGGATGAGATGGCTGGATGGCATCACTGACTCGATGGGCATGAGTCTGAGTGAACTCCGGGAGTTGGTGATGGACGAGGAGGCCTGGCGTGCTGCGATTCATGGGGTCGCAAAGAGTTGGACATGACTGAGTGACTGAACTGAATACCAGGGCTCCTCCAAAGCCCAGTGTCCCCTCTTGAGCTTATTTTAAGAAAACACTCCCAGAGAACTACCGAGTTGCTTTGGGCCTGACTTAATCCCCAATTTAATACCACAGATTAATAAATCTGCTTTTACAGTGTTCTCTGTGACTCTCCAAATCCCTACCTGCCCTCATTCTCAGTCTTACGGTTTTGAAAGCTCACGACAACAGAAACCATTGTTCTAAATCCAGAGCCAAGAAAATTGTTAGTGGTCCACGGACTTGTGTTGGGCACCCTCTATTGCCTGTTCCTCCCTCTCTTGCCACCCTGCGGCCACCCACCCCAGCCCGGAGCTCTTCCCCAGAGCCCCTGTGTCACTCACACCCTCTGTGGTTTGACCCCCGCCTCACCCCTTGTCCCCAGCACCCACAAGCGTTCTAGACCAATCCTCGTTGCAGTTTCCGTCTAACAGAAATACAGTGAACAAGATCAGCCACGTAGTGGCAGGCACTCACATCACTTCTCAGAACCGCACACCTCCCGGCCCCCGTCTCCAGTGTGGAGACAAGTGGACGAGGGTGGTCAGCCCGCTGTCCTGCTCTGCTGGCTCACCGTTGCCCATCAGGAGGGTGGGCAGCCATCCCAGTTACCCCGTGCAGACCCAACGCAGGGTCCCAGACTGATCCTCGCCTGGTCCCACCTCTGGGGGCTGTGGAGCTGCTGCTTGATGTCGAGAAGCACCCGGCCTGCAGTTCCCTCGCCTCCTTTCCAGGCCCAGGCCTGGAGGGTGGCGGCCTGGCCTCACTAAGCCCCGAAACCCCCCCTCCCCAACTCTCCCCATCTCCACGAGGCTCATAGCATTTCCACCTCCCAAACTGTGCGGTGATTAAATGTAAAACAGCTGTCTGGCTTGGTTGGTTTCTGGCATGTTTGGGGAGTTCTTGGCACCTTCCTAGCAGTATAATGTATATAGAAACTGTGTTGGTCAAACTGCCAAGGTGAGGAGAGACACTGAGACCACCCCCCTTCAGAGGCCCCACGGAGGGACTTCTTTCTCCAAGCCCTACCTCTGAACCTCCCCAGACTTGCTCAGCAGGAGTGGGAAGCCCTTCCCAGAGTGTCTGATACCCACGGAAACCAGGCCTGAGCCCACTCTGTGCCAGCCTTCTGGGCTCCGGGAGACCAAAGGAGTCCACAGCCCACGATTCCTGCCCCACAGAGCCCCAGGGCTGGACCAACGTGCCAACTTGTAAATGCAGCCACATCCCCTTGCCAAGAAAACGGTAACTGATCAGGTGCAGACCCCAGAAAGGTCACAAGGAGGGTGTCGGAGCTGGCGGGACCCCTATGAGTCCTCAGGCCCACCCCTTTCGTTATTCAGTGGNCAGAGCCCCAGGGCTGGACCAACGTGCCAACTTGTAAATGCAGCCACATCCCCTTGCCAAGAAAACGGTAACTGATCAGGTGCAGACCCCAGAAAGGTCACAAGGAGGGTGTCGGAGCTGGCGGGACCCCTATGAGTCCTCAGGCCCACCCCTTTCGTTATTCAGTGGGGAATCTGAGGCTCAGAGAGAGATGTGCAGAGGGGCCCGAGTTCAGGTGGGGAAGCAGGTGGGCACCGGACCCAGGCTAGCAGCGCTGCCCTGCCAAACTGCCCTGGCATCACTTCTCAGGAGGTGTGAGGATCCCGTCTCCCAAATGCATATTTTACCCTGACTTCCCCAGCACCCCTCTCCAAAGGTGAGCTCCTTAATACTTGTTGAATGGGTGAATAGGCCTTTCTCATACTTGCTGTCATGTGAGCCCTCCAGGTAGCCTGTGCCATGCGTGCAGTTCCACCTTCTCACCATACCTGCCAGGTGAGCCCCACACCTGCCGAGCTGGCACACCTACTTCACAGGTGAGGAAATGCACTGGGAAATGAGGCCTCTCAACCCGGGTCTCACCACTCACCCCCACTGTCCAGAAGTTCCAGCCCACTTAGTAGCCCCCCTCCCACCCTCCTTGCTGCGACACAACTTCCAGTCAGGGCCACTGTTGGTGGGGGGCAGGGTGTGAATGAAAGTACCCGCGGCAGTCACTCTTCCCTCGGGCTGGCAGTGGGCCCGTCCCCTCCGGGCAGAAGCAGGTNCTGTCCAGAAGTTCCAGCCCACTTAGTAGCCCCCCTCCCACCCTCCTTGCTGCGACACAACTTCCAGTCAGGGCCACTGTTGGTGGGGGGCAGGGTGTGAATGAAAGTACCCGCGGCAGTCACTCTTCCCTCGGGCTGGCAGTGGGCCCGTCCCCTCCGGGCAGAAGCAGGTTGTGCAACCATCGTTTATTTCAGAAGAGCTTTCCTCTGGCCCAAGGGCTTGCAGAAAACCTACCCTTTCTGTCTTTATTCCTTGGCATACGGGAAATCACCATCGAGTTGGATGTTCTCATTTTTAGGACACAATGCCTAGAACTTGGGTTTCTCTTGTTGTTTCTGAAAACTGAGCAAGATGAGAAAAAAACAGCAACAACAAAGTCAGAGTAGTCCAGGTAGCCTTCCGGCAACCTCAGGCCTGTAGAAGACAGAGACAGAGACACACCTGTGGAAAGGAGTCATAACAAACCGGGGAGCCACCGCGAGCCTCTGCGCTTTGCTCCCAGAAGCAGCATCCAACCCTCACCCCAGGCCATCAGCTCGCGTTTACTCAGCTTCAACAAGCACTGTTACCTGTTTCTTACCATCAGAGATTAAAATCAGAGGCTTCAGAGAGGTGGAACTCCCAGAAATAGCACATTTATAAGAGGGAGAAGGCATGGCTGCAGCAGGAAAGAAGATTATAAGACACTGAATACTTTTTAATGATACACTTGAAGGGAAACTGTAATAAAATTACCCCCCATTTCAGGCCAAAACTGTTGTAAAAAGATGCTCCCTGCACTGTTACTTACAACAGGGAAACGGATGTGATGTGGATGTCCAAGCATGGGGGGAAAGGTTGACTAAACAGAGAAACTTCTCTGCAGCTGTTTTAAAGCCTTCCAAATAATTGAGTATACAACTTCCCTGGTGGTCCTGTGGTTAAGAATCTGCCTGCCAAGACAAGGGACACAGGTTCGATCCCTGATCCGGGAAGATCCCACGCGCCCTGGGGCAGCTAAGCCCACGTTACATAATTCCTGAGCCTGTGCTCTAGAGCCCCTGAGCCAAAAGCACTGACAACCTCGCGCCCTGGAGCTTGTACTCCTCAACAAGAGAAGCCACCACGATAAAGACCCGTGCACCGCAGCGAACGCGTAGCCCCCGCTCCCCACCCCTAGAGAAAGCCCACGCAAAGACCCAGCACAGCCCAAAAGAATGTTTTTGACAACTCTGTTTTTAAAAAGTTTATCATAGCGAACAGGAAATGCTTGTTGTAAGAGTGCCACTGAATTTTAAATAAAATAGAAGACTATGAAATATCCACAAAAAGAAACAGGAAGAACCCTGAAATGATATCAGAACACACATGATGTCTTCTAATGGTGTATTTTGAAATTTTAGATCTCCCACAACAAACGCGTGCTCTGTGATGAGATGTGTTCAGATGCCAACTGATGGGTAACCGACAGGGTTCAAGAGGCACAGGCACCCGGGCCATTGGATGAGCGCTCTGCCCCCTGACCCTTCTCCCCAGAGCAAGACAAGTCCTGTTAGCACTTTGCGAGAGGGAACACTCCTGCTCCAAGGGGTTAGGTAATCAGTGCTCAGCCAGACTTGCTGTGATGGGATGGCCGACGATAGAGCCCTGTGACCGTGGTGTGTAGCCCAGGGTCAGTAACAGTGTCTCTGGCAGCCCAGTGACGCCGTATTGTTACCCCGTTTACTGGGGACACCTGACTCCTGGTGGGTGTGGATTCAAAGGTCACTAAATCTCAGGGCAGCCCACGTAATTGCTTGGAAGAAGGAAGTTATAATGAAACCAATAGACTCTGCAAAGAGCCTGGAACCCCTGGCCTGGCAATGGGATGTGGTGGCGGGGAGTGTTGCAGGGGACCTCCTGTGGCCTGCGGCCCCATGATGCTTAAGAGGTACCTGGGGCTGGAGGTCTCAAGGGGCCGGGTACTGAGAAACCACAGAAGCCCGTGGGGGTGGGGCTCCACGCTGCAGCACACCACAGTGGAATTTTCCAAATAGCCTTGTTTTTTTAAAGGCATCGCCCAGTCGCCTGCTGCTGCCTCCACCATCAGGAAGCTAAACTGGATTTAGAAGCTGTGGGATCGGGTCTCCCGTGGGAGCCATGTGAGGTGGGGGCAGGGGAGGCAAATGCTTCCAGGCCCGGTGATCTGCCGTGGGAGACCTTCCCAGCACCCTTGCACATGCGAGGCTCTCCCTCAGGCCCAGGGGCTCCCCAGAAGCATCTAGAACTCTGTTACATCCTCACCTTTGCGCCTTTTCTGCCCTCTTCCCTGGGCCTGGACCTCCTGAGCTTCCCCACTCTTACACTTCCTGGTCCCCTTTGGGGGGTGTGGCCCAGAACGGCGCTCCAGGTGCTCCCACCCTCAGAACAGCATCCCCAACTCTAATCCACCCCCACCCCCGGCCGCTCTCCATATGCCTGTTGCCTTGCCAAGTCTCTGTTCGGTCCCCAGGTCCCCAATGGCAGCCAGGGCCCACGTGGAGGCCCCCCCTTCATCCTCATGGCCGCCGGGGGTGCAGAGAGGACCTGAGGCTCCCGGGGTGGGGGGAAACCTTCCTGCCCAGGCCCCACAGCTGCCGAGGATACAGGCAGGATTTGCATCCAGGCCCTCTGGCTCCGGGTAACGTCAGCTGGGGTGCTTGTTTGGGTAGACTGACGGGAGCTCTGGGCTGAGGTCCTGCTCCCTCCACGGCCTCCCCACCCTTCCTTCCCCACTGTTCCTTCACCCGAGACCCCATTTTTTCCAGCCCCTGAGAAGAAGGCGATGATAGGAGAGGACGTGAGCCTTCAAATCAGGCAGGTCTAGGCTGGAGTCGCAGCTCTTCATGTTTTTACTGTGTGACTCTGGGCAAGTTTCTTAACCTCTCTGAGCCTCGGTTTCCTCTTTCAGAGGAAGGGGTGCCCCACATACCTCAGGTAGGGGAGTGGTTTGGATGTCACCCAGGGGAGGTGTTTGTTACGTGTTGTCTCCTTCCTGATGCGTCCACCCGCCCTGACCCACTGACTTCAACCTCTTCCCTCCCTCCACCATCCTGAGACAACCTGAGGTCTCATGTACCTTAGAGGAACCTTCTTTGATGCACCCCACGTTCCTCTTCTTCTCAGACCTCAGCCCCTATTTCCTCCTAATCCATCCACTCACCAATAAACAGCTATATACACAGACACATAGACACACACATGCACAAACACACACACACACACATGCACACAGTTGGCCTCAGCCCCATCCTATCTATAGAAATCGGTTTCCTAAATGTCCCAGCATGGAGTCCAGCTTCCATCCTTCCTCTGTCCTACACCTGGAGTGGCAGGTGTTCCCAGATCTCACGAAAACACTCCTGGGGACTCCTTGTCTTTCCCTCTCCAGAGCAGCCCATCCACTTCTTTAGGGAGGGAGCCAGTCTATGACAAACCTAGACAGTGCATTAAAAAGCAGAGACATCACTTTTCCGACAAAGGTCCACTAGTCAAAGCTATGGTTTTTCCAGTAGTCATGTATGGATGTGAGAGTTGGACCATAAAGAAGGCTAAGTGGCAAAGAATTGATGCTTTTGAAGTGTGATGTTGGAGAAGACTCTTGAGAGTCCCTTGGACTGCAAGGAGATTCAACCAGTCCATCCTAAAGGAAACCAGTCCTGGATATTCTTTGGAAGGAATGATGCCGAAGCCGAAACTCCAATACTTTGGTCACTTGATGTGAAGAGTTGACTCATTGGAAAAGACCCTAATGCTGGGAAAGATTGAAGGCAGGAGGAGAAGAAGACGACAGAGGATGAGATGGTTGGATGGCATCACTGACTCAACGGACATGAACCTAAGCAAACACTGGGAGATGGTGAAGGACTGGGGAGACTGGCGTGCTACAGTCCTTGGGGTTGCAAAGAGTTGGACAGGACTTAGTTGGACAGGATAGGACAGAACAACAAGACCTCAGCCTCCCCACCCTGGGTCTCTGCCCTGAGGGGCCCCAAGTCTGCTGACACCCCTCCCTGGCAGGCATCACCCATCAAGAGACCTGTCCCTCCCACTACCAGTCCACCCTCAAGCTCCAGACCTTATAGGCACCCTCTCTGCACCAGGCCTTGGTGAGGCTCCAATGTCCAACTGACACACAGGTGAATGCATAAACCAGGTCCATCTTATGGACTCAAAAGTCTCCAAGAAAGACCTTGAGACTCTGCCAATCACAGTGATCCTCTGAGCACTGGCTGCCCACTGCCTGTGGGGGGAGAGCTTGTGGCTGGGAGAGAGTTGGCCGCTAGGCTTCTGTTCTTGCCTGAATCTGGGCAAGGGGGCTTCCCAGGGACGGGACTGGAAAGGGGAGAGTGAGAGCGGCTGGGCTTGAGAGGAGCAAGGTGGAGCCTGGCTCAGTGCCCCAGGAGGACAGCCGGGGCAACTCAGTAGACATATGGGCAGACGCACCTCCAGAGGGCGGCTCCTTCAAGTGCAGCCTCCAGCAGCCACCAGAGTGTCCCCTTGGCCACCAGCCTGACTTTCCAGCCCCTCCCTTCCCAACCTGGCTCCAGCCTGACCTCTCAGCCCCCCGCCTCCCCTCTCCCACCCAGACTGGCATTTTCCAGACAGGTCACAATCCTGGCTGCACAAACCCCACCTTTGCTTGTCCTGTTCCTTCTGCCTGGATCCCCCTCCTGCCTTCTTCAGCTGTCATGACCCAGGTGCCCCTCGGCTATGTGCCAACCCCGCCTCCAAATTGCCCACGCCTGGCGGAGCTGGTCTCTCCCTCCTGAGAGGCTGAGGAGCCCCTTGCTCAGGCTCTGTGGCCCTCCACAGTGGAGACGTGGCAGGTGAACCCGATTCTCCGAGGGAGCGTGACCCCCGAATTAAGGGCCTCCCGACCCCACACAGCTCAGCCTGGGAAGTGCTGGGCCGTAAACACCTGCCAACCAGCCCAGCTGGTTGGGGTGGGTTTGGGGTGGAGAGGACCACTCCTAAAATCTAAAACGGGCCAAGAGATTCACCAAGAACCGCAGGTGGTGAAGGGTGTTGTTTGGAGCTGCTGGGGTACCAGGTTGAGCGCCCCGGAGACCCCTCAGAACCAGTCAGCAGTCTCTAGACCTGTCTGTCCGTCTGCCTCCCCGTTAGACTGAGTCCAACCCCGGCACACAGGCAGAGCTCAGGATGGTTGGAGGGCAGCTCTTCCGGAGGTCAGGGGCCCACCTCCAGTCTTCCCAATCCCAGGGGGCCCAGTCCTCCAGGGAGATCCAGGCTTTACCCACCAAGCACAGCCACCACCCCAGGGGAGACCCCGCCTGGGGCTGCCCCAGGGAGCTGAGCTGAGCTGGGTCTGGGTTTCAGGGGCAGGAAAGGGAAAGATGGTCACCTAGCCTCTCCAGGGTCCGCCAGGCCCCTTCCCTGCGGGGACCCTCGTCCCCAGGTCCACCTCTCCCCCCAGCCCGCGTGTGGCTCAGCAGCTTCCGCCCCAAGAGACAAATCTCTTCTCAGGCTCATTTCTAGCTGCCACCAAACTGGCCCAACCTAGCTTCCAGAAAGAGCAGTCCACACGCTGCCATCCACACTGCCTCCCGCCCTCTCCTGGCCCGTGACAGGCAGGGCTGCGCTTCCTCACCGCTGAGCCCCAGCACGCGGTGGGGCTTGGAGACACCTGTCTGGCACTGGTTTGTCTGGACTTTGCCCCTCTGTGAGCCTCAGTTTCCTCATCCGTAAAATGGGGGTGACCATTGGCACTCCCCCTGGCTCTTGAGAGCCCTTGGGTAGCTATGTCTCTAGGGAGAGGCCAGGGCTAAGTGGAGAAAGGGCAGGTGCAACACCACCCAGAGGAGGTGAGTGGGTAGGTTTCGGGGGGCCCTGACCTGGGCCCCATCAAGGCTCCCAGCAGATGTCTACGTTGAAATTATAGGAAGGGCCCAAGAAGCCTCCCTGAGCCTCTCTAGAGTCTTATTCGGGGAGAAAAATATAGGACCAGAAAGAGACCCAGGCTTAGAGCCAGGAGATCAGGGTCCCCATCCCAGGTGTGGTGCTCATTGTTCCCCATGACGATGGGGTTGGTGTGTGTAACGTGCCCAAACTTAGTCTCCTCATCTGAGAAATGGGCATATCAAGAGGTGTGGGGCTAGGACTTCCCTGGCGGTCCGGTAGTTAAGAATCACTTCGCCATGCAGGGGGTGTGGATTTGATTCTTGGTCAGGGAACTAAGATTCCACGTGTCACCCAGCAACTAAGCTGGCACGCTATAATGAAAACCTAGCACAATCTCAAAAAAAAAAACAAAAAAAAACCATGGATTTACTCACTGCACAGAGCATGCGGCACAAAGCGCTAACACAGGCACGTGGATGAGACGGGCTAGGCGCTCACAAAGGTGATTCCAGAGACGCAGCGATAAGCACTTGGATTGTCATGCGTTTCAGATAGGAAAGGGAAATCAGTGGGAAAGACTGGCCTTCTGTTCGCAGAAGCTGTTAATATAAAGCGTCTTCATGGAGACCCTGAGTGGCCCTCGATGGGTCCACGGCCCAGGTAGTCTAGGCCTCTGCTTACGGCTTAGGGCTGGTGGTGTGATTTTTACCTACCTTCAATGGGTTAAAAAAGTTGGTCTCAGTCAGTAAAGAATCTGCCTGCAGTGCAGGAGACCCAAGTTTGATCCCTGGGTTGGGAAGATCCCCTGGAGAAGGAAATCGCAGCCCACTCCAGTATCGTTGCCTGGAAAATCTCATGGACAGAGGAGCCTGGTGGGCTGCAGAGTCGGGCACGACCGAGTGACTAACACTTACTTACTTGAAATTTATCTCCTGTATGCCAGGTCATGTGCTCAAAGTTAAGGACCCAGGAATGATTCGGGAACAATCCTTTCTCAGTTTATAGAGGAGACAAGTGTGTCAAAGGATATTGCATTTTTTCCAACTTTTACTTTACCTCCATGTGAGAGGGTAATACCCATTGTGGAAAGTCTGGCAAATGCAGACGTGTCCACAGAAGCAAACACAGGGGCCTGCAATCCTGCCTTCCCGAGCAGAACCACTGGAAAGCGCACCGCTCAAACCTCGTGTCCTCCTGTGGGGCGGGGCGGGGTGCTATGGGAGCCGGGGCTGGAGCTGCAGAGGGGCCTCCGAATTCACCAGGGTCCCCAAACAGAACCAGCAGAGGTCCCTTCTCTGAGGGAGGCAGAGATAAGGCCCAGACGTCATGGCTCCTCCTCCTCCAGGTCCAGGCAGACTCCAGAATTAGGCTCTCCTGTTCCCCCAAAGAGCTTCCCGGGTGGCTCAGATGGTAAAGAATCTGCCTGCAACGCAGAAGCCACAGGAGACGCAGGTTCGATCCCTGGGTCTGGAAGAGCTCAGGAGGAGGAAACGGCAACTCACTCCAGTGTTCTTGCCTGGAGAATCCCGGGGACAGAGGAGCCTGGCAGGTCCATGGACGCAACTGAAGCGACTTAGCACGCGTGCTGACCGAAAATCTCTTTGCACTTCTAAGTTATTATTGTTTACCTCGTGAGAGTGTTTTCACTGTGAAAATTTCACACACACACAGAGTAGAGTGAACGGTGCAGAGGTCCCTGCGAGCCCGTCTCAACACAGATCCGCATGCTGTTCCTCCTGTTCCTCCTGTTCCCTCCCCCCACGCTTGTTATTTTTATTTTTCCTGGATTCGTTTGGTGTGTATCTCAGATATATCAGAGCCCATGAAAATGCTTCACCTTGTTCTACGCACATCTGTAGTGGTAAGTGGGGTTTTTTTTTTTTTTTTTTTTTGGCATAATCACAATACCATCAGATACCTAATAAAATTAACAATTCCTCAATGTTTTATAATCCCCCTGCTCCTGCTGCTGCTGCTGCTGCTGCTGCTGCTAAGTCGCTTCAGTCATGTCCGACTCTGTGTGACCCCAGAGACAGCAGCCCACCAGGCTCCCCGATCCCTGGGATTCTCCAGGCAAGAACCCCCCAATCATCTCTAAAAATGTCTTTTTATAGTTTGTCCAAATCAAGTTCCAAAGGGGACACACTGCTCTTGGCAAACAGGTCCATATGTATACATTCATTTGTATTTACTTATTACTTGGCTGTGCCGAGTTTTAGTCACAGCAGGCAGGATCCGGTTCCCTGACCAGGGGTGGAACCTGGGCCCCCTGCGCTGGCAGTGTGTAGCCACTGGGCCATCAGGGAAGTCTTTGGTAAAGAAGAGGCCTTTGTCTCTTTTACTCTGAAGGGCTCTCGCTTGGTTTTTCCTGAGCCATGTATTTGTTGATGACCTTGCATTATCTGCCTTGTGGAATTTTCTGAAGTATGGATTAGTGGATTGTGTGCGGGTGGCGAGGCGGTGTAGCAAGCTCCTCCTCTAGCCCCAGGATTCCCTTTCAACTTGGTTTTCATCTCAAGCAGTTTCTCAGTTTCGCCCCCAGGGGAACATTTTGCAGTGTCCTCCGAAGAGGGTCCCTTAGGAGGCACTGAGCTGGAGACGGGAGCAGGCCCAGGGGAGGGGTCACTTCTAGGGGTCACTCGCAGCATCCCCGCGTGGGCACTAGCTCCACGTCCATCAGGCGTGGACAGNGTTTCGCCCCCAGGGGAACATTTTGCAGTGTCCTCCGAAGAGGGTCCCTTAGGAGGCACTGAGCTGGAGACGGGAGCAGGCCCAGGGGAGGGGTCACTTCTAGGGGTCACTCGCAGCATCCCCGCGTGGGCACTAGCTCCACGTCCATCAGGCGTGGACAGCTCATCCCCTATCTCGGTGATGACGTCACCTCGGACCAGTCGGTCCCGGTGCTGAGCACGAGAGCGGAGGAATCTGCAGCCGTTGGCGATCATGGTCTTGATCAGCCACGAGGGTTGCAGAACGGTGAGACCCGTTGTTTTGTGTGTGTGTAAGGTGAAAGAAGAAGGGGACGACAGAGGATGAGACGGTTGGATGGCATCACTGACTCGATGGACATGAATTCAAGCAAACTCAAGGAGACGGAGAAGGACAGAGAATTCTTACGTGCTGCCGTCCCCGGGGTTTCAGAGTCGGACATGACTGAGCGACTCAACAACAACCATTATGACTTTAACACTTTCTCATGTACAATTTGCAAAGGGCTTTCCCATCCAGGATGTAAAAACCAGGCTCTGCTGGAGGCAGGTCTGATAATCCTCTAATAACTTTCTGCAGACAAGGAGACTGAGCTCAGAGGAAGGAAGTGACACAGGACCCTACGACTCAGTAAGAGCACCAGGCTAAGCCTGAGCGGGACCACCCAGAGGGCCACTCTCAGACATGTGCTCAGCTCACCCAGCAGCAGGGTATGGAGGATGTGGTCTGTAATCTTATTTTTTCTATTTTTTTGCCAAGCCTCATGGCATACAGGATCTCCTGTGTGATTTTCTTTAAAAAAAAAAAAAAAAAAAAAAAGCTGCAAAAGTTCTAAGAGATTCTCTATAATCCCTCTCCAACCTTGGAGACCACCGCTCACCCAGAACACAGCAGTGCTCTTATCAGCCCCCTTTGGGCTCCCTGCCGCCTCCAGGCTGAGATCCAGACCCTCTCAAGGGGCGCTCAAGGCCCTCTCCCCACCGTCTCCCACTTCACTGCCCCCACCCCAGCCAAACCCACTGGGACAGGGAACTTGGGTTCTTGTTCTGACCCTGTGGGCCCTAAGGAGGGTATTAGCACTCAGAGGCGCAGGCACGTTGTTCTTTTAAATTTTGGGATGTGGAGTTCACCTTTCCACTTTTTTCAGATGAGAAAACTGAGGCTGATAGAGAGTGTCTCTTCAAAGGCCACAGGGTGGAGGCCAGGGCTCCGGGGGAAATGGGCAGGCTGGCCCCACCCTGGGCTCCCCCGACGCCCGGCGAGCAGTCCTTCCCAGGGCTGGGAGGGAGGCAGAGGGCCCCTGCAGCACACTCCTATCAGACCTCCCAGGGAGGCACCTCTGTTTCCTGTGATCTGCAGCAGCCCTGGAGGGCGGATCACCGCCAAGCAGGAAACCACGTTGTTAACGGCCAGTCTGCAGAGTCCCGGGGTGGAAACGGAGCCTCAAATGTTACTTCCAGATGAAACGGGTAACTCGTTCTGTGGGAAGGCCCTTTGAGGGTGTCACGCTGAGGACTGTGCCTCCTTCCTTCCCCGCCTGCCCTGCTCAGGGACACCAAGTGGCCTTGCCAAGGCCATCGGACCATTCAGGGCAGAACTGGGCCGTGATGCTTCACCCAACACCCCCCACCCGCCAGCTTCCGAGGCCGCTGAGTGGGGTGGAGCTTGAGGGCTGCCAGGCAGGGAAATTGAGGGGCAAGATGAAGAAGAACCAGCCTTCTGGGGGGGTGGGGTTCAAGATTGGGAACTCATGTACACCTGAGATGAAAAAAAAATAAAATTAAATTAAATTTTAAAAAAGGACCAGGCTTCTAGTGGCATGGCTGCCTGGGCTCGGTGTCTCCCCAACTTTCTTTCAAACTGCTGAAAAATTCTAGATGCTCAGAGCTCAGGCAGGCTGGAAAGACCCTCAGTGGTTTATCTCGGAGAGACAGAAGAGGAAACTCTGGTCTAATCATTGCACAGGTAGGGCCGAGGGAGGCTACCTGGCTTAGGAAAATGACATTTATTTCCAGCATCAGGTTCAGGGCCTGGCATATCGTAGGCTCTAAACTGGAGAAGGAAACAGTAACTCACTCCAGTATTCTTGCCTGGAGAATCCCTTGGACATAGGAGCCTGGAGCCTACAGTCCATGGGGGTCTCAAGTCAGACATGACTTAGCAACTAAACCACCACCACCACCACCAGGCTCTAAACGTGTATGTCAAACAAATGAATGCAAGTTTCCAAACCAAGACCCAGAGATGTCCCTTTCTTCCTAATTGGTAGCTTAATGCCTACATGAAAAGACAGTGGCCCCAGAAGGCCCCAGATTGTCCCTCCTTCCACGTGACGACTCTGCAAGGTCCAGGCGTTGACTCCAGGGTCCTCTGCTCACCAGGCTCATCCAGTTAACAAAAGGCCCTCCCAGCATGATGCCACCAGGCCTGGGAAAAGCGTTTTCAAGTGAGGACCAGAGTTCAGCATGAGGACAAGACTCAGAGGCTCAGATCTCCCCACTTCCCGCCCAGTTCGTGAGGGAAGAGCCTGGAGAAGTGAGGCGCCCAGAAGGATCCTTGAGATGCTACAAATACCTGCATCCTGGGAGAGAGGCCAGACTCACCCAGCACCCTGGTAGGGCCGTGTGTGTGTGTGTGCGTGCGTGCGTGCATAGGAACAGACGTGTGTGTGTGTGTGTGTGTGTGTGTGTAGATAGGAACAGACGTGTGTGTGTGTGTGTGGCGACCGGTGCAGTGTGTGTGTATGTGNCTATTAATCGGAGAATCCTTTTCAAAAATAAATCCTCCCTAGTCCCATACTTGGCAATCCAAATTTAGTCGAATTTAGGCGTAGGATTGTGGAGACAGATATTTTAAATCGGAAGTTGATTGGCAAAATTATTTATAGCAAAACAAGCATGTAAAGCGGAGAAACTGAATCAGTGCAATGAGTGTAACAAAAATATAAATGGATAAGAAGAAAGTAGTCAGGACTTTATCATTTGAAGATAATAAATGGATGAGAGGACAGAAAATCCAAAAGAAATTATAGGACATGTTTCCTGATGTAGAAATTTCTTAAGGACAGATTCTGGATACTCCTTTTTACTTCCAAAGCCTAGCACGATAACTGGCATTTGCCAAACTAGTAAGTTCCAAAATGTTTGAGACTGACCAAATAAATTATTGAAAGCCATTGTGCACAGTTCCTGCTTATTCTAATGCTTTGATTATCAATTAAACATTTCTGGTACTCAGATCCAAAACAATACCACTGCACTGGCCAAGAAGATGAATAAAATCTCCAGAGTTATATGTCAGTGGGTTCAAGAGACAGTAAATGACTTCAAGGGATTTACCAATAATTTTGACCCCAACTGAGCTTGACAGGGAAAAAATATTCCTCTGGAACTTCAAACCGAATAGTCAGATAATTGATATCAACTCAATGGAGGCCCAAAGCAAAGAAGCTTCACTTGCTTGAACAAAACTTATGGACCATTTAACTAAAAGTACCCATGGTGGGACCATCCCTGGTGCAACTACCTCCCTCCTGTTAAATAAATGAGATTGTACTACTAGCTGTACTACTGGTCGTACTCCTGATGGTTGCGCTACTGGTGGTTGTACTACTGGTTGTAGTATTAGTTGTACTACTGATTGTACTACTGGTGGTTGTACTGCTGATCATTGTACCACTGGTTGTACTACCATACAAGCAGTCATCTGGGCTCTCGTTCTGCAGTTAGTAATGTTTAGGAATAAGGCAACCTTGAGTATTCCTTCAGAAAGAAAATTTTCCCGGGACAATTTCCACTAAAGATGAGGGTGCAGCTTTGAGAAATGGGACTTCTGAGAGGACCTCAGCTTAAGAAGGCAAACCAGAGATTTAGAACATGAAGCAAGTTGAGACACTATGAAAACTGAGACCAGAATCTGGTTTTGGTCTAGTCTCTGCCATTACCTGCTTGTTTTATTTTAAATTAATCATCAAATTATAAGAAACTCAGTTTTCCTCTCTTCAAAATATGTTCATGGCTGAAGATAATTTCTGAGATTTCTTTGTACTTTATAATTCCAAAAAGTCAATTAGAAAATCAATGTGCCTCTCATCCATGTGGCTACAATAACTCTTGTATTTATGTATCACTCTGAATAGAGAAGGGCTAAAATGATCATCAACACAAAGAAATAGAGGAAAACAACAGAATGGGAAAAACTAGAGATCTCTACAAGAAAATTAGAGATACCAAGGGAACATTCCATACAAAGATGGGCTCAATAAAGGACAGAAATGATATGGACCTAACAGAAGCAGAAGATATTAAGAAGAGGTGGCAAGAACACACTGAAGAACTGTACAAAAAAGATCTTCATGACCCAGATAATCATGATGGTGTGATCACTCATCTAGAGCCAGACATCTTGGAATGTGAAGTCAAGTGGGCCTTAGAAAAAATCACTATGAATAAAGCTAGTGGAGGTGATGGAATTTCAGTTGAGCTATTTCAAATCCTCAAATGATGCTGTGAAAGTGTTGCACTCAAATGCCAGCAAATTTGGAAAACTCAACAGTGGCCACAAACTGGAAAAGGTCAGTTTTCATTCCAATCTCAAAGAAGGGCAATACCAAAGAATATTCAAACTACTGCACAGTTGCTCTCATCTCACATGCTAGTAAAGTAATGCTCAAAATTCTCCAAGCTAGGCTTCAGCAATATGTGAACCATGAAATTCCTGATGTTCAAGCTGTTTTAAGAAAAGGCAGAGGTACAGAGATCAAATTGCCAACATCTGCTGGATCATGGCAAAACCAAGAGAGTTCAAGAAAAATATCTATTTCTGCTTTATTGACTATGCCAAAGCCTTTGATTGTGTGGGTAACAATAAACTCTGGAAAATTCTTCAAGAGATGAGAATACCAGACCACCTACCTGCCTCTTGAGAAAAATATATGCAGGTCAGGAAGCAACAGTTAGAACTGGACATGGAACAATAGACTGGTTCCAAATAGGAAAGGAGGACATCAAGGCTGTATATTGTCACCCTGTTTGTTTGACTTACATGCAGAGTACATCATGAGAAATGCTGGGCTGGAAGAAGCACAAGCTGGAATTAAGATTGCCAGGAGAAATACCAATAACCTCAGATATGCAGATGACACCACCCTTATGGCAGAAAGTGAAGAACTAAAGAGCCTCCTGATGGAAATGAAAGAGGAGAGTGAAAAAGTTGGTTTAAAGCTCAACATTCAGAAAACGAAGATCATGGCATCTGGTCTCATCACTTCATGGCAAATAGATGAGGAAACATTGGAAACAGTGTCAGACTTTAATTTGGGGGGCTCTAAAATCACTGCAGATGGTGACTGCTCCCATGAACTTAAAAGACACTTACTCCTTGGAAGGAAAGTTATGACCAACCTAGATACCATAAAGCAGAAACATTATTTTGCCAACAAAGGTCCGTCTAGTTAAGGCTATGGTTTTTGAAGTGGTCATGTATGGATGTGAGAGTTGGTCTGTGAAGAAAGCTGAGCACCGAAGAATTGATGCTTTTGAACTGTGGTGTTGGAGAAGACTCTTGAGATTCACTTTGACTGCAAGGAGATCCAACCAGTCCATCCTAGAGGAGATCAGTCCTGGGTGTTCATTGGAAGGACTGATGTTGAACCTGAAACTCCAATACTTTAGTCACATCATTCAAAGTGTTGACTCATTGGAAAAGACCCCGATGATGGGAAGGATTGAGGGCAGGAGCAGAAGGGGACGACAGAGGATGAGATGGCTGGATGGCATCAACGACTCGATGGACATGAGTTTGGGTAAACTCCAGGAGTTGGTGATGGACAAGAGTGCCTGGCATGCTATGATTCATGGGGTCACAAAGAGTTGGACACGACTGAGTGACTGAACTGTACTGAACTGAAAATGATCTTCAAAGCAATTATTCAAATACAAATAAAACACCAAAACCAAAGGTCTTTATTGAGGATGGAAATTATTAACAAAACAATAGAAAACTAAAAGTAAACTACCCCATGTAAAGTCTGTACACAGTTTTTTAAAAGGGCAGGAAGAGCAATTATGTTCTGATGAATTCTCTTCTCATATACCATATACATATACAGCTACTCATATAACTTAGTAAGGGCTTGTTACCTCATGAACAATTCTAATAAACACATATACTCCCTAGGTCCTGATTTACGTAGTATCCATTCTTTTCACACACTTGCTCAAAAATTGAGTCTGAAATTGCTTGTGTTATATAAATTTATACGAATTGTATATACATATATATATATATATAATCTTATGATTCTAGATACTCATTTTCTTTTTTTTAACTAGTGATTGAATAATTTAAAATGAAAATTATCTTTTGAATATAACAAACACTACAACATTACCCCATATGATGGAACTACATGTTTGGGATCAGGAGGTGAAAAATAAAAGCATGTGCTCAGTAACAGTCAAGACAGATAAAGAGAAATCATGAATCAAATATTGAGATAGGAAGTCGTGTGAATTATGTTTTTTCTAGTTCTTGAGAGATGTTAAATAGGAAAAAATAGGCTCATTATGCATCTAATTCTTCATTTATTTTTTAATTAGTCAAACAACAAACCTGAACTAAATGAATATCTATTTTGTGAAAGTGATTGTCATGTTTATCACTGTTTCACAGCTGTAGTTCCTTGCTGAGAGGAAAGAATAAGTGCCCTGTTGATATAAGCTAGGGTTTATTTCTCCATGCGACAGCAAGAGTTTGTAAAGGGTGGGGGTGAAAACTGTGATTCTAAGCAGAGAGAATCACATAGGAAATGCTGCTTAGCATAGAGGGAGTGTAGAAGTACCTGCAGAATGGTGTGACTTCAATTAGGCTGAGGGTTAGAGCAATAGGCTGAGGAGGCGTTTTAAGAAAGGATGTGAGTATACACACCCAAGCCACACTGAAATGTTGTACTGTCCTATCTTCTAGGCTTTCATTCTTCCCTGGGAGAAGCATGTCTTATCTGCCAATACCCAGCATGTCTCCATGCTGTGTGAGATGTGCTGAGCATGACAATTCATGTATGAGGGTGTTTGCTACCAATGATGCTTCCTTTCTCAATCACTTCCACTCATAAGTTCCTCCAACATCACGGCTTGTATTCAGCATTTATCACAGCATTAGCACAGGGAAGCCAGGCACATCTTCAGGCCTAGTTAGTTTCAGCAGTTGACAGGAATTGAAATGCTAATAATCTCTTTTTTTCCCCCTGAATTCTTATAAAGATACAAATGAGTCACACAGCTGCAAATCATCTGATGGCAGGAAAAAATCTCTGACAGCTTCATTTGAAGTTCCAAAGTTCCTGCTTTATGGCTTGTTTAATGTTTGGTAAAAGATAGGCTGTCTAAATTAGAAAAACCTCATGGTAGAATATATAGTCTCATGAAAAGTGACAAGTTTTCCCCCAAAAAAAAATTGAAAAGAGAAAAAAATACACAATTTTGCAAGCTTGTGAAAAGCAAACCAATCTTTCCTTTTCTGTGTCTTGGTTTTTTGTTGTTGTTGTTGTTATTGTTAACTGCAGAGTAAGCAGTATTGTACAAAAAAAATATTTTTCTTCAACTTGGTTCGTTAGTCAGGGCTTTGTCCAGCTCTACTCAAAAATGTCTTCTGTATATGTAAAACAAACTGCAGCCAAGATTAGAAAAATATTAATATACAAGAAAATATATAGAATACAAATATTCATATAAAATAAAATATGTAGAAGACAAATACTCATATAGAAGTAAATAGAAAGCAACCAGGATAATCCTCAAATTTATATTGAGAGATGGAGTAATTGTAATAGACAGCCCACAGTGATTCCTTAATGATGGTTTAAGATCTATTGGGTAAAGCACACATGGGATGCTGAGGTTTGTAGTCAGAATGATTTTATCCTTATGTTCCATAAACCCATTTCCCACTTTTTTTCACTCACCCTGGTTAGAGCTCAAAGTCTACCACTGAAGATTGGTAATTGATGACTTTGAGTCTTTATTTTTTCATTTAGAGAGTCACAAAGCAGCCTCCTATTTCTGAGACAGCTAGACACATGACTACTACTTGGTGGTGTACAAAATCTGCTATTTTTACAGATGAAGAAACTGAGGTTTAATGAGGGTATGTCACATGGTCTTAGAACAATGCCTATCAATTCTCAGTTGGGGTCATTTTATTTCCCTCAACCTCNTTAGAGAGTCACAAAGCTGCCTCCTATTTCTGAGACAGCTAGACACATGACTACTACTTGGTGGTGTACAAAATCTGCTATTTTTACAGATGAAGAAACTGAGGTTTAATGAGGGTATGTCACATGGTCTTAGAACAATGCCTATCAATTCTCAGTTGGGGTCATTTTATTTCCCTCAACCTCACCATAGGATATCTGACAATGTCTGTAGACGTTTTTGGTTGTCACAACTAAGATGGAAGTGGGTAAAGGCTTAGTAAATTTTCTTTGGAAGAAAACTATGACAAACCTAGACATCATATTAAAAAGCAGAGACATTACTTTGCCAAGAAAGGTCTGACGAATCAAAGCTATTGTTTTTCCAGTAGTGATGTATGACTGTGAGAGTTGGACCATAAAGAAAACTGAGCTCTGAAGAATGGATACGTTTGAACTGTGGTGCTAGAGAAGATTCTTGAAAGTCCCTCTGACAGAAAGGAGATCAAACCAGTCAATCCTAAAGGAAATCAGTCCTGAATATTAATTGGAAGGCTGATGCTGAGGCTGAAGCTCCAATACTTTGGGCACCTGGTATGAAGAGCCGATTCACTGGAATATATCCTGATGCTGGGAAAGACTGAAGGCAGGAGGAGAAGGGGATAGCAGAGGATGAGATGGTTGGATGTCATCATCGACTCAATGGACTCGAGTTTGAGCAAGCTCTGGGAGTTGGTGATGGACAGGGAAGCAAGGCATGCTACAGTCCATGGGATTGCAAAGAGTTCGACATGACTGAGTGACTGAACTGAACTGAACTGAACTGAGAGGTCAAGTATACGATTAAACACACTGCAGTGCTTAACAAAGCATCATCCAGTCCAAAATGTCAGTGATACTGAGATTGAGAAGACCTGTCCTAGAGCCACAGTCTAACCAGATCTATTCAATTCTAGAGTCTGAACTCAAGCATGGTACTAATTTGCTTATGAATAATAATAGTTTAATCTCTATTCCTCCAGGGACTTCTGAAAGAGTGAAACGTATCATGATGGACAGATATGGGGATATATTAGTGTCTGACATGTACTTAAAGGCATACTTCAATTTATCTTGGCAAACAGTGGAGAATGTCACCTATTTGCAGTGGCAGTTTTGTAATTAGCAATTTTTCTTATCCTTTGATTACAAAAGTTAATTTTAATATTTGCTGGGTAACCCACATCTATTTTTAAGGATTTTTTTTTCAAATGACTCCAACTCCTTCTCCCTTTAAACCTATAAACGTCCTTATTTTTTTGTCTTGATTGATCTATGTCGGCCTGTTAACTCTTGAATGTTAGTAATTTTTCAGAAATCTGCAGATGAATTGAAGTTAAACAGGACACCAATAAGACAAAAGCTGTGAAAGAAATAGAAGAATTGTCAGAGAGACTTGTCTGTGTTTTATTTGTTATCTGAGATTTGTAATTCCTAAAGAATTTAATGGCCATTGTCAGACCATTGATAAAAGTGGGTCTTAACAAAAGGTAGATTTCCTGAGCAGCTCCCCTCTGGCTTCAAAATGCAGTATGCTTGCTACCCCAGTCCTGACACTCCATTGTTCCAACGTTCTCTAACATGTCTGACTTACCGAAAAGAAAATGGTCAGTTTTACCTATAATTGCTTTCATACTTGTGTCTCTGATAAGTGCTTTTATTTAGCTTGCTCTATAAATTGCCCTTTTAAGGCTCTTTCTAAATATGCTTCTTGGAGAATGTACAGTGATTAGATTGAATGTGCTGCTTTAGATGAAATCTAACAAAACACACTGCATTTCTTCCTTTTTTTCAATAATAATGAATCTGAATAATCTTTAATATAGGTTTTTATTAAAATAACTCACATCTCTCTCCAGGTCAATATGCTATAGTACCTTCCCATTAAGGAGATATTATGTCCTTTTATTACATGCTACAAGACTCATTATTCTGCATTTATCTTCATTGAATTTTCTATCTATTAGCCCAGGTATTTAAGTGAGCTAATTCTTTTCCTACCTGAGGATTGTTTTTCAGGGATGACCTTTCCTCCCAATTTAGCATCATCTGCAAACTAGAACACTGTAGTGTATTATGCTTGGAGTCAGTTGTTTAAGCTTTTTAATAACAGGATATCCAATATCACTTTGGGCCAAAGTAGCTCTGCCATGAGTAGCTTAGCTGTGATTATATTCTTTATCTCCTATTTCATTATATAGAAGGCTTGGTTGGAATAAGAACAAGAAAAAAATGTCTTGATTAAAACAAAGCCTCATTTTAAATAGAAGTTTCTTCAGCTTGAATTTTTTGCTCGGCAGCATCCTCCAAGATGAATCAGCAGAGCACCTCTCCTATCCCTATCCGGGCAGCTAACTGTTCACTTTACAACCCTGGGTCACCAAGACAGGCATCGTTTAGACTTAGAAAATTGCTGCAATTAATTCCAGGGTTCTACTTCAGGAGTCCCTGACCTGGTAACTGTGGGTCAGTAACTCAGGGAGGAAGGTGGGGCAGATAAAGAAACAAAACTTAACTACTTAACTATAAGGATTTTGTAAGTTAAGACAAGGAGATGTGCCTACAGGCAAACAGCATATAGGGAGAAATTACTCATTTGTGAAGTATCCCTACGTTCACACCTGTGTCTAGGATCAGCTGATTTCATCTGAATAAAATGGTGGAGACAACATGGTTCTTTCAAAGTGAATCTTTCAGAGTGAATCCTTCCAGCATTTCTTTCAGACTGAATCCTGAAAGCTGTCTTAGAATCACACATTCCTGACTGAGAATGTCAATGTTTGTGAGATCTTGGAATGCTACACAATTTTAGAATTAAAAAGAAAGTTAGCATAAAAGATGTATATACATGAAAACTGTGCAGATAAACAGTATAATTACCAATCCAAAGCATAAAGGTAATGATAGCACCCCAACTTTATTAGAAGCTAAATTAGATATGTACTGCTGTTGGAAGAAATTATGAGAAGTTTAGAAGCTTAATACAATGGAAATTATTATCTTGCAATTCTATAGGTCAAAAATCTGGTACAGATCTGACTAGCTAAAATCAAGGTGACAACAATTCTGTGTTCCCTACAGAAGTCTTCAGGGGCAAATCCATTTATTGCTCATTCAGACTATTGGCAGAATCCACTTCCTTGCAGTTGTGAGATCCCAGGTCCTTGTTAGGAGTCAGTTTAGGGACATTCCCAGTTTCTGAAGATCTCTACATCCTCTGGCTTGCAGCCTCCTTTTCATTTTCATTGCCAACAATGGTGTGTCAAGTCTCTCCCATGCTTGCTTGGAATCTCTCCTGCCTTTTCCTTTATCCCATCTCTCTGAGTTTAGCAAGAAAAAGTTATCTGTTTTTAAGAGCTCATATGCTTGAATTGAACATACTGAATCATCAAGGAAAATCATGTCTCAAGATCTACATCTGCAGTAAACCATTTACCATGTAATAAATACAATGTATTCACAGATTTAAGGAATTAGGGCATAGACATCATTGGTCCCATGATTTAGCTACCATAGGACTTTTGGTGATTCTGTGGTGGCTCAGATAGTAAAGAATCTGTCTGCAACACGGGAAACTCAGTTTCGATCCCAGGATTGGAAAGATCCCCTGGAAAAAGGAATGGCCAGGAGATTTTGTGTGCTTCCTTGGTAGCTCAGCTAGTAAAGAGTCTGCTGGCAATGCAGGAGATCCAAGTTTGGCAATGCAGGAGATCCAAGTTCTATTTCTGGGTTGGGCAGATCCCCTGGAGAAGGGATATTCCAGTATTGTTGGGCTTCCCTGGTGGCTCAGATGATAAGAATCTGCCTGCAATGTGGGATACCTGGGTTCAATTCTTGGTTGGGAATATCCCCTAGAGGAGGTCATGGCAATCCACTCCAGTATTATTGTCTGGAGAATCCCCATGTCTTGTCTGGAGGATCCTGGTGGGCTTTATTCAGTCCATGGGTTCACAAATAGTCAAACATGACTGAGAGACTAAGCACAGCACAGCACAAGACCTTTGTATTTGTCTAACACTCTTGTTGTTCAGTCACTCAGCCAGTTCTGACTCTTTGCAATCCCACTGACTGCAATATACCAGGCTTCCCTGTCCTTCACTATCTCTCAGAGTTTACTCAAACTCATGTCCATTGAATCAGTGATGCCATCCAACCATCACATCCTCTGCCACCCCCTTCTCCTTCTGTCCTCAATCTTTCCCAGCATCAGGGTCTTTTCCAATGAGTTGGCTCTTCACATCAGGTGGCCATAGTATTGGAGCTTCAGCTTTAGCCTGTCCCTCAAATGAATATCCAGGATTGATTTCCTTTAGGATTGACTGGTTTGATCTCTTTGTTGTTCAAGGGATTCTCAAGAGTCTTCTCTAGCACTGCAGTTCAAAAACATCAATTCTTTGGCACTAAGATTTTTATTAATGCATATATATGTAATCTAGAAAAATGGTATCATGAACCTATTTGCGGGGAAGGAATGGAGATGCAGATATAGAAAATGGACTTGTGGACNATCAGGGTCTTTTCCAATGAGTTGGCTCTTCACATCAGGTGGCCATAGTATTGGAGCTTCAGCTTTAGCCTGTCCCTCAAATGAATATCCAGGATTGATTTCCTTTAGGATTGACTGGTTTGATCTCTTTGTTGTTCAAGGGATTCTCAAGAGTCTTCTCTAGCACTGCAGTTCAAAAACATCAATTCTTTGGCACTAAGATTTTTATTAATGCATATATATGTAATCTAGAAAAATGGTATCATGAACCTATTTGCGGGGAAGGAATGGAGATGCAGATATAGAAAATGGACTTGTGGACACAGCAGGGGAAGGAGAGAGTGGGATGAATGGAGAAAGTAGCCTCGACATATATACACTACCATGTGTAACATAGCTAACAGCTGAGAAGCTGCTGTATAACACAGGGAACCCAGCCTGGCACTCGTTGATGACCTTAGAAAGGTGGGATGGGGAGAAGGGGGGGAGATTATATATATACATACATACATATATATAAATATAATTATTACTGAAATGTGTTGTTGTTTGCCAGAAACCAATACAACATTGTAAATCAAATTTCCTCCAATTAAAAAATAAATTAAAAATATCTATAACTTTATATCCAGCTGAACCATCATTAAAGAACATGAATGAAATAAAGGTATTTTCTGACAAACAAAATCTATCAAAGCCAAATCCTATTTACAGGAACTTCAGGAAAATGGAAATATATTCCAAGAGAATTGCAAGAAAAAATGAGCAAAGAAATTTATATATATATGCAGTTGAATTTACAATAATGGATCTATCTATCGATATACACATATATACATATATATGTTTAATGAGTAATTGCTAATTTCTGATAGCTAAATAAGGTGAAATAAATTATTGTTACACATCANTGAATGAAATAAAGGTATTTTCTGACAAACAAAATCTATCAAAGCCAAATCCTATTTACAGGAACTTCAGGAAAATGGAAATATATTCCAAGAGAATTGCAAGAAAAAATGAGCAAAGAAATTTATATATATATGCAGTTGAATTTACAATAATGGATCTATCTATCGATATACACATATATACATATATATGTTTAATGAGTAATTGCTAATTTCTGATAGTTAAATAAGGTGAAATAAAGTATTGTTACACATCAAGAAAAAGAAAAAGATATGAAAGAGTTAGGAATGGCAGTCTGATGCATACCATCTTTCAACCCATGCAGGAGCACTTTATTACCAAGANTCATGTCTCAAGATCTACATCTGCAGTAAACCATTTACCATGTAATAAATACAATGTATTCACAGATTTCAGGAATTAGGGCATAGACATCATTGGTCCCATGATTTAGCTACCATAGGACTTTTGGCGCTTCTGTGGTGGCTCAGATAGTAAAGAATCTGTCTGCAACACGGGAAACTCAGTTTCGATCCCTGGATTGGAAAGATCCCCTGGAAAAAGGAATGGCCAGGACATTTTGTGTGCTTCCTTGGTAGCTCAGCTAGTAAAGAGTCTGATGGCAATGCAGGAGATCCAAGTTTGGCAAAGCAGGAGATCCCAGTTCGATTTCTGGGTTGGGCAGATCCCCTGGAGAAGGGATATTCCAGTATTGTTGGGCTTCCCTGGTGGCTCAGATGATAAAGAATCTGCCTGCAATGTGGGATACCTGGGTTCAATCCTTGGTTGGGAATATCCCCTAGAGGAGGTCATGGCAATCCACTCCAGTATTCTTGTCTGGAGAATCCCCATGTCTTGTCTGGAGGATCCTGGTGGGCTTCATTCAGTCCATGGGGTCACAAACAATCAAACACTCTTGTTGTTCAGTCACTCAGCCAGTTCTGACTCTTTGCAATCCCACTGACTGCAATATACCAGGCTTGTTAGACAAGTACAAAGGTCCTGTGCTGTGCTGTGCTTAGTCTCTCAGTCATGTTGGACTGGTTTGATCTCTTTGTTGTTCAAGGGATTCTCAAGAGTCTTCTCCAGCACCGCAGTTCAAAAACATCAATTCTTTGGCACTAAGATCTTTATTAATGCATGTATATGGAATCTAGAAAAATGGTATCATGAACCTATTTGCGGGGAGGGAACGGAGATGCAGATATAGAAAATGGACTTGTGGACACAGTAGGGGAAGGAGAGAGTGGGATGAATGGAGAAAGTAGCCTCGACATATATACACTACCATGTGTAACATAGCTAACAGCTGAGAAGCTGATGTATAACACAGGGAACCCAGCCTGGCACTCGTTGATGACCTTAGAGAAGGGGGGGAGATTATATATACATACATACATATATATAAATATAATTATTACTGAAGTGTGTTGTTGTTTGGCAGAAACCAACACAACATTGTAAATCAAATTTCCTCCAATTAAAAAATAAATTAAAAATATCTATAACTTTATATCCAGCTGAACCATCATTAAAGAACACGAATAAAATAAAGATATTTTCTGATAGACAAAATCTACCAAAACCAAATCCTATTTACAGGAACTTCAGGCAAATGGAAATATATTCCAAGAGAATTGCAAGAAAAAATGAGCAAAGAAATGTATATATATGCAGTTGAATTTACAATAATGGATCTATCTACTGATATATATATATATACATATATATGTTTAATGAGTAATTGCTAATTTCTGATAGTTAAATAAGGTGAAATAAAGTATTGNAGGAACTTCAGGCAAATGGAAATATATTCCAAGAGAATTGCAAGAAAAAATGAGCAAAGAAATGTATATATATGCAGTTGAATTTACAATAATGGATCTATCTACTGATATATATATATATACATATATATGTTTAATGAGTAATTGCTAATTTCTGATAGCTAAATAAGGTGAAATAAATTATTGTTACACATCAAGAAAAAGAAAAAGATATGAAAGAGTTAGGAATGGCAGTCTGATGCATACCATCTTTCAACCCATGCAGGAGCACTTTATTACCAAGAGGCAAAGAGAACTAACAGCCTGTTCTGGGTTGATGGCCTTTTGTGGGAACATCTTTTCCTGTTTCAAACTTAGTATGTACTCCTTTGTCCTTCCATTGACATGTGTCAATGGCCCTCAGGCAAGCCCCCAGCCTTCTGTATTTCAAGTCCCAGGGGGATGGTCATGATTCTCCTATTGCAGCAAGAAGTGTGATGTACGCAGCGAAATCTCTTCTGTCAGAAGGGAGGTAGATAACCGAGCATGGGAGATCGCATTGCAAGGTGCTGGATCTTGTGTCCTCATTCTCTCCTCTTGCTGTAAGTAAACTCTATACCACTAGGGTATAATATGTGTGTTGCCTTTTTCTGTGACCTTCTCTGGGTGGCATGTACCTGCTTCTTTTTGCTTTTCAATGGTAGGTGCGTAGCCTGGCCAGCCAGTGAAAAGTGAAACAAATGTTAATTAACAACATAAGACGTGTGCATCTGCTGTTGTATTATTCTGTGTGCCTCAGTTTCTTTATTTATAAAGTTAGAAGGATAAGGTTTTATGTTCTCTGGAATTTCACTGAGCTGTTAATCAAGTTCTAGGATGATGCAGTCTTGCTAAAATATAGCTCTTATTTCTCTTTCTCTCCACACAACAAGTCATTACCTATTTTTTTATAATATTATTTCCAACACAATATTCTCTAACTTTGGTGTTAGATTATTATGCTATAAATTTAACATAAGTTAAAATATGCCATGACCAAAAAGTAGTTCTTAAATCATCCAGACAGAGCTAAATGCCTATAGCTGAGATAAACTACATCATTTTCGTCTCCGTGTTGTTTGCAATTATATGGTACATACAGCCTAGAGCATGGGCTATGGACCCTGAAGTCAAGATGCCTACATTGAAGTCCTTTTTCCATAACTCATCAGCAGAGATTCAATCTAATGAACAAAATATTCCTCCATTTAAGTACTGGTGTACAGACTCAATAAAACATTTAGAACAATTCCTGGCACATCATAAGTATGCAATCAGTGTCTGCTTCTAAAACTTTGCACATTTTATGTGGCATATTTGGTATTCTGTCATTCTCATTTTTGAAGTCTTTTAGTGTTAATACTGAGGTCATTTAGTGTAATATTAAAGTCGCCAATTGATACACGGACCACAGGTACCTTGCTGAAAATATTAAATTGTTAGGGATATTATATAAACTGAAAACTAAAACCAATTTCCTCAGGCTCTGACTATACACTTAATTCTTCACGATAGCAAGAAGTTCATATATCAGTTGGCTTCTCAACTATACATTTTTCCATGGAACACAAAATATTTTGTGTTCCATTGAAAAATCTAGAGTGATAAATTTTAGGCATTATTGTAATTCTCAGGTGGTCTGAGTTCTCTGTTAAGAAGCGTCACCACATTCTTCACTCTCTTTGGGCATCCAGAGTATTTTCCTTCTCTTGGGACACTGAGAATAGAAGCAAGTGAGGCCACTGTTTGCGCTTTGTTCCACAACTGGGGAACAACTAAATGAAAGTAGAATAAAAATGTCTATAAGTCACTCAGTCCTTGCAAGAATCCTACAAAAAAGCATCCATTTACCCTGCATTATAGATAAGAATACCAGAACTCACACAAGACTAAACAACTGACTAAGATTATTTGGCTAGAAGGAGGAAGATATGGGGCTGAGATTCAGGTGTCTCCATTTCTCCAAAGTCAAGGATATTAACAAACAAACGACCTCTCTGGTATAGTAGGCATGTTATGGAGTTGAATATAGGTAACCGTTTTTTAGGCCTGATTCTGCATGTTATATTCTGCATGAGATTAAAAGACACTTGGTCCTTGGAGGAAAAGCTATGACCAAACTAGAGAGCATATTAGAAAGCAGAGATATTACTTTGCCAACAAAGGTCCATCTAGTCAAAGCTATGGTTTTTCCAGTGGGCAGGTATAGATGTGAGAAAGTGAAAGTGAAGTCACTCAGCCGTGTCTGACTCTTTGCGACCCCATGGACTATAGCTTACCAGGCTTCTCAGTCCATGGGATTCTCCAGGAAAGAATACTGGAGTGGGTTACCATTTTGTTCTGCAGGGGATCTTCGCAACCCAGGGGTCAAACTCAGGTCTCCCGCATTAGAGGCAGACGCTTTAACCTCTGAGCCATAGGAAAGCCCTGTGGACTTGAGAGCTGGATTATAAAGAAAGCTGAGTGCTGAAGAATTGATGCTTTTGAACTGCAGTGTTGGAGAAGACTCTTGAGAGTCCCTTGGTCTATAGGGAGTTTCAACCAGTCAATCCTAAAGGAAATCAGTCCTGAAAATTCATTATAAGAACTGATGCTGAAGCTGAAACTCTAATACTTTGGCCACCTGATGGGAAGAACAGACTCACTGGAAAAAACCCTGATGTTGGGAAAAATTTGGTGAGAGGATATGGGGACGACAGAGTGTGAGATGATTGAATGGCATCACTGACTTGATAGACATGAGTTTGAGTTAGCTTCGGGAGCTGGTGATGGACAGGGAAGCCTGGCGTGCTCCAGTCCACAGAGTCACAAAGAGTCAAACATGACTAAGTGACTGGANGACCCTGATGCTGGGAAAAATTTGGTGGGAGGATATGGGGACGACAGAGTGTGAGATGATTGGATGGCATCACTGACTTGATGGACATGAGTTTGAGTTAGCTTCGGGAGCTGGTGATGGACAGGGAAGCCTGGCATGCTCCAGTCCACAGGGTCACAAAGAGTCAAACATGACTAAGTGACTGGACTGAACTGAACTGAACTAAACTGATCTGCGTGTTAGAACATTATGCAGAATTGTGAGTTGGCATGTTACTTATGTGGTATTTTTGTCAAATCACTTAAATACTCTGAGGCTCAATCTCCATTCCTATAAAATAGGAATCTATTTCTATTATACTACCAAGGTCTAAGCAGCAGACAAATACCATGTGAAAATATGTGTATACATTTTTTAAGAGTTTAGTGTATGTAGTTCACATAACAGCCAAAGATGTATAAAGATTATTGCGCCGCCTTCTTTATTCTTTATTAGGTACACATACATTCCCCTATTTCATGAGCAAACTCTGAGGCTAAAAACAACTTTTTACCCTCCCTAAAAAGTTGATGACTAAGGAACCTCTACATAAATTAGAACTTGAATGTCTTGACCAGAAAAAAAAGAAAAAAAAAAAAAAGGGTACTCTACGAATTAGACTTTAGGTGTTAGTGTGATATCGTAGCAAAAGGACTGGCTTTTCACTAACTATTCACCATGACTCATTCTCAGTTTCTTCTGCCTAGGAAGCATGTGCCTTAAATCCCTGGCTATCATTAAGGAAGAATTTTATATATCTCATCCCTTTAACGGAAGGGCCTGGCATCATCATTTTACATCATCGTGAGGGGAAGGGACGTCCCACCTCGCAACTACTAAGACCTGCTACAGAGGCATCAGTCCACCCCCAGTAAGGGAAGCTAACACTCAGTTACTTTGGGGTATGCAATCTGATGAAATGACTTCCCCACTGTACTTCACTGTTGTCAATATGATTGGACAGCTGAGAAAATGTCATGTTTAACTCTACCCTTTGAGGACAGATCTCCCCTTCCTTCTCTCCTAAGGAAGATGGGAGATAGTCATTATGTTTTTGGTCATGATATTCACATTTTGATGCTGTGTCTCCGTAAAAAGTTCAGTTATTTGGGAGATTAAGAAATTGTTTCCCTATCCTTCACTGAAACCACATTGTTAGACTTTACAAAGATTAGTAAGCACCATGGGGGTAAGATTGTTTCAGTCTCTACTGTGTCAGAAACAAATGGCTGCTCTCTGAGCTGAGGAGCCACAAAAAGCAAAAACTTGTTGCACTGGACATAAAAACAACAACTTGCTTCCTTTGGTGCTGAGATGAGAGTCATCTCTGTTTACAGTTTTAAATAGGATACTCTGCATGATTCCTCTCATTTTATTCTTATTATTATTTTTTTAATTTAGAAAATTGTAGTCACTCTCTTTGTAGAGACGTGTTAAACTTCAGAATTTGGAGAAGTTGGGGCAATCCTTTCTCCATGGTTCTAAAATCATTTTGACAATGTCCAACTCCTTAAAAGCTATGTTCATTTTTAGTAAAGTCCCGGAAAAAAAGCCACAACCCAATGTTATCTGGCACTGCAAAGATGATATAAATTGAAGGCATAAAGTTTGTCTACAATTTGCTTGACTTTGTAATACCTACCAATAATATGTCAACATGACATTTATAATCAGATGAAATGCAGCAAAACAATTAAATAGAAAAGAAATACAACAATGCAGAATAACTTTAGTTACCTGAATCTAGCATTAAAGAGTGAATGTAAAATTTACAGGTAGAAAAAAAAATGAGTAAGAGAAAGGAGTAAATAAAATTATTTGCAGATAGTTTTCCTCCAGAAGCGGAAGATGAGTAAAATCACTTTCCAGGGTCTTAAATAATTTAAATTCTATCAAACACGTATTTCTCCCTGTAACAGGTCCACACAATTTTCACAGCACTGTGAGTTGTTACTTTCTTTGGCTTTCGCTTTTCTGCACTCCCTGAGGATGTTCTCTGATGATTATTTCTTTCTATCTTTATTTTGCTCCTTTCTATTTTTTTCCAGCCCCCTCCTGTTCCCTGAGGTAGTGTGCAGCCATAATGCTGAGGTGCTGCTAAATGCAATAAGGCAAAAATCATCACGGCTTGATGGCACCAGAGTGCCGGCACTTTGGATAAAGAATTATCCCACTAACGCAGCATGAACCAGCCAAAAGGAAAAAGAAGAAAACAATCCACAAACTCATGGCATATTTATTTTTTATGATCCCACAAACCTTTATTTAAAAAAGATAAAATGGGAATCATTGGATGAATATATTTCAAGGCAGGAATCTCACAGGCAATTTGGACCGGCCATAGTTTTGTATACTGATTCTCCATATTGGGTTTTCTGAGCTGTGAGACAAATATACATTGTCCACCAAATTCAATCTGAAACAAAAAGTCCCCTCTTCGATCTGATCTGTTCTTTGTAACAAAAATTTATGCTAAAATTGAGATTTCTCTAATTAGAAATTTAAAAGAAATTAAATAAGTTGAATGCATTCTTTAAGGTATAAAGAAGAAAACTATGTTTTCCCTTAACATCTCAATAACCTGTTATTACAAATATTAATTATATTTTTTATGTTATATACATATGTAAAAATCCATGCCTTTTCTTAGTGCGTTTACTCATTAGCTAGGAATGTTCCTTGCTACTTATATTTCTCTTACCTTTCCTCCAAAGCACAAACACGATGCTGGACTTTGACTTGATCTCTCCTTTTTTCTCCTCTATATCTGTCTCTCATTCTTTCTCCCTTCCTCTCTCTTCTCTCTCCCTTCTTCTCTCTCTGTGTTCAAATTCAGATATATGATTTCATCATGATGGTCTTAGGCAATGACTGTTATGACATCAGTAAATGCACTGGGGGAATCCAGATTAATTTAGCTTGGACATGATTAAGGTTTTCCTTACATTTATTACAAAGTAAGGTCATCCTGCATCTAGATCCAAATACTGATGCTTTAGGCTTTAGGTTACCAACTAATCTTCTTTTGAAATTGTTGTGTTTCTATATATAGATGAAGATTTATGGATTTTTTCTGGCACCATCTCCATTAGGTTTTCCTATTTAATATGTTTATCACCTTTATTTAGATAGCCAGAAAGCAGAATAATGCCTATTGTCATAGACAAGCTGTGGGCACCACTGTTAGACACTTTTGCAGCAAGATTTCAAATTGCAAACACAATTCTGAGTACTACATTTCACAACAAATTGCTAAGAATTCTACACATATAAAATATCTTCTTTGGTTATTTTATTTCTGAATATTTTGTTTAGCTACTAATAGCATTTTGATAATGATATTACTAACTATGATAGGTGACAAGTTTGCAAGACAGCCCTGTTAGAAATATCTTTTTTGGGGGGAGGGAGCTTACTGCACAGCTCTCTTGATTGTTTTTTTTTGTGTTTTTTTCCCCCATATTTCTAATATTAAAAAAAATCTTTGCTTCTTTTAAAATCTCAGTTAAGGTAGCACTTTTTGAAGGTGGAGCTGCTAAAGAAAAATTAGTAATTTAAATAATATTTTCTTGAGGGATTTTTAAAATTTAATTTTCATAGTCATAGCATTCTAAAAATAAGGGATTCCTTAGAGGGACTTCATTCTGTGTATTTGTTTATCCATAATGATGTTATGAGTCAATGGGAGGAAAAGACTAAAATCCAAGTTGTTATTCACCATGCATGTCATTTGATATTCATTTTCTAAGCCACAAATTCCCAAGCAGTACTTTTGTGGATCATTTTCTATCAAGAGTTTTATGACCCATTAGTGGCATGGCAATGACATTATCACCATAACTTCATTTGTTCCTTTTAACAGACATTGCCGTGGCCTTTGGCACATGGGTGAGACCCCATCCTGAGCTCTGAGGTTATGTGAGTTTGGAGGGAAGTAATCTTTTAGAAAATAAGTTTGTAATATATCTGTGTGTGTGCTCAAGTATATTTAAGTTGGCCTACCAGCAAAGGTACTTACTAGTTGTGTGACCTGGAATGAATTCTTTTTACTTTACTAAACTTAATTACCTTTCTTTTACTTGTCTATTAGTCAGTTAGGCTTGTTGTTTTAACAAACAATACCAAATTCAGTCATTATAAACAAAACAAACAAACAAAAAGTTTATCGCTCACTCATGTTACTTTCTGATGTGTATTTATGCTCAGGAAATTGTTTTGGGGATTATTCTCTTTCAAGAATCTATTCAAGGACTGAAGCTTCAATATCCCACAAGGGACTTGCAATCCATCTCTGGATTTTCTGTACTGGGACTCAAATGAAGATAAAAAGAGTGTCAGGAGTATTGTAAGGAAGGTATTTTAGAGGCCAGTCTGGGAAGTAGAGTAAATGAGATTACATGTCTTTGACTAGAATTCAGTCGATTGTCGGGGTGGCCCTGCCTAAGTATAAGGTAATTGGAACATTAGGCCTGCTTGTATGTTCATGGGGATGGTACGTACAGGATTTGGAGAATACATATCCTTATCTCTGACAAATAGGGGAAAATCATAGTGCCTATCTCTCAAATCTTTTGTGAGTATAAAAAGAGAAAGTGAATATAAAGTATATAAAAATATATAAAAGAGCCACCAAAAAAATGGGGTTTGGATTAGGGTTAGAATCAATTAAATCAATTTAAAATATATAAAATGTCTGATGGTTGATAAATAATTATTGAGGGGTGGAGCAAATTTAAAAAAATTAAAATAAATCAATATCCACACTTTATAAGAAAAAGTGATAAATTCCTTAAAAGAAGGAAAGACAGATTACTATGACAATTCAGAAGCATGAAAACCAGTTTTTGCTATGAGGGTCAGTTTGACCACATTTAAGTGGGACACTCAATCTCTGTCCTCAGTGATTTATTCTTTAAGTCCCGTATCTTCCTTTGGTGATCTCATCTCTTCCCACAGCTTCTGTTACTGCATATATGTGCTAGTTAATATTGAACTAGCATTTGCCTCTTCATTTCTCTCTATTTGCATATTTAAATGCTGAGTTGAACACATAGTTTTATAAGGCCCCAATTGGTCTCATTACTCCTTCCTTGTCTACACTCAGGTGTGCACTCATTTTTACACTTCCCTTTCCAGCAACTATGTTTGCCACTCTGTGTTCACATCCTATTATCTCCCTCTCTTAACTTTTTACAAAATCAACCACTAAGTATTGACCAGTTATCTCTGATATCTTGCCCCATTCCTTTATTGTATCCTACTTACACAAGTTGAGGACCAACAATCTCTAGCATGTATTACTACGTGATTTATTTGCTAGCTGCTTTATTTCCCTTGCTCCATCACCCCATTCTCTTCAGAGCAGTCAACATTTTTATTCTTACTATTACTTGTTCTGGGCAGCTGACTCCACTTTTGCAAAAATTTTGAGCACTTCCATTTTTAGTAAGTGGGTGCAAACTCCTCCACATGGCTTAGAAAACTCTAAACCATATCAACACTATCTAGCTTTTTCTCTTTCTATTTTTCTGCTCTCACCTACACATCTGTTTATTCTTCTCATGCATAACAGATTATTTCATCTCTGGAACTTAGCATGTGCTATTCCACCTACTGATATAGTTTTTCATCTCACCTACTTACAATATTTTTATTTATAATAAGAAATATATTTTATTTCTCTGTTACCAGGGTTTTTTTTTAATATAAATTTATTTATTTTAATTGGAGGTTTCCTGTTTTGTGCTCATGGATCTTGGAATTTCTTGAGCAATAAAAACAATGGGAACATTTTTTGTCAAAATAGTTGGTGTCTTCTCTTAAGTTCATACATTTGCTTCAGAGTCATAAAAGTGAAATAGTCTTGTTGTTCATTCAAGCCCCTTTCTACCACATTGGTTTATGTTAATGAGGTGACCGTGGAATGCACCTAAGGATGGGGCCTGTTTGTCTGAAGAACCACCCATGTGATTAGAAGTTTGGAGCTTTCAGTCTCAACCCTATACCTCTTGGGAGGTGAGAAGGCTGGAGATTAGGTTCAATCACCAGTGAACAATGATTTAATTAATTGTGCCTTTGTGATGAGGCCGCCATAAAACCGCAAAGACAAGGTTCTTGGAGCTTCTAGACTGGTGAACAAGTGGAGATTTGGGAGAGTGGCCCTCTCAGAGAGCATGGAAACTCCACACGTTTCCCCAATGCATTGTTCTATGCATCTCTCCCATCTGAGTCTTTGTGAATTACATATTTTTATAAGAAACCAGGAAAATCCCATGGACGGAGGAGCCTGGTGGGCTGCAGTCCATGGGGTCGCGAAAGAGTCAGACATGACTGACTTCATTTTTCACTTCCATGCATTGGAGAAGGAAAATAGCAACCCACTCCAGTGTTCTTGCCTGGAGAATCCCAGGGATGGTGGAGCCTAGTGGGCTGTCATCCATGGGGTTGCACAGAATTGGACACGACTGACGTGACTTCACAGCGGCAGCAACCTAGTGAATTGACTGGTTTCCTAAATTCTGTGAGCTGCTCTAGGAAATCAATTGAAACCAAGGATGGGGTCATTGGAAACTCCTATCTATTGTGGGTCAGTCAGTAACACAGGTGACAACTTTGGTGTGTGATTGGCCTCTGAGTGAAAGGCAGTCAGTCTTGTGGGACTGAGCTTTAACCTGTGGACTCTGTTGCTATCTCCAGGTAGACAGTATCTGAAATGAGTTAAATTGCAGCTGGTGTTGGATAATTGCTTCTTAGTGGGAAACATGCCCACATAAACACATTGAAATTAGGTGCTCAGAAATCTTACCACCCATCCCCTAAAATAATGAAAGAGGAAATCCAGCTATAGCCTGCCCACTCTAGAAGTATATTGTACATCATTTCTTGCAGGAATCACTCTGATCCAACACCAGGACCACATTCTTTTATAAGTATGAAAGTGATTCATCTTTATTTTTCAAACTATAGCATTGTTTACTCCCACTTGAGGGTAAGTCATGAAGGTAGGACTGGGACCAGTATTTTTCTTTTTTTGTGTGTGCTCAGCAACTAGACATCAATCATGTTTTAAATAGTAAATGGCTTCAAGAATTATGTATCATTTGAACTGAACCTTGAAGGATAGAGGATTATGAAAACTAAAACTAAGGGCTAGAGAATACCATTTCCCCATGAGAGAGAGGAACACACAGGCAAAGTCCTGGAGACAGAAGCATCAAGACTGAGTTGCAGACCATGATAAAGTTTAGTGTGGCTGTCTCTGGGTCTTGATAAAGGTCCTAAGGGAAAATATAATGGTTGCTTTCTTACCATCACAAATGTATTTTCTTCTATAGAAAAAAAATGCTCTCTCTAGGAGTTATTCTTTTAGACAAAAGCATCTGTATTTCTAGAGATCAATTTCACGCTCAGGTTCTACTGGTTAGGATGTGCAAGAGAAAGAGGGCCAATAGCAATTGGATCTCCCTTAGAATCTCCCCCAATCAGGTACTCTACCCTCTTATTTACTCACATGCATAGGATCCTTCCTCCTCTCCAACTTGGCTTGTTTTCTAGTCACATCAGCCTCTCTGTGCAGAGACTGTCTTGAACTACAATGGATAACAACAGCCTGGAAGCTGTGGCTTCACCACTCATCTTTCTTTAGCAGTTGAGTGTGATCAGCTTTACAACAGCATATGGAGGTCTTTTCTCCAGATATTTTGTTGTGGTAGCAGGCGGGAACTTATCAGTTTGGGGAAATTAGTATTGAAAGGCAGGATACGGACAACATAGCACAGCTCAGGGGGAGATGTATTATTTGTTTTCCCCTCCTTCTTTATCCACTGTAAAAGCATAAAGCAATTACATTTTACATTTTTTAATATTATAGGTAAATTACTTTTTGTTTTTTTTCCAAACCACTAATGTTAGTGATTGCTTAAAAAAAGAAACATATAATGTATACTTAAAAAATATATATATATATATATATAATGCACTTTCCCAGGGCTTCCCTGATAGCTCAGTTGGTAAAGAATTCACCTGAAATGCAGTATTCTGGCCTGGAGAATTTCATGGACTAGTCCATGGAATCATAAAGAGTCAGAGAAAACTGAGCTTGACTACATCATAAATTCTCTGATTTCAAAGGGGCAGGAGAATTATGAGACATGAGTAATAAAATGTCCTTTGATCAGACTTAATTACTAAGTCCTGATTACAGGATCTAGTAAATGCAGGTTTCTGTCTGTGATGAGGCCACTAGGGAACATTTTTTACTGAGAAATCTGAGAATACCTTTCATAATATAAACAATAGAATTGTAGTGTCTTTTGCAATGTAAACTGCTGTTGTTCAAGTTCTTTCTATTTCCTCTTAAGAATGTGCCATTCATATATTTATTAATATCCTTTTGGTATTATTTAAATTTCAGGTTATTTCAGATAATGCAGTTTTAATTTATTCTGTATAATTTCAGAATTGAGTGAACAATTACTATTCTTTGAACATTCTCTGTCTTTCAGCTTCATGATCATATCTGTAAGGATTCTGTCCCCTTTAAGAGTAAATGTAATCCTCAAAGTCATTCCACTCATTCTGCTCATCCTCTTGCAGATGTCTGTACATATTCCATCCATCTGATTTTCTCTAGAATAACTACAGAGCTGCAAAATGGGATATGATAAGACTCTTTTCCTCTAAGAGAGAGGAGAAGAAAGGTGTAGAAAGCTTAGTATACCTTTGTCATCATTTGTGAATTAAGACATGCTTTAATTTTAAAGTAAAATGTAATTGTATTTGGTATCCATTATTTGAAAATCATCATGTTAAAACTATATATTAATAAGAAAGAGACATAAGTACTTTTTTGATCACATTGACAAAATTCAGTTCACAATGATGATTTAATTAAGCCATGATATAATATATTGTCCCCATTTCCAACTTAACTAGTATCTCACTAGGCCATTCAGATATGACCTATATCAAATCCCTTTTGATTATACAGTAGAAATGACAAACTGATTGAATGGATTAGATTTGATAGAGTACCTGAAGAAATATGGATAGAGGTTCATAACTTTGGACAGGAGGCAGTGACCGAAACCATACCCAGCAAAAATAAATGCAAAGAGGTTGTCTGATGAGGCCTTAAAAAAATTGAGAAAAGAGAAGCAAAAGGCAATAGAGAAAAGGAAAGATACACCCATCTGAATGCAAGTTATTAGTAAGGAGAGATAAGAAAGCCTTCTTAAATGAACAATGCAAATAAATAGAGTAAAACAATAGAATGGGGAAAACTAGAGATTTCTTCAAGAAAATTAGAGATACCAAGGGAACATTTCATGCAAAAATGGGCAAAATAAAGGACAACAATGGTATGGGCCTTACAGAAGTAGACAATATCAAGAAGAGGGGCCAAGAATACACAAAGGATCTATACAAAAAAGATCTTCATGACCCAGATAACCAAGATGGTGTGATCACTCACCTAGAGCTAGACATTCTAGAATGCAAAGTCAAATGGGTCTTAGGAAGAATCACTATGAGCAAAGCTAGTGGGGGCAATGGAATTCCAGTTGAGCTATTTCAAATCCTAAAATATGATGCTGTGAAAGTCCTGCACACAATATGCCAGCAAAACTGAAAAACTCAGCAGTGGCCCCAGGACTGGAAAAGGTCAGTTTTCATTCCAATCCCAAAGAAGAGCAGTGTCAAAGAATGTCCAAACTGCCACACATTTGTACTCATTTCACATGCTAGCAAGATAATGCTCAAAATCCATCAAGCTAAGTTTCAACAGTATATGAACTGAGAATTTTCAAATGGGCAAACTGAATTTTAAAAAGTAGAGGAACCGGAGATCAAAAGGCCAATATTCACTGGATCATAGAAAAAGCAAGGGGATTCCAGATAAACATCTAGTTCTGCTGCACTGACTATGCAAAAACCTTTGACTGTTGGCTCACAACAAACTGTAGATAATTCTGAAAGAGATGGGACTATCAGAGCATCTTACTTGTCTCCTGAGAAACCTGTGTGCTTCTCAAGAAAAAACAGATAGAACCAGACATAGAAAAACAGAGTGGTTCAAAACTGGGAAAGCAGTATGATAAGGTTGTACATTTTCACTTTTCTTATTTAACTTCTATGTAGAGTACAGCATGTGAAATGCTGGGCTGGATGACTCATAAGATGGAATCAAGATTGCTGAGAGAAATATTCACCTCAGATATGCAGATGACACCACCCTAATGGCAGAAATCAGAGGAACAAAAGAGCCTCTTGAAAGTTAAAGAGAAGAGTGAAGTAGTTGGCTGTAAACTGAACATTCAAGAAACTTAAGATCATGGCATCTTTTCCCATCACTACCTGGCAAATAGATGAGGGAAAAATGGAAAAAGTGATATGCTTTACTTGTGGAATCCAAAATCAATGCGGAGAGTGACTCAGCATGGAATTGAGTGATTTTTGCTCTTTGGAAGAAAAGCTATGACAAATCTAGACCACCTATTAAAAAGGAGAAGCATCACTTTGTCAACAAAGGTCTGTATAGGCAAAGCTATGACCTCATATGTGAGACTTGGACTATAAAGAAATCTGATAGTCAAACAATTCATGCTTTTGAATTGTCATGCTGGAGAAGTTTCTTGAGAGTCTCTTAGATAGCAAGGAGACCAAACCAATCAATTCTAAAGGAAATCAACCCTGCATATTCATTGGAAGGACTGATCCTGAAGCTGAAGCTCCAGTCCTTTGGCCACCAGATATGAAATGTTGACTCATTAGAAAAGACCCTGATGCTGGGAAAGATTGAAGGCAGGAGGAAAAAGGAGTAACAGATGATGAGATGGTTGGATGACATTATAGTCTCAATGGACATGAGTCTGAGCAAACTCGGTGAGATACTGAAAGATGGGGTGCCCTATTGTTCTGTAGTCAATGGGGCCACAAAGATTTGGACATAAATGAGCACCTGAACAACAAAACTATTTGTATTTCTGTGATTAGGTTCTCAGGTTTTCTAGTAGCTCTATTATAAGATAGAGCAACAGGAGTCTAATCCAAGTTTTCAAATTCTAAGAACCGTAGTTTTTTGCAGAAGTGATAGGTTATCCTATTAGTAGTTCCATCTTATACCCTAGTAATGCAATGAATCTTCTTACATTTAGATACCTTTTAAATATTTAATAAATGTTAAAACCCCTCCTTCTGTCCAGAAAAGTTTAAGCAAGATGCATGAAAAATGCAGAGAGGTCCACTGATGGCCTCACTGACTACACGCCATATGGCTCCAGAAGGCACTTCTGTTGCAGATGCAATGTATAATGTGAGGAGCACCCTCTGAAGTTCTACAATGAAGGACTGCTGTTCCCAGGTTATCCAGAGCCTCAATTCAGTTGAGTTGCTCAGTTGTTTCCAATTCTTTGAGATCTCATGGACTGCAGCAAGCCAGGTTTCCCTGTCCATCACCAATTCCCGGAGCTTACTCAATGTCCATTGAGTCGCTGAAGCCATTCAACCATCTAATCCTCTGTCGTCCCCTCTTCCTGCCACCTTCAAACATTCCCAACATCAGTTCAGTTCAGTTCGGCCACTCAGTCGTGTCTGACTCTTTGTGACCCCATGAACTGCAGCACACCAGGCCTCCATTGTCCATTACCAATTGCTGGAATCTTCCCCAACCCATGTCCATTGAGTTGGTGACGCTACCCAACCATCTCATCCTCTGTCATCCCCTTTTCCTCCTGCCATCTATCTTTCCCATTATCAGGGTCTTTTCAAATGAGTCAGCTCTTAGAATCAGGTGGCCGAAGTATTGGAGTTTCAGCTTCAACATCAATCCTTCCAATGAACACCCAGGACTGATCTCCTTCAGGATGGACTGGTTGGATCTCCTTGCAGTCTAAGGGACTCTCAAGAGTCTTCTCCAACACCACAGTTCAAAAGCATCAATTCTTTGGTGCTCAGCTTTCTTTATAGTCCAGCTCTCACATCCATACATGCACACTGGGAAAACCATAGCTTTGACTAGATGTACCATTGTTGGCAAAGTAATGTCTCTGCTTTTTAATATGCTGTCTAGGTTGGTCATAACTTTCCTTCCAAGGAGTGAGCATCTTTTAATTTCATGGCTGAAATCACCATCTGCAGTGATTTTGGAGCCCAGAAGAATAAAGTCAGCCAATTTCCCCGTGTATTTGCCATGAAGTGGTATAACCTGATGCCATGATCTTCGTTTTCTGAATGTTGAGCTTTAAGCCAACTTTTCCACTCTCCTCTTTCACTTTCATCAAGAGGCATTTTATTTCTTCTTCACTTTCTGCCACAAGGGTGGTATCATCTACATATCTGATATTGATATTTCTCCTAGCAATCTTGATTCCAGCTTATGCTTCTTCCTGCCCAGCGTTTCTCATGATGTACTCTGCATATAAGTTAAATAAACAGGGTCACAATATGCAGCCTTGATGCATTTGGAACCAGTCTGTTGTTCCATGTACAGTTCTAACTGTTGCTTCCTGACCTGCACACAGGTTTCTCAAGAGGCAGATCAGGTATTCCAGTATTCCCATCTCCTTCTGAATTTTCCACAGTTTGCTGTGATCTACACAGTCCAAGCCTTTGGCATAGTCAATAAAGCAGAAATAAATGTTTTACTGGAACTCTCTTACTTTTTTGATGATCCAGCAGATGTTGGCAATATGACCTCTGGTTCCTCTGCGTTTTCTAAAACCAGCTTGAACATCTGGAATTTCATCGTTCACATATTGCTGACACCTAGCTTGGAGAATTTAGACCGTTACGTTACTAGCGTGTGAAGTGAGTACCTTTGTGTGGTAGTTTGAACAATCTTTGGTGTTGCCTTTCTTTGGGATTGGAATGAAACATGACCTTCTCCAATCCTATGGCTACTGCTGAGTTTCCCAAATTTGCTGACATCCTGAGTGGAGCACTTTCACAGCATCATCTTTAGGATTTAAAACAGATCAACTGGAATTTCATCACCTCCACTAGCTTTGTTCATAGTGATGCTTCCTAAGACCCACTTGACTTCACATTCCAGGATGTCTGGCTCTAGAAGAGTATCAGTGATCATGCCATCATGATTATCTGGGTCATGAAGATCCTTTATGTACAGTTTTTCTGTGCATTCTTGCCACCTCTTCTTAATATCTTCTGCTTCTATTAAGTCCATAGCATTACTGTCCTTTATTGAACCCATCTTTGCATGAAATGTTCCCTTGGTTCTAATTTTCTTGAAGTGATCTCTAGTCTTTCCCATTTTATTATTTTCCTCTATTTCTTTGCACTGATGGTTGAGGAAGGCTTTCCTATCTCTCTTTGCTATTCTATGGAACTCTGCCTTCAAGTGAATATATCACCCCTTTTCTTCTTTGCTTTTCACTTCTCTTCTTTTCACAGCTAATTGTAAGGCCTACTCAGACAGCCATTTTGCTTCTTTGCATTTTTTTTTTTTTTCTTGAGGATGGTCTTGATTCCTGTCTCCTGTATAATGTCATGAACCTCCATCCACAGTTCATCAGGCACTCTGTCTGTCAGATCTAATCCCATAAATCTATTTCTCACTTCCACTGTGTTGTCATAAGGGATTTGATTTAGGTCATACCTGAATGGTCTAGTGATTTCCCCCACTGTCTTCAACTTAAGTCTGAATTTGGCAATAAAGAGCTCATGATCTGAGCCACAGTCAGCTCTCAATCTTGTTTTTGCTGACTGTATGGAACTTCTCCATCTTTGGCTGCAAGGAATATAATAAATCTGATTTTGGTATTGACCATCTGGTGATGTCCATGTGTAGAGTCTTCTCTTGTGTTGTTGGAAGAGTGTGTTTGCTATGACCAGTGCATTCTCTTGACAGAACTCTATTAGCCTTTGCCCTGCTTCATTCTGTACTCCAAGGCCAAATTTGCCTGTTAGTCCAGGTGTTTCTTGACTTCCTACTGTTGCATTCCAGTCCCATATAATGAAAAGGACATCTTTTGGGGGTGTTAGTTCCAGAAGGTCTTGTAGGTCTTCACATAACCGTTCAACCTCAGCTTCTTCAGTGTTACTGGTCAGGGCATAGACTTGGATTACCATGATACTGATTTATTTTTTGCCTTGGAAACAAAAAGAGATTATTCTGTCATTTTTGAGAGTGCATCCAAGTACTGCATTTCAGGAAACTTTTGTTGACTATTCTGTCTACTCCATTTCTTCTAAGGGATTCCTGCCCATGGAAGTAGATATAATGCTCATTTGAGTTAAATTAGCTTCAGAGTCTTTTCAAATGAGTCAGTTTTCTCATCAGGTGGCCAAAGTATTGGAGTTTCAGCTTCAACATCAGCCCTTCCAATAAATATTCAGGACTAATTTCCTTTAGGATCCAGTGGTTGGACCTCCTTGCTCTCCAAGGAACTCCAAGAATCTTCTTCAACACAACAGTTCAAAAGCATCAATTCTTCGGTCCTCAGCTTTCTCTATAGCCCAACTCTCACATCCATACATGACTACTGGAAGATCCAAAGCTTTGACTAGTTGGATCTCTGTCAGCAAAGTAGTGTCTCTGCTTTTAAATATGCTAAGTTGGTCATAACTTTTCTCACAAAGATCAAGTGTTTTTTAATTTCGTGGCTGCAGTCACCATCTGCAGTGATTTTGTAATGCAAAAGAATAAAGTCTCTCACTGTTTCCCCATATTCTCCATGAATTGATGGGACCAGATGCCATGATCTTAGCTTTCTGAATGCAGAGTTTTAAGCCAAATGTTTCACTCTTCTCTTTCACTTTCATCAAGAGGCTCTTTAGTTCTTCTTCACTTTCTGCCATAAGGGTGGTGTCATCTGTGTATCTGAGATTATTGACATTTCTCCCGGTCATCTTGATTTCAGCTTGTTCTTTATTCAGTCCATCATTTCTCATTATGTAATCTGCATTTAAGTTAAACAAGCAGGGTAACAATCTACAGCCTTGATATACTACTTTCCCAATTTGGAATCAGTCTGTTTTTCCATGTCCAATTCTAACTGTTGCTTCTTTACCTGCATATAGTTTTCTCAGGATGTGCGGTCTGGTATTCCCATCTCTTGGAGAATTTTCCACACTTTGTTGTGATCCAAGTAGTCAAAGGCTTTGGCATAGTCAATAAAGCGGAGACAGATATTTTTCTGGAACTCTCTTACTTTTTCAGTGATTGAATGGATGTTGGTAATTTGATCTGTGCTTCCTCTTCCTTTTGTAAAAACAGCTTGAACATCTGGAAGTTCATGGTTCATGTAATGTTCAAGCCTGGCTAGGAGAATTCTGAGTACTACTTTACTAGTATGTGGGATGAGTGCAATTGTGCAGCAGTTTGAACATTCTTTAGCATTGTCTTTCTTTGGGATTGTAATGAAAAGTGACCTTTTTCAGTCTTGTGGCCACTGCTGAGTTACAAATTTGCTGGCATATTGAGTGCAGTGCTTTCACAGCATCATCTTTTAAGAGAGCTCTTGTTTTTCCCATTCCATCATTTTCCTCTATTTCTTTGCATTGATTACTGAGGAAGGCTTTCTTATCTCTCCTTCGTATTCTTTGGAACTCTGCATTCAAATGGGTACATCTTTCCTCTTTTTCTTTGCCTTTCACTTCTCTCCTTTTTTTTTTTTTTTTTTGCCTCCTCAGACAACCATTTTGCCTTTCTTCATTTCTTTTTCTTGCGTATGGTCTTGATCACTGCCTCCTGTGCACAAACCTCTGTCCATAGTTCTTCAGGCACTGTCTATCAAATCTAATTGCTTGAATCTATTGAACCTGTTTGTCACTTCCCCTGTATAATCATAATGGATTTGATTTAGGTCATACCTGAATGGTCTAGTGGTTTTCCTCACTTTCTTCAATTTAAGTCTGAATTTGGCAATAGGAATTTCATGATCTGAGCCACAGTCTGCTCCCAGTCTTATTTTTGCTGACTATGTAGAGCTTCTCCATCTTTGGCTGCAAAGAATATAATCAATGTGATTTCCGTATTGACCATCTGATGATGTCCATGTGTACAGTCTTCTCTTCTTTGGTAGCTCACGTGGTAAAGAGTCTCCCTGCAATGCTGGACACCTAGTTTCAATCCCTGGGCCAGGAAGGTCTGCTGGAGAAAGAAATGGCAACTGACTGCCGTGTTTTTATCTGGAAAATCTCATGGATGGAGGAGCTGTGCTGGCTACCATTCATGGTGTTGCAAAGAGTTGGATATGAGTGAGTGACTAACATTTTCACTTTAGACTCTAAGTATCCTCACTAAAAATTCCTGAGCTGTGTCTTTCTCCTTTGATCACAATTTCTTGGTTAAGAACAACGCCATGGAATAAGTTACCAATGCTCTTAGTAGGCCACCTGTTCTCCATATTTCTCCCATTTCCTTTGTGGTCATCTTCCTTCTTATTGGGTTTACCTTGTGGCTCAGCTGTTAAAGAAACTACCTATAATTTTGGATACCTTGATTTGATTCCTGGGTTGGAAAGATCACCTGAAGAAGGGAAAGTCTACCCACTCCAGTATTCTTGCCTGGAGAATTCCATGAACTGTACTGTCCATGGGGTCGCAAAGAGTTGGTCACTACTGAGTGACTTTCACTTTCTTCCTTCTTATTGATAACTCATCTCCAGTGTCATTTCTTACTCCCAGTCTACCTTTCCTTCACCATCAGTACATGCAGGTTCTGGTCATTTTGCATTGCTAAGGAATTAGGTCTTGTCCCAAATACTTTAAACACGTTTCCCATTGCTGCTCCAATGTAAAATCAGCTGCCATTATCTGAGTAGGCAGCAGAATGGAGACCAGGGCTATCAATATAGTCATTCAGGCTTTTTTTCCTCCCCCTCATATCCCTAGTCTTAGTCCATTCTAGGTGCTCCAATAGAACACCATTGACTGGGTGTCTTATAAACAACATAAATTTATTTATCATAATTCTAAAGGCTAGAAAGTCCAAGATCAGTGCACACTCATTTGGTGTCCAGTGAGGGTTTGATTTCTGATTTATAGGTTCATTTTATTTTGTGACCTCGCATGGTGGAAGAGAATTGGAGAGGTATATGTTTTATGAAAGGGTTCATCCCGTTCATAAGGGCCCCACTGTCATGATCTAACCACCTTTCAAAGGCCCCACTTCCATGTACTTTCACATTGAGGGTTACATTTTGATATATGGATTATTTTTCAGGGAGGAAAGGCACATCCATTCAATCTGTAGCACATCCCCAAGGTCCACCATCCACACTGAAGTCAATGTGAGCAAATACCCTAGAATTGGTCTGTGCACAACATGGATGGAAATCCTTGTGGTACAGCAATCCTGGTGGAGTCATCCTCAGTGTCTCTGGTTGGTGTATTCTAAAGGAAATATTTTACCCTACTCCATTTTGGAGAACAACTGAGACCTCTTAGAAGCCCCCCTATGGGGATTATGTGCAAGCTGATGTTATAAGTTTCTCATTTGACAGGCTTTCCCCAACTTAAACATGACTTTTTGCTCTCAAAGTTATGTAACTCAATCCTCTGAAAATGGAGCACACCTTTTTTTGGTAAAGAAATGCTCATGCTAAAGGAAGTAGTTTGATTCTCTGCTCCATTGGTTTATCTTGTGCTCCCCACACACCAGGGCCTGCTAAGTATGAGACACTTTGGTGATATGATGTCAGGAAATTTCTGTCAGCCATGAGAAAACTTGTGGTAAAGGAGCAATGGAATGGCCAGAGACAACCTGGGCTGGATCCAAGGGGTGAGGAGATAAGGTCTGCAGGTTCCTGCTTTGTTGCAACTTCAGATTGCTGAAGTTACCTCCACTGAGGCTCTGAGGAGAGCCAAGTTTGTTTCTAAATCCACGGGTGTCTTGCTGGTGATTTTGAACCTAATCTCTTGGTCTCTCTAGTCTTCATTAGTACAAAAGAACTAGTGAAGTTATCTAANCCAAGGGGTGAGGAGATAAGGTCTGCAGGTTCCTGCTTTGTTGCAACTTCAGATTGCTGAAGTTACCTCCACTGAGGCTCTGAGGAGAGCCAAGTTTGTTTCTAAATCCACGGGTGTCTTGCTGGTGATTTTGAACCTAATCTCTTGGTCTCTCTAGTCTTCATTAGTACAAAAGAACTAGTGAAGTTATCTAATAACACATCTGGTATCTGTTATGTTTCCATGAAGGACTTTAAGGGTATCTTCAATGTACTGCAGGCAGTTATATTACCACACTCATGCCCACATCCCTTGGAGTGGCTCACCACAGAAGCACATAGCACATATTCAGTGTGGTTCCTGTGTTCCCTGCTGAGACACATATATACCCTGGAATTTCTGTTTCCTTCCCTTATGGCTTCGTCCAAAAGATTAATTATTTAGCTGGAAATTTCAGGGGAATATAGAAGAAACACTGGGTTTAGAGATTGGATTGTTTTTTGTCCTCTGTCACTTCATTTCTTCCTTGCCCAAGTACTAGCTAGAGAGCAAGAAAGCTAGAGTCCTTGCTTATTACCTTGCTTGTGAAATGACAGACAAGACCTCACATCACAGTCACTCAAGAAATGCCAATCTCTGTAAATAACTCAGGTTCTGCAACAAAAACTGAGGAGGTTAATTCAGACTTAAAGAAATCCAAATAAAGCAAAAAAAAAAAAAAAAGTGATTCTGTAACTCATAATAATGGTTTTTTTAAGGAGAAAGAGGAAGTTGTGATGGGCATGGATGATTGTTATGGATAGACTTCTAGAGTGGCTGGGAAAGCTGTTTTCTTTTTGTTGTTGTTTCTTTGTTTGTTTGTTATTTAGGTGGCAATTACAAGGAATTTCTACACTTTCCCTGTATTTTATTTTATTAAAAAAAGTTTCAAAATAAATAAAAAATAATTTTGAGAACAAGTGTTTGAGAGTTTGAAGGACCACTAGAAGAATAGAAAAATCACAAAAATTAAGAAAAGAAAAAATATAAAGAAAGAGAGGGTAGTTCAAAGTATAAATTGCTACAGACAGATCCAAGGTAAGCATCTTATATGTTGCAATGAAGCAAATCTGGGTGACATTAGCAATAGTAGTTTTACTGAAGAGCAGCTGGGATTTTAGCCAGAGATGAAAATGTGGAATTGGAAATTCTAGAAATTTCTTGCAAGTATTTTGTCTCTGAAGAAGGAGGTGGAGATAGTGTTTTCTTTTAAATAATTCAACAAATTTCTTGGTTCATTTTGTTCAGTTTTACTCCACATGCTGTAAAAATTTGGCAATTTATGTTAGTTTCTTTAAGTAATTATTAATTTTGTGAACAATTTAGAATAAAGTAGACAAGAAACTTGACTCTAAGAAATTCGAATCAGAAGTGATTGAAAATATTAACATAATATATGACATGGAGCATATTCTTCATCTTTTACATGTTTTCCCTTTTATTTGCTAATATGCTTTGGTCACGTGTTTTTCTGATAAAGTCACATAGACATACACCATGAAAATTTCATAAGTTAACAGGAAGAGCCAAGCTCAAGGAACGTATTTAAGAAGAGAGAGTATATGGCAATATTCAGGATAATCTCTTCCCCAAAAAGTGTTTAAGAAGTGTTTAAGATACTTGATATCAGCTTGTTCCTTGCANCCAGGTCTGCAGGCTCCTGCTTTGTTGCAACTTCACATTGCTAAGTTACCTCCACTGAGGCTCTGAGGAGAGCCAAGTTTGTTTCTAAATCCATGGGTATCTTTCTGGTGATTTTGAACCTAATCTCTTGGTCTCTCTAGTCTTCACTAGTACAAAAGAACTAGTGAAGTTATCTAATAACACATCTGGTATCTGTTATGTTTCCATGAAGGACTTTAAGGGTATATTCAGTGTACTGCAGGCAGTTATATTACCACACTCATGCCCACATCCCTTGGAGTGGCTCAGCACAGAAGCACACAGCACATATTCAGTGTGATTCCTGTGTTCCCTGCTGAGACACATATATACCCTGGAATTTCTCTGTTTCCTTCCCTTATGGCTTCGTCCAAAAGATTAATCATTTAGCTGGAAATTTCAGGGGAATATAGAAGAAACACTGGGTTTAGAGATTGGATTGTTTTTCGTCCTCTGTCACTTCATTTCTTCCTTGCCCAAGTACTAGCTAGAGAGCAAGGAAGCTAGAGTCCTTGCTTATTACCTTGCTTGTGAAATGACAGACAAGACCTCACATCATAGTCACTCAAGAAATGCCAATCTCTGTAAATAACCCAGGTTCTGCAACAAAAACTGAGGAGGTTAATTCAGACTTAAGGGAATCCAAATAAAGCAAAAAAAAAAAAAAAAAAGTGATTCTGTAACTCATAATAATGGTTATTTTTAAGGGGAAAGAGGAAGTTGTGATGGGCATGGATGATTGTTATGGATAGACTTCTAGAGTGGCTGGGAAAGCTGTGTTTTTTTTGTTGTTGTTTCTTTGTTTGTTTGTTTGTTACTTAGGTGGCAATTACAAGGAATTTCTATACTTTCCCTGTATTTTATTTTATTAAAAAAAAGTTTCAAAATAAATAAAAAATAATTTTGAGAACAAGTGTTTGAGAGTTTGAAGGACCACTAGAAGAATAGAAAAATCACAAAAATTAAGAAAAGAAAAAATATAAAGAAAGAGGGGTAGTTCAAAGTATAAATTGCTACAGACAGATCCAAGGTAAGCATCTTATATGTTGCAGTGAAGCAAATCTGGGTGACATGAGCAATAGTAGTTTTACTGAAGAGCAGCTGGGATTTTAGCCAGAGATGAAAATGTGGAATTGGAAATTCTAGAAATTTCTTGCAAGTATTTTGTCTCTGAAGAAGGAGGTGGAGATTGTGTTTTCTTTTAAATAATTCAAGAAATCTCTTGGTTCATTTTGTTCAGTTTTACTCCACATGCTGTAAAAATTTGGCAATTTATGTTAGCTTCTTTAAGTAATTATTAATTTTGTGAACAATTTAGCATAAAGTAGACAAGAAACTTGACTCTAAGAAATTCGAATCAGAAGTGATTGAAAATATTAACATAATATATGACATGGAGCATATTCTTCATCTTTTACATGTTTTCCCTTTTATTTGCTAATATGCTTTGGTCACATGTTTTTCTGATAAAGTCACATAGACATACACCATGAAAATTTCATAAGTTAACAGGAAGAGCCAAGCTCAAGGAACGTATTTAAGAAGAGAGAGTATATGGCTATATTCAGCATAATCTCTTCCCCAAAAAGTGTTTAAGAAGTGTTTAAGATACTTGATATCAGCTTGTTCTTTGCAGTTGAGTGATCCCCAGAAATTTGCATCTGTTTCTCTATTCACAGGCCGCAGTGGCAATACATACTTCATATCCAAATTTTCACTGCTGTTATTGTTCAGTTGCTTTATCATCTCAGAGGCTTTGAGAAAACATGAACTACAGCACACCCTGCATCCCTGTTCTTCACTATCTCCCAGAGTTTGCTCAAACTCATGTCCGTTGAGTCAGTGATGCTAAATTACCAATTCATCATCTGCAGCTTCCTTCTCTTGCCATACTCTTTTCCCAATTGTGATCCCAGTCCATTGTTTCATGTTCAGTTCTAACTGTTGCTTCTTGATGCACATACAGTTTTCTCAGGAGACAAATACAATGGTCTGGTATTCCTATCTCTTTCAAAATTATCCACAGTTTGTTGTGATCCACACAGTCAAAGGCTTTAGCATAGTCACTGAAGTAGATGCTTTTGTGGAATACCCTTGTTTTTTCTAAGATCCAACAGATACTGCCAATTTGATCTTTGGCTCCTCTGCCTTTTCTAAATCCAGCTCGTACATCTGGAAGTTTGCAGTTCACGTATTGTTGAAATTTAACTTGAAGGATTTTGAGCATAACCTTACTAGCATGTGAAATGAGTGCAATTGTGCAATAGTTTGAACATTCTTTGACAGTGTCTTTCTTTGGGCTTGGAAAGAAAACTGATCTCTTCCAATCCTGTGGCCACTGATGAGTTTTCCAAATTTGGTAGCATATTGAATTCAGCACTTTAACAGCATTATCTTTTAGGATTTGAAATAACTCAGCTGGAATTCATCACCTCCACTGTCTTCATTGGTAGTAATTCTTCCTAAGGTCCACTTGACTTCACACTCCAGGATATCCGGCTCTAGGTGAGTGATCACACCATCTTGGTTATCTGGGTCATTAAGACCTTTCTGTTTGTTTGTTTAGTTCTTCTGTGTATTTTTGCCACTACTTCTTAATCTCTTCTGATTCTGGTAGATCCTTGTTATTGCTGTCCTTTACTGTGTCCATGTTTGCAGCAAGTATTTCCTTGGTAGCTTCAATTTTCTTGAAGAGATCTCTAGTCTTTCCCGTTCTATTGTTTTCCTCTGTTTCTTTGCATTGTTTACTTAGTGCTTTCTTATCTCTCCTTGNGAACATAAACAGTGACCCTTTTCTGAATTTCCCCATCAAAACCACTCTGTCCTTTCCACAAGCTGTTGCTTATGCACTTTCCTGTCAGCAAGAATTACTTTTACCAAATACATCAGGTAAGTTCAGCTAACAAGGTCCATGATCATCTTAATCTGAAGAAGAAATGTTTTTGGCAGTGTATGAATAAATATAATTTGGCAAAAAGGAATTTTGGAGGCTTCAAATCATACTACTTTTATGACTGTGGTAATTTGGCTCTGAAATTTGCCACTCTCCATCTGAACAAATCAGAACACCAGAGAAGCTTTCTAACTTAGCTCAATTCTTACATCTATTGAAAATAGCCCCTGAATTATTTAACTCACAATGATCCTGCCTGAGAGATTGCAAAGACAAATTTAGTGGTAAATAGCATACACTTCATATGTTAAAGAGGACCTCATGTTTCACTGAGTTTGAAGATTAAGGTTTTGTTTGCTTATTTACAGTTTTCCATCCATGTTGGACACTGAGAGTATTTTTCATATATAACTCCTCATAACTAGGAGCCATTTTTCCCTGCCCTGTGCTCATGTTTTCAATGGGATCATTTAATGTATAGAAAGTACATTCTAAGTTCTCAAAGGCATCTTGGTTTGCAGAAGGCTGAAGACTGGCTTCAGGGTTTGCAAATATGAAGGAGAGTGTTTCACCTCAGTATCCCTGAATCTCAGCCAACTTGGGTTAATAGTGCCCAAAAGTCATTTTCTCGCCTACTCACATGGTTGGAAGGGGATGATGTGATGGCGGCAGTTTCAGACATCCACCTCCCAGATGAGCATTGCCATATGGACGCAGAGCTGGAAGGGAAAATATGATGAGTTTGGAGGCAGCGGATATGAATGGGTAAGGAAGCAATTTGAGCCAGGATGCCAGGAAGAGCAGGGCACAAATGAGGGAAAATCGTTTAGAGAAAACAGCTTATGGCTTGAGATCAGGATACCTGAGATTTTCTGGCTGTACCTCGTTTCAGCTAAGTGACCTTGGAGAAGCTATTTATTCTGTTTAGGTGTCTGTATGTGTATGTGTGTAACAAATGAATTTAGCTATTTATCTCTACAGTTTCTTACAGCATCAGACTTCTGAGGGAAAGAATTATTGAGCAATATTTTATTATCAAATAATTATACTTTGTAAATCAGTAAAAGAATCTGCACCTCAGTTTTACTCGTTTATATGAGTAGAAGGTATTCATGGATGCTTTACAAGTTCCTTGAGACAATTCAATCACTAGTAATAATACATGTGCATCATAAGATATATGTGCATTATAACTCACTTTACATATGCTCACATATAATCTTCTCAAGAATCTTATGTAGTATTATTACTCCTTTTTTGTGAATGAGAAAATTAAAGGTCAGAGAATATAGCACTTTATAATGTCACATAGCAGATAAGAATCCAGGATTTTCTGACATGAAGGCCAAAGTCTTTCATTATGAAACAATATTAATGATTCCATCACATGGGTAAATTCCATAACAGACATGAAATGTGTCCAGTCTCTCTTCTTTATAGAGCTTAAGAATTACCATGGAATCAACACACATCCAGCACATATTTAACATCAACATGAATAACATTAAGGGTATAATCAATACACATGAAAAAATCAATAAAACATAATAATACAAAGATTATTAATTGGCAATAAGTGCCATTGATAACCAAAATTTGGGGAGATGTAAGTACTTACTGTGTGTTGAACACCCTGCTATATATATCTGCTTCTCTAATTAGTATTATAAATATGATTTAGTACTATAAATATGATTCTTCAAATTAGACACACACATTCACATCCCAAATTTTGTGTTAAACAGTATTATCATTTTCCACATGATAGAATTATAGTTCAGAATAGTGAACTGTCTTGCATAGGACTCACAAAGTCAAAAAGCCAGGATTTAAGTTACAATTAATAAATGGTGCAGTTCTTGATTTTTTCAAAGGCCAGTTATATTGGAATATCTTCATAAAAAACTTGAAGGCCATGATGGTGGGGTAGGGGGGGCTTTCCATGTTGAAGCAATGGTGTGAGGAAATGCACAGAAGTTAGAATTAATCTTGGGGAGAAAAATCCAGATATCACTTGCCATTCAGAAAACTTATATATAGAAAATTGTGAATGATACAAAGGGGATCATTCCAAAGAAAACTGAATTAGTTATAAATTTTAAAATAAAAACATAGACAGGATCTGTATGTCAAAAACTACAACATGCTAATAAATTAAGTATTAAAATGCTTAAAGAGAGGATAAAAGATTTAACATGGAAAAGTGATCAGTTCTCCCAAAATTAACCTATATTTTCAATGTGCTTTCAAGTAGAATCCTGGGAAGAGTTTTTGTAGACATAGACAAACTGATATAAATTTATGTAGAAAGACATAGGCCCTAGTGGAAAAAATGGATACAATAGAAAGAATTACTCTTTGCTATATTTTCTTAATATGTTGCTGCTGTTTTTGTAGCTCAGTCATGTTTGACTCTGCAACCCAGTGGAGTGTAGCCTGCTGAGTTTCTCAGACTGAAATTCTCTAGGCAGGAATACTGGAGTGGGTAGCCATTCCCTTCTCCAGGGGATCTGTCTGAAGCATGGATTGAACCCATGTCTCATGTATTGCAAGCAGATTCTTTACCATCTGAGCCACCAAGGAAGCCCACTATATATAAATACATATATAAGAACTTGATATGAACTTGATACTTAAAAATTAACTCAAAATCAGTCACTAACTTAGGTGTAAGCATACAAGTATAAAACTTTTAGAACAAATCATTAGAAAATCAGAACAGTGTAGGAGTTCCTAGATTTAAGTCCAAAAGGCATGATCAGTAAAATGAAAAAATAGATAAGTTGGACCTCATCAAAATTAAAATCATTTGATCTGCAAAAGATATTGATAAGAGGAAGCGAGATCAAGCTACAAAATAGAAAAAAAGAAAAGAAAAGAATAGGACATTTCAAGGCAAAAAAAAGAAAATTTCATTATAAAATGAGCAAAAGATATGCTGTTGCATACAGAGGGTATACAGATGAGAAAAGAACATGAAATGATATTCAACATCCCACTAGCCACTAGGGAAATGAAATTAAAACAAGAATGAGGTATCACTACATAGTTATTAGAATGTTTTAAAAAATTACTGACATCCGCAAATTAAGGTGAGAATGTGAATAAACGCGATTACTCCACTTTCTCAATCATGAGCACAATGCTAGTGAATATATGAAAAGGTCCAGCCATTCTGAAGAACAGTATGACACTTTCTCATAATGCTAAACATGTAATTACCACATACCCCAACTACCCTTAGCCATTTATTCCAGAGAAATAGAAATACATGCTCAATGAAAGAATCTGTATAGAAATATTTATACTAGCTTTATTCTTAATAGCCGTAAACTGGATATTATCCAAATATTCTTCCCTGGGTGAATGATTAAATGAATTTGTAGTTTCATGTCACCAAGTATTACACAGGAATAATTTTTTAATGTACTGATACAAATAATTTGATGAGTTTATAGATAATTATGCTGAAAGAGAAAAACATTCTGAAAGATTACTTATCAAATATTATTTATCATATGGTTCCATTTTTTAATATTCTTAAAATGACACCTTATAAAGATGGAGAACAGTTATAGTAGCCAGAGGTTAAGGAAGGGAGCAGTGAGGAAGCTGAGTGTGGCTATAAAAGGATACAGGAGTGATTCTTGTGGATGATGTGTTCTGTATTTTGACTGTGGTGATATTACATGAACCTATGCATTTGGTTAGAATGGCATAGAGCTAAATACACACACACACAAACACGCACACACACACACACACACACACACAAATAGGAGTTTATATGAAACTGGTCAAATTTAATCAAGGTCAAAAGAATATATCCATATCAGTTTTCTGGCTTTGATATTGTACTATGACAATGGAAGAGGTCACCATGAGGTTACTGGGCAAAAGGTATACACAATTTCTCTGTATTGTTTTTACAAGTAAAAAGTATTCTGTAATCATCTCAAAACAGAAAAGTTTAAGTTATAAAATAAAAATGAAGCTTTGAAAAACGTAAAAGGGTCTTGAAAACATTCAAGTGTGGTGTGTATAAAATTTGGGAGCTTTAGCAAGCAAAATCCATTTTGTAGAAGTGATATGAGGACCAAAGCCATTAAATCTCATGTTCATGTAGAGATTTTGTGACAACATATCCTCACTTTTGCGCTTCCATTCTTTCCACTCAAAGAAAAGTTGTCATACTTATCTGTAGAGTCCTCCTCTCTCCAAGCTCTTTGATCCCACAGGTACGAGACTACCTGGACTGATCCTACTCTCTTGCCATAGAATTGATTGAAAACATTATTTTTGTGTTAATCCATGCATTTTTTGTCAAGTTTATCAATTTTTCTGTCCTTTTCTATCCCAAAACAGGGAAGAGTGGAAGAATTTCCTGCTGTGAAATAGAGCATGTTTTTCCTAATTGTTAAGGAGCTCTTCTTCATGTTTCTATATAGACCAGCAATAACATATCACCTTTCCTGTCTTATTGCAAAAATGGGCCTTGGGAGAGTTGCATGTACATATATGTTATATATTACAAATGCTATATATTACAATTGATTACACCAAAACAACTATTAGGCTTTAAAAGGAATAATGTTTTAAGCCTACTCAACTAAAATACTATAGTCTATGCACAGTCAAACTTCTCTGAGGAGATTAGATAGAAAGCATTTTAATTTATCCATTCTGGAGCATGGTGCCAAGAGTGCTTCAAAGATAGAAACAAAGAAATTGCTAAGTTCACCGTTTTGTTTTTTTAATCCATCAACAGCAGTGTCCCTTGCTTTGGAAAAATAAGGAAGAGCATCGTGCTGCATCCAGCTCACTCAGTAACAGATGGAAGGACCTCCTCTAATCAAGTTCCTAAATGACTCTCATTTACATATATTTTAGGTTTAGAGAATTTATGTTCAGGTGTCCCCTTTCTTTATTTTATCAGAGACTCCTTTAGACAGAGTCCTCACAACAGAGCTCTATGTTACCCAGATTTCCGCATGTCCCAAAATCAGCTTGTGGATACTGTTACTTCTATAAATATGAATGCCTAATATAATTCTTNCTCATTTACATATATTTTAGGTTTAGAGAATTTATGTTCAGGTGTCCTCTTTCTTTATTTTATCAGAGACTCCTTTAGACAGAGTCCTCACAACAGAGCTCTATGTTACCCAGATTTCCGCATGTCCCAAAATCAGCTTGTGGATACTGTTACTTCTATAAATATGAATGCCTAATATAATTCTTTATTTGACATGGAAAACTTTATAAAAGTGAATTATACCAAGTGTTCCATAGTTGAATAGGAATCACACCCTAATCAGTTTACTTAGTAAGACCATTTTTTTAGTTCAGTTGGCTAGAACATATCAGACTGCTATGCATATGATTTCTAAATTAATATTACTCTTCTGAGGTCCTGCAATAAGTGAGGCAAAAAAGGCTGAGACTGGGAATCAGATGCACAAATACCTTTAAGGAGGATTTGACATGTCACATGCATAGTCTGCCAATTTAGATGGAAGAAAGAGTTGAAAATAATTAAAGTTGAAGCAAATGATATACGGAGTCTGCACTATTAAAATATTTGTAGAGCTATTTGAATGGAATAGTAATAGCTATCTGTAATTGAGGATCTTCTAAGGAATATGGTAGAAATTTGAGAGTCTCAGTGATACTTTATAGAGGAACTTTGCTAAGAAAAATGACACCTGACTTCAATATTTTCTATTAACTAAGTAACTTAAAATAATATATCTGTTGTTGTTTACTCAGTAAGTTGTGTTCAATTCTTTTGTGACCCCATGGATCTTAGCCTCCCGGGCTCCTCTGTCTATGAGATTTCCCAGGAAAGAATATTGGAATGGGCTGTCATTTTCTTAATCCAGAAAATAATATATTAACAATTATTTGTTATTGTCATTCTTTATTAGTAAGCATTGTCAAAGATTACCGTAGGAAGCTATCACATTTGTTCCTATAAAGAAAATTCGAACCCTTACTTTCTATGGCAGGCAGTATCCTACCCGACACCACTCTGCCCCATTTCTCCCTGACAGAGTGTGGATTTGACCTTCTTGGTGTCCAAGTACAATCACCCTTTCTCATTTCTTATTGCTGGCCTACTTTATTAACAATACAGGACAGCACTGATATTGTTTTCTGTGATCTCAAACTCTCAATAACTAATATTGTGGCTAGACTGGCCCTTGTGACTCTTACTATGTTTGCAAGATACCCTTCAGTGGCAACTATCAGGAACAAATAAAAGTTTACTACTTGCAAGACCTAGGATTTACATAACACACCTGTGCCACATAAAGAAGTCATGGTGGGAGAGAGAGAGCACATGGGCCTTGGGTTCTGCCTTGACTGGGGTCAAAGGTAGGGGCCTAAGATCTCATAGGTTTACTCTTTATTGATGAATTTAAAACACAATAACAGGAATTTAAAGCATGGAAAGAGAAAAGCAAATGGCCCAAAAGGTCAGTTATTGAAATCTTCCAACATTTCTAAGACAAAGGAGCCTCAGTTGGGAAAGTTGGCCTGGCTGTTTATCTATGCATATGGCTGGCACTGTGTTTACTCCAGCTCTTTGAAGCAGATGCTTCTTTGAAATGAATGTCTCAGCAGTCAAAGCTTAAATCAGGCACTTGCATTATCAAAAAAAGAGAGAGAACAAGCAAACAAACAAACAAAACAAAACAATTCTGTCAACCAGGGTTTACTTTATAGATATACTTCCTGAAACATCCACAGTAATTTTCCTTCTAAGTATACATTGTGTATATGTGCTAAGTCACTTCAGTAATATTGGACTCTTTGAAACTATATGGACTGTACTCCACTAGGGTCCTCTGCCCATAAGGTTCACCAGGCAAGAATAACTGGAGTGGATTGCCATACCCTCCTCTTACATTACCTGTATTGGCAGACAGGTTCTTTACTACTACAGACACCTGGGAATCCTAACATGGGAGACAAGTGTAGCAATTTCAAATTATGTGGAGTTTTACTTATTTGTGGGGGAAAAAATAGTGAGAAGAAACGAGAAGATAGTAATGCTTTCACTGTTATATGTAGTTTGTCACATACAGACTTTCCAAATTTTCCAAATTTTCAACTGATAGAGGCACACTGTGGGGCAGAATGTTCTGATTATGGCCTTCTAGAATGGCAGGCTGGGGTGTTCACAGGTGTTAATAAGAGCATCTAAAGAGGAGAGAATTCTAAGGTGGAGTTTCATAGCTAGTTTTCCACATGCATGACGGGAACTATGGTGAATTTTAGAAAGGTCTTTGAGATACATTTACATATTTTTTTTTTTTGCATTTCACAGTTCAGTTCAGTTCACTTACTCAGTCGTGTCCAGCTCTTTGAGAAACCATGAATTGCAGCATGCCAGGCCTCCCTGTCCATCACCAACNCTGGTATTCCCATCTCTTTCAGAATTTTCCACAGTTTATTGTGATCCACATAGTCAAAGGCTTTGGAATTGTCAGTAAAGCAGAAATAAATGTTTTTCTGGAACTCTCTTGCCTTTTCAATGATCAAGCAGAGTGCATTCCACAATCTTCCTCAAACACCAGCCCTGGGTTGTCTTACTGAAGGACATCTTGAAGAATGCTGCTCATTCTACAATTTTATACCAGGATTATAGATTCTCAGAAGAATTTACACTAAATGAGGTTTTCCACTTTTAGTTTTTTATGATTCTGAATAGACACCCAAATCTAGAAGATGTATTTGAACAGTTATATCTGTCCACATAAGCATGTGTAAAAGCCATGTTCATGTCATGCTTGTTCTTCATTAGATCTCCATTGCCAAGGGCATGAGAAAAAATATGCTTTAATGACTGTCAAATAACAAAAAAAGTAGGTCTTTCTTTAAATGATCATATACAAATCATCTAGTACATCTATACTTTTGAGTTATAATAATTACTTTAATAACATTTTAATTTCAGATATAAGACTACTCAGAGTTCTAAGAACAAAAATCCCTTATCTTGCAGAGGAAAGACTTTTATAAGAAATGTGTGCATATGTTAGCTTAGTTAATAACAAATATTTTAAATTTTTATTGAAATATAGTTGATGTAAATATTTCTAATATAAAATGATTCATTTATACATAAATATAACTATATATTTCTAGATTATTTTTCATTATAGGTTATTACAAGATATTGAAAATAGTTTCATGTGCTATATACTAAGTCTCTGCTGTTTATCTATTTATGTAGAATACAATGCATCTACAATCACAAGCTTCTAATTTTGTCCTTTCAATTTCCCCTTTGGTAACCAGAAATTTGTTTTCCATGTCAGAGAGTTTATTTCTGTCTTATAAATTTGTATCTTCTTTTCTAAATTCAATACATAAGTGATATCATATATTTATCTTTCTCTGAATTACTCAGTATAAGAATCTTTAGATCCATCCATGTTGCTTCAAATTGCATTATTTCATTTTTTTGTGACTGAGAAATATTTCATTTATAAATGTATCACAGTTCTTAACCTAGATGTCTGTCAATGGATACTTAGGTTGCTTCCATATCTTAACTACTGTAAACAGTGCCTCTATGAACATTGAGGTGAATGTATCATTTTTAATTAGAGGTATATTCCTGGTGGCTTAGACAGTAAAGCATCTGCCCTCAATACAGGAGACCTGGGTTTGATCCCAGGGTTGGAAAGATCCCTTGGAGAAGGAAATGGCAACCCACTCCAGTATGGTTGCTTTATTTTCCATATTTCTGCCCAGGATTGGGATTTCTGGGTCTTTTGGAGCTCCCCCTTTTTTATTCACATCATCTTCAGTATTTATTATTTTAGACTTTTTGGTGATGGCTATTGAGCAAATTTATCTTGAGGTTCATCAATATGCTGTTAGTATATTCCTCCATTGATTTGATAGCTGATTGTTTGTCCATTCACCTAATGATGCACATTTGAATTATTTTCAAGTTGGGACTATCGTGCATAAAGCTGCTGTGAAAATTAGAATGCAAAAAATTTATAGACTGTAGCCATAAATGCTTTATTTGGGAAAATACTTGAGTGAAATGACTATGGCTTTGCTAAGTTCATTCTTAAGTTTTAGTAATTTTTTTTCCCCATAATTTAAGGATTAGAAATGAGAATGATAGTGATCTCCTTTAAAAGGTCCCATACATGCACTGCTGCACTCAGTGCCCCCAACCCTGCAGCAGGCCACTGCCGACCCACACCTCCATCAGAGACTCCTGGACACGCACAGGCAAGTCTGGATCAGTCTCTTGTGGGGTCACTGCTCCTTTCTCCTAGGTCCTGGTGTGTACAATGTTCTGTTTGTGTCCTCCAAGAGTCTGTATCCCCAGTCCTGTGTGAGTTCTGGCAGCTCTATGGTAGGGTTAATGGTGACTGCTTCCAAAAGGGTTTATGCCATACCCAGATCTGCTGCACCCAGAGCCCCTACCTCTGCAGCAGTTCACTGCTGACCAGTACCTCCTCAAGAGGTACACTCAAACACAGATCTGTCTCAGTCTCTGTGGGGTCTCTGGATCCTGATGAGCAAAAGTTATGTTTGAACACTCTGAGCATCTCTAGCCAGCATGGGATTTGCTTCTAAACATGATTTCTCCCTTCCTACCATCTTGTTGAGGCTTCTCCTTTAGTCTTGTACATGGGGTATCTCTTCAAAATCACTCCAGCCATGCAGTCCTGCCGTTCAAAAGAAAATTTGATTAAAGATTTACTGAGCATGGCCTGGCCCATCAAAACAAGACCCATTTTTCCCCTCAATCAGTTTCTCCCATTGGAAAGCTTAATAAGATTCTTTTCCTTCTCCATCAGAGGACACACAGACTAAAAACCATGATCAGAGAAAACTAACCAATCTGATCATGGGGACCACAGCCTTGTCTAATTAAATGAAACTGAGCCATGCTGTGTAAGGCCACCCAAGAGGGATGGGTCATGGTGAAGAGTTTTGACAAAACATGGTCCACTGGAGAAGGAAATGGCAAACCACTTCAGTATTCTTGCCTTGAGACCCAATGAGCAGTATGAAAAGATAAGACACTGAACGATGAACTCCCAGGTCAGTAGGTGCCTAATATGCTACTGGAGATTAGTGGAGAAATAACTCCAGGAAGAATGAAGAGACAGAGCCAAACTGAAAACAATGTCCAGTTGTGGACGTGTTTGTTGATGGAAGTAAAGTTTGATGCTGTAAAGAGCAATATTGTATAGGACTGAAAATGTTAGGTCCACGAATCAAGGCAAATTGGAAGTGGTCAAACAGGTGGTGGCAAGAATGAACATCAACATTCTAAGAATCACCTAACTAAAATGGACTGGAATGGGTGAATTTAACTGAGATGACCATTATCTCTACTACTGTGGGGAGGAATGCCTTAGAAGAAATGGAGTAGCCATCATGGTCAACAAAAGAGTCCAAAATTCAGTACTTGGATGCAGTCTCAAAAACAACAGAATGATCTCTGTTTCCAAGGCAAATTATTCAATATCACAGTAACCCAAGCCTATGCCTGGACCAGTAATGCTGAAGAAGCTGAATTTGAGCGGTTCCATGAAGATCTACAAGACCTTCTAGAACTAACACCCTCCAAAAATGTCCTTTTCATTATAGGGGACTGGAATGCAAAAGTAGGAACTCAAAAAATACCTGGAGTAACTGGCAAATTGGGCCTTGGAGAACAGAAAGAAGCAGGGCAACAGCTAATGAAGTTTTGCCAAGAGAATGCACTGGTCATAACAAACACCCTCTTCTAACAACACAAAGGAAGACTGTACATATGGATATCACCAGATGGTCAATACCAAAATCAGATTGATTATATTCTTTTCAACCAAAGATGGAGAAGCTCTATACAGTCAGCAAAAACAACCAGGAGCTGACTGTGGCTCAGATCATGAACTCCTTATTGCCAAATTCAGAGATATATTGAAGAAAGTAGGGAAAACCACTAGACCATTCAGGTATGACCTAAATTCAATCCTTTACAAATATACAGTGGAAGTGACAAAGAGATTCAAGGGACTAGATCTGATAGACAGAGTGCCTGAAGACCTATGGACTGAAGTTCTTCGTATTGTACAAGATGCAGTGAACAAGATCACCCCCAAGAAAAGGAAATGCAAAAAGGAGGAGGCCTTAAAAATAGCTATGAAAAGAAGAAAAATGAAAGGCAAAGGAGAAAAGGAAAGATATACCCATTTGAATGCAGAGTTCCAAAGACTATCAAGGAGAGATAAGAAAAAGTTCCTCAGTGATCAATTCAAACAAATACAGAAAACAATAGGGTGGGAAAGACTAGATATTTCCTCTAGAGAATTAGAGATATTGATGGAATATTTCATGCAAAGATGGGCACAATGAAGGACAGAAATGATATGGACTTAACAGAAGCAGAAGATATTAAGAGGTGACAAGAATACACAGAAGAACTCCACAAAAAAGATCTTCACGACCCAGATAATCACGATGGTGTGATCACACACCTAGAGCCAGACATCCTGGAATGTGAAGTCATGTAGGCCCTAGGAAGCATCACTATGAACAAAGCTAATGGAGGTGATGGAATTCCAGTTAGATCGATTTCAAATACTAAAAGATGATGCTGTGAACATGCTCCACTCAATATGCCAGCAAATTGAGAAAACTCAGTAGTGGCCAGAAAACTGGAAAAAGTCAGTTTTCATTCCAATTCCAAAGAAAGACATTGCCAACAAATGCTCAAACTACCACACAATTGCTCTCATCTCAAACACTAGTAAATTAATGCTCAAAATTCTCCATGCCAGGCTTCAACAGTACATGAACCATGAACTTCCAGATGTTTAAGCTGGATTTAGAAAATGCAGAGGAACCAGAGATCAAACTGCCAACCTCTGTTTGGTCATCGAAAAAGAAAGAAAGTTGCAAAAAAATATTTACTTCTGCTTTATTGACTATGCCAAAATCTTTGACTGTTTGGATCACAACAAACTGTAGAAAATTCTCCAAGAGATGGGAATACCAAACCACCTGGCCTGCCTCCTGAGAAATCTGTATGCAGGTCAAGAAGCAACAGTCAGAACTGGACATGAAACAACAGATTTGTTCCAAATCAGGAAAAGGAGTACATCAAGGCTGTATATTGTCACTCTGGTTATTTAACTTATAGGCAGAGTACATCACGAGAAATACTGGACTGGATGCTGGACTTGATTCCACCTAGAAGCACCAGCTGGAATCAGGTTTGCCAGGAGAAATATCAATAATCTCAGATATGCAGATGACAACACATTTATGGCAAAATGCAAAGAACTAAAGAGCCTCTTGATGAAAGTGAAAGAGAAGAGTGAAAGAGCTGGCTTAAAGCTCAACATTCAGAAAACAAAGATCATGATATCTGGCCCCATCACTTCATGGCAAATAGATGGGGAAACAGTGTCAGACTTTATTTTGGGGGGCTCCAAAATCACTGCAGATGGTGACTGCAGCCATGAAATTAAAAGACACTTACTCCTTGGAAGAAAAGTTATGACCCACGTAGATGGCATATTAAAAAGTAGAGACATTACTCTGCCAACAAAAGGCAATCTAGTCAAAGCTATGATTTTTCCAGAGGTCATGTATGGATGTGAGAGTTGGGCTATAAAGAAAGCTGAACACTGAAGCACTGATGCTTTTGAACTGTGGTGTTGAAGAAGACTCTTGAGTGTCCCTTGGACAGAAAGGAGATCCAACCAGTCCATCGTAAGGAAAATCAGTTCTGAATATTCATTGGAAGGACTGATGCTGAAGCTGAAACTTCAATACTTTGGCCACTGGATGTGAAAAAATACTCATTGGAAAAAACCCTGATGCTGAGAATGACTGAAGGTGGGAAAAGAAGGAGACGACAGAGGATTGAGATGGTTGGATGGCTTCACTGACTTGATGGACATGAGTTTCAGCAAGCTCCAGGAGTTGGTGATGGATGGGGAGGCCTGGCATGTTGCAGTCCATGAGGTCACAGAGTCGGACACAGCTGAGTGACCGAACTGACCTGAACAGAATGCTCAGAAAACTCTTTCTGTCAAGAATGCAAATAATAAGTATTTTATGTTTTGTGGGTAATGTAATACCTTTGTCCCTTATTCTTTTTCATCTTCTTTTTTCTCCTCTTTTTCCTTTTATTTTTTTTCATGTTCTCATCTTTAATAACAAACATTCTTAGCTTAAGGAACAAATAATAAATTGAAAAATAGAGTTTTGATCCACCAATGATAGTTTTTGTGTCGTTGCTGTTTTTCTTTTTTAACCTAGACAAAAATGCCATTTAAAATTAAAGATAGACACATTATTTCCTTTCCAATATGGATAACTATTAATTGTTTCCTTTTCTTATCCTTGCAAAATGGTATGTACAAGTAGTGACAGTGGATCTCCTTGTTTAATTTTTGGTCTTAAGGACAAAACATTCAGTATTTTTCATTGTGCCTTTTATTAGATTGAAGATGTTCCATCAAAAGAAATTTTAAAATATAAGTATGAATGCAAATGATATATTTCCTTCTAACACTGTAATGAGTTATATTTTAAAATTTATTTTTCAATATTTTTATTGTTATATTATAAAGAATCTTGATTATAAAGAACACTGTAAAGAACACTTTACAATATTGTTATATTGTAAACAATACTTGAGTAGAAAATTATTTGCCCAGCCCCAAGTTCATGTTATATTCTTTTGAGAAGTTTATTTTTGCATACAGTAAGTCATCATTTATAGGACAGAAAATATCAATAAAGCCATATTTTCCCAGACAAAATTTTACACATTTTATTCAAGCACTTGAAACATGACCCTTTATTCACCCTAAAATAACTTCCATTTATCAAAAGATCCCTAAAATATCATTAGTACTTTAACTAAAATAAAACAAAAGAAATTAGAAATGCTGTCAATTTTGCAGTCCCTACAAAAGCCATCTCAGTTTAAATGGCCTGGTTGATAAATGTACATGTTGTTTTATCAAATGCTCTACCGTGTTGTTTTATCAAATAGTCTACCAGGCATAGCCTGATGCCATTCCATCCTAATCAATTACTGTGTCATGAAAATATAAGGTTATTTGTTTCAATAATTATCAATTTTATAGATTAATAATGATGTTTTTACCCTCATTCCACTAGACTAAAACGTTAGGCAAGGTCATGCCACCTTGCTGTTTATTTGTGGACAATAACTTTACCTTCTACAACATTTGGTGGAGTCAAACTCATTTTTAGACATAGGTCCCATAAAATGATTGTCTACTCATCTACCCTAGCTACAGTTTTTCCTTTTTCTACTCTCCTAGATGATATGATGTGTTTACCTGTCTACTCACCTCAACTAAACCACACTCATTTTTTTTTCTTTTTGCAATAAGACCTGAAAACAGAGATCTGTATTCTTCATGCCCAGTAGACTGTTTATGAAAATCAGCAATGATGTTTACTCAGCAGTGATTTGTTTTCTTTAATGAATAGTAAACTTTGTCTTAGGAGATGTCAAATTTTCTAAATTTCCAGAGAAATCAGAAAATTTAATTTAATAAGGAAGGCTCATCGACCCCCCAACATACTCAATGACTTTAGTTAGGAAAAACCCTAAATAGTAAGTAAAAATCTATAACCACTAGCAAGATTGTCAGTGACCTTGGACAGAAAACATAGATAAGGTATAAGAATCTGAAAATCAGTGGGACTAAAGTAAACATTGACACAGGACTGGCAAAAAAGTTTTGACCTTGGACCAGGAAGAATAGAGAAGAGCTCTAAATTAAGGACAATAGAAGAAAAAGTAATTGCTTAGGTGGGCTTGTAGCAGAAAGAGAAGGTGGGGCTGAAGTGCAGTGTGGGTTGCAGAGGGAAAAAAATAGATGCTGCTAGCTTTGTATTTCTGTGCCTGTACTTCACTAACTTACATGTGCCATTGTTTACATTGATCAGAGAACTAAACTTCAAAAATTTGTTAAATTTTTTAAACATATGGCATGAAAAGGTTATTTCTTTATTTAATTGTAGTGACATAATGAGGAAGATAAGTTCTCACTGGAAAACAAATTCAACTGTGAGTAGTCACTAACTCTTTACAAACAAACAAACAAAAAATACACTTTGGTTGGAAATGAAATAATTCAATCACAAAAAATTCCTATTCCTTGACAGGTCAATTTGATTTTGCCCCTCAGCCTGACTGTAAGGATATGACTGAAGAGGACACATTTCCAGCAGGATACCCGAAGCTCTAAAACATTTCACACTTTATAACACTAAAAAGGAAATTTGACCAACCGGGAAAAATGCCCTATTGGCAACTTGACAAAATTCTTGGGAGAAAAAAAGCAAACCTATGTGTTCTTTGAGTACTTTATGTAAATGTGTTGATGTATATGCACATGTTGGTGGGAAAATAAATGCAAAAAGATGGAAGTTCCAACGAATGAATATGTTGAATTGCTAAAAGCAACATATTGCAACTTATGTTCTGAGAGCTCTTTGCTCGCTATGAAATCCCCAAGCTGAATGTATCCAGAAGAAATGCAATAAGGTATGGAATAGTTCCAGGTTCAGATGTGAACACAGATACAAACACAGTGAACGTCGAAATGTGTATTTGATGGTGTTGTGCAATGTTGAAAAAATAAACTGGATGTTGTTCATGTTGCTAATGCAAAAACAGAATGAATGCTAAAATGAAGTTATCTGCTGATTTTGGAATCTCATTTATCCCCTGCTGATTCATATCATCTGTTTTGGTTATACACGTGATACAAACATTCGTTTTGTGAAATCCCATTCCTAAGTCTTCAGCGTTACTCCAGCTTTTGAAAATTAGCACTAGTTCAAATACCAGGAGTGTGAGATAATTGATTTCCAGCTGGTTAAGAAAGTATTTTCTGGAGTTGACGCTCTGCGGAAATAAAAGTTTATTTTTTTATTTGTTTATAAAAGAGAAGTGTGCTTCTTTTACCTAATAGGAATAACTATTTGTTTACTGAGGAAAAATATAAATAAATAAAACCCTTTGTCTCTGATCTAAAGAATGTGAAGATACAACTGGAGTAGTCAAGGACTATATCTTTTTATACCATTAAACTAAACTATAAAACCAAACCAAATAATTATCACAATACAAAGCAATGCCTGTTTAGGTGTCAGTCTTAGTACAATTCCATTGCAATAGGAATTTAAGGAAGGAGAATATAATAGATTGGATTTAAAATGAGATTTCCCTAAGGATTTTTATGCTTGAATTATAACATAAGAGGAAATATAGCTAATCTGTAAATATGAGGGAAGTCATTTTTGATAGCGGATCAATCCAAACAGAGAAGAGATAATGATGGACTCAATATGCACAGGAGATTAAGGGGAAAATATCAATTCATCATGTGTCTTCCTTTTGAATTTCATATTTACATATGGGATTCTAGGCCTCTGGAGAAACTCTGGAGTACAGATTAAAGTTGGCTGCTGGAAGATATTTACAACTTCTTTTGCCGGCAGTTGTCCAATTAGATAGTTAAAATCTAGTCTATTTGCTTTGTTTTAGAATTTTATAATAAATTGACCCTTGATAGAATTAAATGAACAGTTTCCTATATAAAATTCATACACTGTACAATTAAGGTTAGAGAATTCATGCTGTGGTGGTGGTTGGCCTAGATAGCCTCTAAATTTAAAGTGTTTTGAGTTTGCAAATTTAATTTTATATTAGCACATTTGTTGTTTTTTAATTAGCTAGAGTATTTCACTGAGTTTTCCAAGTAACTTCTCCTTGATGAACCAGAGAGTGGTATCTGAAGTTCAACATGACAAAAAGGTGTCAGAATTGATTGACAGTTTGATGAAGCCAGATACGAATTTTGGGGAAAAATCATTTGATCCAACATGACATCAATAGAGACAATCTCTATAAAAAGTGCATGCTGTCTAAGCAGTCATCCAATTAATGCTAATTACTTGGTAATTTCCAATCCAGGTAATTTCCAATCTCTGAATATATTCTTACAAATAAAGAAAACACCAAGATTTGTCACCAGGGCAGACTGAGCTGATATAAACAAACACAAAGAAATTTTGAATAAAATATTCAAAGGGATCCCAAATGGATACCAGGACCGAAATGAGATCAGAATTGGGAAATTAAACCTGGTGCACATTTAGGAAGTGAGGTTTTTACACTCATGGATGTCTTGAGACAAAACCTAGGACCATGGCAGGGATAAGAAAGCAATTGCCTAAATATGAAACCATATATGAAGGTGGAACCACAAATATTTGTATGCTCCTGAGTTTTCTGGTTTGCTCATTTTGGTTTTATTCATCCACTGAACAAACAATTTTGGGTGTAATGCATGCTAGACACTGGTACTATAGTGAAAAAAAAAAAGAAGAAGAAGAAAGAAGGTCCCATTTGTGCCCCTGAGATGTGTGTATTCTAGTCATGGAAGAGAGGGAAGCTATGTACATTATCTTGTGATAGATGTCATAGAAAAGATAGACAGAAAAGAGATATAAAGAATATGAGGATTTCCACAAACCTAAATGAAGTCATTTGATATATCTTGATTTTAAAAATGCCTTTAATTAAAGAAGGTTAGTCAAGATCTCAAAGTCATATTTACACACATGCCCAAACAGAAGAAACCAGAATTGCAAAAGTCTTTAGTCAGAATACTTCCAGGAACATTCAGGAGCAGTAAAATTACCACTATGGGTGAAACAGATTGATGAAATATAAGGAAATTAAGTCAGACCACTGATTAAAACTCAGATAATGTGGGCACTTTTAAGAGAGATAGGGGTGTACCTGGGAAGTTTAATTCTTAGGCTATGCTAATCATCCAAGCAGGAGATGATAGTGGATTGGACCAGTCTGGTAAGAGTAGAGGTGAAAAATAGTGGTCCTATTACGGATATTATAAAATGAAATCACTAGGATATGTGAGAGATAGAAGAGTCAAAGTTTGTTTGGTACTAGAAAGATGAGGAAAACTATCAGGAATGCCGCCTTTTTTTTTTTTTTTTTTAGAAAAATTAGATCTTAGTCATAAGATGTCTTAGTCATAAGACATTTTTTAGAAAACTAAGTAGCTATCTGGTAGACAGTTGGATCGGAGAAGGCAATGGCACCCCACTCCAGTACTCTGGCCTGAAAAATCCCATGGATGGAAGAGCCTGTTAGGCTGAAGTCCATGGGATCAGTAAGAGTCAGACACGACTGAGCGTCTTCACTTTCACTTTTCACTTTCATGCATTGGAGAAGGAAATAGCAACCCACTCCAAGAACTTGCCTGGAGAATCCCAGGAAGGGGGGAGCCTGGTAGGCTGCCGTCTCTGGGGTCGCACAGAGTCAGACATGACTGAAGTGGTCTAGCAGCAGCAGCAGCAGCAGCAGCAGACAGTTGGATATATGGGACTGGATTGAAAGGGAGATATCTGTGTTAAAGATGTAAATTTGAAAGTTATCAGTGTATAGATAATATTTAAAGCCATTAGACTAGGTGAAATCACCAAAGAAATAAGTATAGATAGATTCATTGTTGTGAAATCATGTTCTTGAAAGACTATATTTCCTGGGCAGGGATAGACTGAAAATTGGATGCCCAGGGCTGTGACTAGGAAAAGATTCATGCATTTAAAATCAGAAAAGCAAATCTGTTGCATGTAGAAGTGTGCTATCTGAACTCCTTCTACTCTTCTGTAGCAAAAAGCTTATATAAGTAGCTTGGCATTTGGCCCCATCACTTCATGGCAAATAGCTGGGGAAACAATGGAAACTGTGACAGACTTTATTTTCTTAGGCTTCAAAATCACTGTAGATGGTGACTGCAGCCATAGAATTAAAAGACAGTCGTTCCTTGGAAGAAACACAATGGCCAAACTAGACAGCATATTAGAAAGCAGAGACATTACTTTCCTGACAAAGCTCCATCTAGTCAAAGTTANATGGAAACTGTGACAGACTTTATTTTCTTAGGCTTCAAAATCACTGTAGATGGTGACTGCAGCCATAGAATTAAAAGACAGTCGTTCCTTGGAAGAAACACAATGGCCAAACTAGACAGCATATTAGAAAGCAGAGACATTACTTTCCTGACAAAGCTCCATCTAGTCAAAGTTATGGTTTTTCCAGTGGTTATGTATGGATGTGAAAGCTGGATCATAAAGAAGGCTGAGCACCAAAAAAATGATGCTTTTGATCTGTGGTGTTGGAGAAGACTCTTGAGAGTCCCTTGGGTTGCAAGGAAATCCAACCAGTCTATCCTAAAGAAAATCAGTCCTGAATGTGCATTGGAAGGACTGATGCTGAAGCTGAAGCTCCAATAGTTTGGCCATCTGATGCAAAGAACTGACTCATTGGAAAAGACCCTGATGCTGGAAAAGACTGAAAGCAGGAGGAGAAGGGGACACCAGAAGATGAGATGGTAGGATAACATCACCAACTCAAAGAACATGAGTTTGAGCAAGTTCTGGAGTTGGTGTTGGAGAGGAAGCCTGGTATGCTGCAGTCCATGGGGTCACAAAGAGTCAGACACAACTGAGTGACTAAACTTAACTTACCCAGTTTCATGTAACTTGTGAGTTTCCAGAGAGAGAGAAAGACATAGACCTTAAATGTTTCCCAAGGACAAGTCTGAGTCTTCATAAAAAACCATAACCCATTAAAGATGGCATAGTTGTCAACATTTACAAATCACCATAAGGTGTCAGCTGTTTGGTACCTAAGTCATGTCCATGGGATCTTCAGACTCCTCTGTCCATGGGATTTCCAAGACAAGAATATGGGTGTGTGTTTCCATTTCCTTCTGCAGGGCTTTTTCCTGACCCAAGTATTTAATTGGTGTCTCCTACATTAGAAGGCAGATTCTTCTACCACTGAACCACCGGGGAAGCCCCAGGTATCAGTAAGTACTATTGAAAAAAAAAAAAAAAAGAAAAGAAAACAAAAGGATTAGATATGAAGAACAACTCTAAGTAGAGGATATTATGAAAATAAAAGAATGTCATATTTGAATACTGCCATTTATAATCATTAATATTATTTTTAAACTGATAGCAGTATTAAGGTAATTACATATATATAAAGCAGGGCATAGACATTAAAAAATAGATTTGAGGTAGCTATTCATGATGCATTTCAGAAAGATAAAGTAATTAATATATGAGGAAGAAACTAAGAGATTCAGAGAACAGAATTAAAAGGGCCAAGTTAACTTTAATGAAAAGCTATGACAAACCTAGACTGTATATTAAAAAGCAGAGACGTCACTTTATTAATAAAGTTTCCTACAGCCAAAGCTATGATTTTTCTAGTAGTCATGTACAGATATGACAGTTGGACCATAAAAAAGACTGAGAGCTAAAGTGATGTTTTTGAAGTGTGATACTGGAAAAGACTGAGAGTCCCTTGGACAGCAAGGAGATCAAACCAGACAATTTTAAAGGAGATAAACTCTTAATATTCCCTGGAAGGACTGATGCTGAAGCTGAAGCACTAGTACTTTTGCCACCTGATGTAAAGAGCCAACTCATTGGAAAAGACACTGATGCTGGGGAAGATTGAGATCAGGAGGAGAAGGGAGTGACGGAGGATGAGATGGTTGGATGGTATCATCAACTCAATGGACATGAGTTGAACAAATTCCAGAAGATAGTGAAGAACGGGGAAGCTTAGTTTGCCAAAATCCATGTGCTTGCAAAGAGTCAGACATAACTTAGTGACTGAACAATAAGAACAACAGGACAAAAAGAAGAAAATGGAATGATAAAAAGAAATGTCAGAGAAATTTCAGAATTTAGCAAAATTAAAAGTCTTCAGCATAAAAGAGAATCTCAGTGTCTCAAGAAGTATAAATAAAAATAATTCAATANCAAAATCCATGTGCTTGCAAAGAGTCAGACATAACTTAGTGACTGAACAATAAGAACAACAGGACAAAAGGAAGAAAATGGAATGATAAAAAGAAATGTCAGAGAAATTTCAGAATTTAGCAAAATTAAAAGTCTTCAGCATAAAAGAGAATCTCAGTGTCTCAAGAAGTATAAATAAAAATAATTCAATATCTAAACATATAATGATGAAAGTTGAAAATTCAAAAGCAAAGAGAATATATCAAAAGTAACAAGGGAAGATTTAATAAAAAAAATAATTACTACTAGGGATAACAATCATATTCACGTTAGAACTTCTCCTGAAACCCACTCCAGTATTCTTGCCTGGAGAATTCCATGGACAGAGGAGCCTAGAAGGCTAAAATCCACAGGGTTACAAAGAGTCAAACAAGACTGATGCAACTTAGCATGCGTNAAAGTAACAAGGGAAGATTTAATAAAAAAAATAATTACTACTAGGGATAACAATCATATTCACGTTAGAACTTCTCCTGAAACCCACTCCAGTATTCTTGCCTGGAGAATTCCATGGACAGAGGAGCCTAGAAGGCTAAAATCCACAGGGTTACAAAGAGTCAAACAAGACTGATGCAACTTAGCATGCGTGCATAGATGTTCTCATTAGGAACAATGACAAGAAAATAGTATAATATGTTCAAGAAACTAAGAAAATCATTATCAATCTAGAATTAATATAGGAGTTTCATCCCCACCATCTAAGTGAAATAACAGCATTGTCAGGCAAAGAGAGAAAGAGTTTAACATATGCAGACCTTCCCTGAAGATCTAATGGAGATTGGACTTCAGATTTTTGCTTTTGTGTGTTTTTTTTTGGGGGGGTCCAAATACTGGTAAAACCTTTTGGGGGAATCAAAACAGGTGTCACCTTATTGAGAGAAAGGGAGGCAGCTAGAGAATTATAAAAAAAAAACTATTCATATAGTTATAGATTTTGGATGCATTTGCTTTCAAGAAACAGAAAATTAAAATGGCTTTAATTATTAAAAATAAAGTTTAACAGAAATTAGGAGGTAAGGTAAGCTTCGGGTAGTAAATCACGAATAACTGATATTAACAAAGACCCAATATAATGCTTTAATCTTAGATGGAACCTGAATTTGACAGCAAGNCAAAATCCATGTGCTTGCAAAGAGTCAGACATAACTTAGTGACTGAACAATAAGAACAACAGGACAAAAAGAAGAAAATGGAATGATAAAAAGAAATGTCAGAGAAATTTCAGAATTTAGCAAAATTAAAAGTCTTCAACATAAAAGAGAATCTCAGTGTCTCAAGAAGTGTAAATAAAAATAATTCAATATCTAAACATATAATGGTGAAAGTTGAAAATTCAAAAGCAAAGAGAATATATCAAAAGTAACAAGGGAAGATTTAATAAAAAATAATAATTACTACTAGGGATAACAATCATATTCACCTTAGAACTTCTCCTGAAACCCACTCCAGTATTCTTGCCTGGAGAATTCCATGTACAGAGGAGCCTAGCAGGCTAAAATCCACAGGGTTACAAAGAGTCAAACAAGACTGATGCAACTTATCATGCATGCATAGATGTTCTCATTAGGAACNAACAAGGGAAGATTTAATAAAAAATAATAATTACTACTAGGGATAACAATCATATTCACCTTAGAACTTCTCCTGAAACCCACTCCAGTATTCTTGCCTGGAGAATTCCATGTACAGAGGAGCCTAGCAGGCTAAAATCCACAGGGTTACAAAGAGTCAAACAAGACTGATGCAACTTATCATGCATGCATAGATGTTCTCATTAGGAACAATGACAAGAAAATAGTATAATATGTTCAAGAAACTAAGAAAATCATTATCAATCTAGAATTAATATAGGAGTTTCACCCCCACCATCTGAGTGAAATAACAGCATTGTCAGGCAAAGAGAGAAAGAGTTTAACATATGCAGACCTTCCCTGAAGATCTAAAGGAGATTGGACTTTAGATTTTTGCTTTTGTGGTTTTTTTTTTTTTTTGGTCCAAATACTGGTAAAACCTTTTGGGGGAATCAAAACAGGTATCACCTTATCGAGAGAAAGGGAGACAGCTAGAGAATTATAAAAAAAAAAAAAAAAAAAAAAAACTATTCATATAGTTATAGATTTTGGATGCATTTGCTTTAATTATTAAAAATAAAGCTTAACAGAAATTAGGAGGTAAGGTAAGCTTCGGGTAGTAAATCATGAATAACTGATATTAACAAAGACCCAATATAATGCTTTAATCTTAGATGGAACCTGAATTTGACAGCAAGCTAACTTCAGAGTCATAAATTAACTGCAGAAGTTCCCTAAATGATGGGGAGGAATAAACAGCCACAGGGGAATAAAAGGGTCTCTTTTTAACCTGCTTANGATGGGCGTGAGTCTGAGTGAACTCCGGGAGTTGGTGATGGACAGGGAGGCCTGGCGTGCTGTGATTTACGGGATCGCAAAGGGTCGGACTTGACTGAGCAACTGAACTGAACTCAACTGAATGTTAAAAGGCTTTCCAGGTATATACATATTAATAGCTGGGTAACTGTTGAACAGCTGGATGTGATGTGTCATCTGTTTCAGTGGCATAATATTGTGAGGGAAAATGTAGCATAAAAAAGATTAGATGCTGAAATCAGATATTTTATTCATATCTAGCTTTTATAATTACTAATATACGCAACTTAAACTAGTTCACTGACTCGATGGACGTGAGTCTGAGTGAACTCCGGGAGCTGGTGATGGACAGGGAGTCCTGACGTGCTGCAATTCATGGGGTTGCAGAGTCGGACATGACTGAGCAACTGAACTGAACTGAAGCTAGTTGTATATATTAAATTCCTTTATAACACTTTTTATACTTTTAAAATAGTCCCTAAAGCAGAGCCTAAAAAATAGCAATTTCTGTCATTATATTTATTGTGAAAACTCAAAATGTTGAGTTTTCACTGAAAGTTAGATGACATTTTGGTTGGTGCTATTCAATCAGTAAGTTGTGTCTAACTCTTTGTGACCCCATGAACTGTAGCGTGTCAGGTTTTCCCATCCTTCACTATCTCCCTGAGCTTTCTCAAAGTCATTTCCATTGAGTCAGTGATGACATCCAACTGTCTCATCCTTTGTCATGCCCTTATGCTCTTGCGCTCAATCTTTCCCAACATCGATGTTTTTTCCAGTGAATCAGCTCTTCACATCAGGTGGCCAGAGTACTGGAGCTTCAGGTTCAACATGAATACTTCCAATGAATATTCAAGGTTGATTTCCTTTAGAACTGGTTTGATCTCCTTGCAGTCCAAGGGACTCTCAAAAGTCTTCTCCAATACCACAGTTCAAAAACATCAATTATTCGGTGCTCAGCTTTCTTTATAGTCCAACTCTCACATCCATACATGACTACTGGAAAAACCATAGCTTTGACTAGATGTACCTTTGCTGGTAAAGTAATGTCTCTGCTTTTTAACATGCTGACTAGGTTGGGCATAGCTTTTCTTCCAAGGAGCAAGTATCTTGAGAGAAGAAGATTGACATACAATTGCTCAGTCCCAGAAGTGTACTCAGTTGCCTCTTCCCAAGATCTTACTGTCTCGGATTTTCAAATTCTACATTTTCCAAGCCCCTGATTGATGAGTTAAATCCTATGCCACTGTTTTTATATATTTTCCCCTCAGTCATGTCTCCCTTCATATAGAGTTCTCAGTCAATTTTAATATTTGAATTTCTGCTCACTGCTAGAATTCTCCTCATCTTTACATTCTAATGACTGATCCTGCATGTGACTATGGTGCGATTGTTTCCAAGATAGTAAAACAACCCACTCCTGAACCAGGCCTGCTTTTTTTTTTTTTTTTTTCTTTATCCAATGGGAAAACTCTCAAGAAGTCATAAATATGAATTGAGAGAGAAAGAACAAGAGGTCATGATGTGCAGCAAAGGGTCTGAAGTAAGCATTTGCATAACTAATGTGGAGCCTTTGGATATATTTCCATGATACAATATTTGTTACAAGGTTTATACAACCTCCTAACATGGTGGGTATGTCAGTACCTAGATTCTGAAGGATAGCTCTTGACACAAGGCATTAATGCCAGTTATTGGATACCAAATCCCAACTGGAGACCACTTGCACACCCAGAGCTACTTTTCAATGTCTCATGGAGTTATCTTCCACAGAAGAAAGGATTGGTATGGCTTCAGCTGAAATTAGAGATGGATATGATTTCAAAAGTCATAGTCATCAATGAAACAAAACATTTAGTAAAAAAAAAAACTGTGCTACCAAGCACTCCCTTAAGTGCTGTGAAAGGCATAAAGTCATAGGCTGTAATCTTATGTGATCTGAAGCAAAGCAAAGCCAAAATCAAAACAGTTATAAAGGATTCAAGAAAAGTCAAGTTAGGCAGTAGAAATTTGTGAGAAACTCCACAGAAATAAGAGAGAGGTTTTTAGAGAGTTAATTTTGCAGTTTTCACAATGAATTAAAAATTAGAACTTAAGCTACAGGATTCATGAACAGAAACAAGGGTAAGTGGTAGCTACAGTTACTGAGTCCAGCCCAAGTCAAGAGTTCACAGTACTGATGAATCAGGAAGTTCACTCCAGAACTGAATGATCAGATCATGCATGGTGCTAACATCAATGTTGGTCCTTCCTAAAAGCAGCAGGGCAGGGAGCAAGTGTTTTCACATAGCAGGAGGTATTTCTTCTGATTTAGAAGGTCACAGAACTCCCAGATCTTAAATTTCTTCTATAAATGGGAAATTAGATATGATGAAAGTGTGAACGTGAAAGTCATATCTGACTCTTTGTGACTCTATGGACTATACATTCCAGGGAATTCCCCAGGCCAGAATATTGGAGTGGATAACCTTCCCATTCTCCAGGGGATCTTCCCAACCCAGGGATTGAACCAGGTCTCCCACATTGCAGGCTGATTATTTACCAGCTGAGCCAGAATGGAAGCCCAGGAATATTGGAGTGGCTAGCCCATCTCTTCTTCAGGGGATCTTCCCAACCCAGGAATCGAACCAGGGTCTCCTGCCTTGGAGGTGGACTCTACTAATTGAGCTGTCAGGGAAGCTCTGATAGATAAGATGATTGATGCCAAATATTCATGGATTTTTTTTTCTTTTTTTTTTTTATGATTATCTCTTCAGTACTGTTGTGCTTCCAAAATATCTAACATTAACCCTGGAGTAGAAAATGAGGCAATGGAGCTTATATCATCAGTGAGGAATGTGGTGTTTGTGGACAGTGTAACCCCAGAGCAGTAGTCCTTGACATGGGCCTTGAAAAATAGTAAAAAAAAAAAAATCATCTAGAGACATAAACATGGCATAAACGAATGGAAGAGATGGGAATTTAGAGTACTGACGTGTCTTCATTTGTTGAAGAAAAGGGCTTAATTGGAAGCAGAATGATGAGTTAATACTGGATTATAAAGGAAAGTGATTACCACAATGGGAGGTAGATTTTTTTCATTAGATAAAAGAGAAAAGGGTAGGAGTTTTTAATTTTAACATATTATAATCATATGCATAGGACCCAGCTTATGACTGTTTTTACTTTCTGCTTCCAATGTTGTAGTTTTCATTTATTAGACATTGTTGTTGTTGTCACTAAATTGTGCCCCATTGTTTTTGACACCATGAACTGCAGCATGGCAGGCTTACCTGTCCTTTACTATCTCCCAGAATTTGATCAAATTAATGACCATTGAGTCGGTGATGTCATCCAACTGTCTCATCCTCTGTCATCCCTTTCTCATTTTACCTTCAGTCTTTCCCAGCATCTGGGTTTTTCCCATGAGTTGGCTCTTTGCATTAGGTGGCCAAAGAATTGGAACTTCATTCCAATGAATATACAGGTTTGATTTCCTTTAGGGTTGACTGATTAGATCTCCTTGAAATCCAAGAGACTCTCATGAGTCTTCTCCAGCACCACAATTCAAATGCTTTCTTCTTTGGCACTCTGTCTTCTTTATGGTCCTACTCTTTCATCCATACATCACTACTTGAAACACCAAGCTTTGACTATACTGACCTTAGTCTGCAAAGTGATGTCTTCGCTTTTTAATGCATTGTCTAGATTTTTCATAACTTTTTAAAAATCTATATGCATACATTCTACTGACCCATAAATAAAGACTATCAACTTGAAAGGGGCAAAAAACTGCTAACAGGTTTTCCTTTTTCTTCTGTTTCTGTTGTCAGTACAAATAAATGTATATCTCTTGAGACATCTAGTTGAAGCTATGCATACGCTGGTTGTCAGTGGCCTTTACCAAACTGTAAAGTTTAACCACAATTTCTGGGGACCTTATGAGATCCATAGATCTGTAACTCACATATTTACTATCAGTGCCTTTTACACACCCAAATATGCCAGTGACAAATATAATGCACCCTTGTTGATACATGTTAGTGTGTTCAGAGAATTTAGGCTCGTGGTCTGCATATGAATGTGAAATAATTCTATGAATGTGCATGGGGGATTTGATTGTTTTTTTAAACAATATACTCTTATCTTTCTGGAAGCAATTCAGGCCATCAAAGGGTTGTCAGTGGAGCTTGCTAATTACTTTCTGATTCTTAGGCTTGTATTTCTCTTCTTTAATGGTGCTCTGTTCCCTCTAGTTTTGTATCACTATCAGAAACTTCATTTAGAATCCAGTCAATCTTCCAGTGCCAATTCTGTACTTTAAAATTTTTATTCAACAAGGACAAAATGGGAATAATTTTTGTAGCTGCCAAGGAGATAATCATAAACTTTTCCTTCACAGTCTTTGCAAAATTTCATGGAAAATATAATTCAGAAAAGAACAGATTACATCTATAGGGTATTTGGAACAGCAATTGTCGTTCTGGGCCAGAAGACAAATGAAGACAAGATAAATCAGCACATTAAATTTGTATTTTTCTATGACATGGATGCTGCCTGTTAATTTTTAGTTACCTCCTCTTTTGTTTTCTAGGTCTTCGAGGGTAATCAATAGATCAAAAGGAATCTAGTAGGATGATTTCATGTCTAGTAGAATCTCATAGAAACAACTGCAGAACTGATGTATTTCTGATTTTCTGCTTGCTTTCTGGACTGTGAATGGCAGGAAAGGAGTATAAAAGCATTATTTAAAAAATAGATTATCTGAGAATAACATTATCTCTTTCAGCAGACTTGAATATGTGCTTACATCATGCCACTTACAGATATTTCCAAACATCTGGTCTTTGAATATCAAATCAATACAATATTTGTATAATTGATTATCACTGTAATTGCTTTTATAATAGTGTAGATGCTACATATTTTTAATTTTTCCTCCAACTGAGATAAAGGTAGATTGTTTAGCAGTAGGCTCATATTCAACATTTGGAGTTTTATGGCTTGCTTTCATGATGAAGTGCTCAAATAAGGTTTTTTTTGTGTGTAACTTTGCACACATTCACAATTGCTGATGAATAAATTTAAAATCATAACAAAACTTTTCAAGTAGTGAAAGACTTGCAGGTAACATGGGAACAATTAAGGCAGTCAAAGATAGATTAAGACTGTGATGGCAGTTTATCTGAAAGATGATTATAAGCAAATGCCAGTAAACCTGTTAGATATTCACAGTTTTGATGAGGGTTCAGAGCTTGTGTGATACTGAAAATGAAACACTTGAACCATGTGTGAGTCCAATAAAAGGGAATGGCCACGGAGAGGGAACAAAATCACAGTCTTATTTTCAGACATGCATATTAAGTGGTCAAAGCAGGGAAGTCAATTGAGCCAGTGAAACATAAGACATTCAGAACACATTAGGGTTTAAACCACAGTGGGTTGGACAATGTCAAAAATTCTTAAATTGTCCATTTTTAACCTGAAGAAAAAGTCAGGTGGAATATAATTACTATGCTTGAAACCTTAACAGAAGATATCCCTTCTTATGTGGCTATTTCTACACAGCTTATTTAGAGGAGGAATTCCTTAAACTGACAGAGTTATAAAAGCTGTCTGTCTCAGTTTAACTTGGATCATTTTCTATGCATAAAGTTCAGTGTGTGCAGAAGCTAGGCAATCAAGTTTAAATAATTCCTTCAGCAAATAAGGATTCCAAGTACTTGGTTCAAGTAAGCTAAAAGGACCACAACGATGAGAAACTAAGTATACTATGCCTGAGTGAATGATACTACAAGACTTTGAATTTTAACTCAGACTTCAGAAAGACAATGTATGTCTCTATAATAAATATGGCAGAACTGTCTATAACAAAGTACACTTGTATTACAGTCATACAAGTAAAATGATCTTTTACACTTTTGGTGGGAATGCAAACTAGTACAGCCACTAAGGAGAACAGTGTAGAGATTCCTTAAAAAATTGCAAATAGAACTGCTTTATGACCCAGCAATCCCACTGCTGGGCATACACACTGAGGAAACCAGAATGAGACACATATACCCCAATGTTCATTGCAGCACTTTTTATAATAGCCAGGACATGGAAACAACCTAGATGTCCATCAGCAGATGAATGGATAAGAAAGCTGTGGTACGTATACACAATGGAGTATTACTCAGCCATTAAAAAGAATACATTTGAATTAGTTCTAATGAGATGGATGAAATTGGAGCCGATTATACAGAGTGAAGTAAGCCAGAAAGAAAAACACCAATACAGTATACTAACATATATGTATGGAATTTAGAAAGATGGTAATGATAACCCTGTATGCGAGACAGCAAAAGAGACACAGATGTATAGAATGGAATTTTGGACTCTGAGGGAGAGGAAGAGCGTAGGATGATTTGAGAGAATGGCACTGAAACATGTATACTATCATGTAAGAAACGAATCGCCAATCTATGTTTGATACAGGATATAGGATGCTTGGGGCTGGTGCACAAGGATGATCCAGAGGGATGATATGGGGAGGGAGGTGGGAGGGGGGTTCAGGATTGAGAACTCATGTACACCCATGGCAGATTCATGTCACTGTATGACAAAACCAATACAGTAAAGTAAAGTAAAATAAAGTAAAAATAAAAATTAAAAAATAAATAAAGGTAATTGTTTTTCTTTTCCAATTCTGTATCTTAACATTTTTAGTTATTTAACCAGAAGCCTCAGAGTCCTATCCAGGCTGGTTACTGACTGTGAAAACAATGCTCAACTAATCACCTGTCTCCAGGATGTGGGGATGGTTTCCCTTTGAATTTCTTTGAGTGAGCCTAACACAAGTATGTCCTAAATGGAAGTGGAATGGAAAAATGGCTCTCAGATTAAAACATGAATTGGCAGGAAAATCTAAACCAAATAAACAAAGACAAGCTCAAATATCTCACCATCCAAATAAATTTTTATTATATGCCAATAATGACCTAACAACTTTATGACAATTGTAGTTTGTGTGAAACTCCAATACTTTGGCCACCTGATGCAAAGAACTGACTCATCTGAAAAGATCCTGATGCTGGGAAAGACTGAAGGCGGGAGGAGAAGGGGATGACAGAGGATGAGATGGTTGGATGGCATCACCAACTCAATGAACATGACTTGAGTAAACTCGGAGTTGATGATGGACAGGGAGGCCTGGCATGCTGCAAGCCATAAGATTGCAGAGTCAGACATGACTGAGTGACTGAACTGAACATATATATGGTAGATCTGTATTCCTTGATGAAAGGTGTCACATTGTCTAATATCTTTAAATATTTGTATTAATGTGGCTGATATAATTATGTGGTAGTGAAAAGGTCTTCATGTGAAAATTATTGAGCCAAATTATTTATTTGATATAGTAACAATTTCAAAGACTTCTCCTCTAGCAACCTAAGCCATCAGGGGACAAGACTTAGGTGTTCAATGTTGTGTTTAAATGTTTACATTTTGGACTTTCACCCATAACACACAATAGGTGCTCAATAAATAAGAACACAGTTAGGTTCTCAGTATTATTCAGAACACACATTAGGTGCTCAATAAACAAGCAACTGTGATGGTTGAAGAATTTCTGAAATGATGTTGTGAGAGACAATATTGAGAATTCATTAATATTCATTATAGTCGTGTTCTCTCTGGTTTTATATAGCTCTTTTTTTCATGAATAGCAGGCAGACCAAAAGTGTGAAAGAAATAAAGAGACTGGTTGTGAATAGTTGCGTACAACAGTGGAGAAAACAGTAAGGCACACGCTAAGGCATATTAAACTAGTTACTGAACCTCACCTTTTTTTTTTTTTTCTATTCACATTGAAGTAAGTAATTTCTGTCCTATTTACTCTAGAAGTTTGTAGTAGTGATAAAAATTAAAAATATGCAGAAGATTTCAAAAAGCAACTTTTGCTACCAATGTGAATATTATCATATTGATATATTAAATCTCTACAAGAATCTAAGGAGATAGATGATTATTGATTCCAGGCAAAATATTTTGATCTAAAATAGATCAGCATATGTTAAAGTCACATGCTACCCCTGGATGACACCCATCTCACATGTGCTACATCCAGAAAAGCATTTGGGAGAGGAGGTAAAAGAAAGAAAAAGTATTTTTTTTAAAGTTCCAATTATAACCAAACACAAAAATAAATATATCTTCTTATTTATTTTTATTAGTTGAATAGAAAGAGAAATGTGTAGATCTTCTGACAACTATAACAGTTTATGAACCATAAAGTTAGGTAATAGAAGTTGTTGATTAAAAAATACATGTTTTTTTGAAAAGTATTAAAAATAATAAGACACCCTGATGTTTTAAAGGTTTGAGTGCATAAATCTTTTGTTTTGACATTTATATCATCACTGAAATGCTTTGATTAAACATTTAACCATCACTTGGAATTTGTTTGTCCTTAAATTTTATTTCACAATCTGATTCAACCTCTTGCTTCACTGATTTAATAAAAAATTACTATTAACTATTTGAAAATTATTAAACTGCAGGGTTTTATTGTAGATTGTTAACACATCACATGGACATAAAATAGCAGCTAGCTTGGGAGGAAGGTAATACTTGTATGCTCTGTTTCTCACTTTCCTGACTTTGATGATTTTGCTATGATGACAACTGTTAAAGGAAAAAGCTGTTTATTTTGTTGTTGTTGATTGCATCAAAAAGTAAATTCTTAGCTGAGAAGAGCGGTATGAATGGTGTGTTTGTGCTCTTTATCACTAACTCATGGAAGGGAAAAGTCCCAGTCTTAACAGTCTTCAGTAGTAAATGTGTATTAAGTGCATTACGCACACTGAAATACACAAACAAAATGGAAAAAAAGTATTTTAGATTTCAGTTCCACAGATATGAGTCTATTAAAGAGTAATACTTATTTCTGAAGACCAGGATGGTTTTTTCACAGCCTCTTGATGAAAGTGAAAGAGGAGAGTGAAAAAATTGGCTTAAAACTCAACATTCAGAAAACTAAGATCATGGCCTCTGGTCCCATCACTCCATGACAAATAGATGGGGAAACAGTGGAAACAGTGTCAGACTATTTTTCTGGACTCCAAAATCACTTCAGATGGTGACTGCAGCCATGAAATTAAGACACTTGCTCCTTGGAAGAAAAGCTATGACCAACCTAGACAGCATATTAAAAAGCAGAAACATTACTTTGCCAACAAAGGTCCATCTAGTCAATGCTATGGTTTTTCCAGTGGTCATGTATGGATGTGAGAGTTGGACTATAAAGAAAGCTGAGCACCAAAGAATTGATGCTTTTGAATTGATCCTTGAGAGTCTCTTGGACTACAAGGAAATCCAAGCAGTCCATGTGAAATGAAATCAGTCCTGAATATTTATTGGAAGGACTGATTCTGAAGATGAAAATTCAATACTTTGGCCACCTGATGAGAAGAACTGACTTATTTGAAAAGATCTTGAAGATAATTTAACTCAGATGAGCATTGTGTCTACTATCTTCTTAGTAATGTTGTTGACTGCATCTTGGAGACTAGAAATCCAAGATCAAGTTGCCAACAGGGTTTGTTTCTGGTGAGACCTCTTCTCATGACATGTGGATGGCTGCCTTCTCACTGTGTCCTCACATGACTTTTTCTCTGTGCTTGTGCATGCATGCAAAAGAGGGTGACTCATATTCTCTTCTTAGAAGGACATGAGTCTTATTAGATTAGGGTTCCAGCCCTGTGATCCTGTGACCTCACTTAACCTCAGTTACCTCCGTAACAGTCCTTCATCTAAACACAATACTTTAGGAGCAGAACTTCAACATAAGAATTTTGGGAGCATTTCTTACATCTGCTTCAATGTCAGATGGGTTCTTTACCATTAGTGCCATCTTGGAAGCCCCCAATTAATTTATAGGGAACCCCTAATTATAGTCTTCATTTATGGGATTCTGTTCATGCTGACTTCATTCTGACTCTAACTAACAACTAGTAATTCAATCATCTGAGTAGAGGTGAACATGTGAGGAGGTAAAGGGGACCTGCAAGAGACTCAGAAAATAATCAGTGGGATAGAAAATATTAATAATTCTGATTTGAAGTGGTTGGAAAGATCCAGAGTCAGTCACCAAAATGGATTTTAGCTGCTTCAATAAAGATTTTGATTCACTAAGACATTCATTAACTGTTTCTGCTGTTGTTGCTGTTGTAATCAAGGAAGGTAGCACTCAAGGGACCAAGAGAGCAAGTGACATGGATAATCTGATGCTAATTCCTTAGGTAAGAAAGATGTAACTATGCATCTGTTTCCAAAAGCTCTCACACAGAAGTAAATCTCTAGGCTAAATGTAGTTTATATCTGGGAAGTACAGCTTTTCTCAGATTAATTGAAAAAGATATCCCCTCTTCACAGTCCATGCTGCTACTGTTAGACCTCAGACACCACCTCAGACCTCCTTCAGGGTCCCATTTCTACTATAAAATCAGAAATCAGCAGTGAGTTAACTGACCCCACACCCTTCTGTCCTTCTGTGTATAGTGAAATCTCCTGTTCACATATACATAATGCAAGTTTGAATCTCTCAATAAGAGTTCAGATAACCAACCCCCANTCCTTCAGGGTCCCATTTCTACTATAAAATCAGAAATCAGCAGTGAGTTAACTGACCCCACACCCTTCTGTCCTTCTGTGTATAGTGAAATCTCCTGTTCACATATACATAATGCAAGTTTGAATCTCTCAATAAGAGTTCAGATAACCAATCCCCAATATGCACTCATGCAAAATTTTCATTTTCAACTGATTATGAAACTCTCACACTACCTTGTTCTACAAAGGCACAGAATGTCAGTGACCCAGTTGCCTTTGTATGGATTGGAGCAAATATGAGGCTGAGGAATATGAGGACCATTACACCAGACCACAAACGCTGGATATTTCAGAGTGCATGCTACTTTAAGAAAAAAAAAAAGATTCTTTCCTTTAACAAAATGCTCCATGGCCTGAGTGAGGGGTTGAGGGGAGGCTAGAAGAAGAAAGTAAGAGAATGGGCTGAAGCTCTGAGAGACTAGATGTCTTTGGTAAAGTTATTAATCTTAACAAGTTGCAACTAATCCACCAGGAAGATCCCCTAGAGAAAGGAAAGTCTACCCACTCCAGTATTCTGGCCTGGAGAATTCCATGCATTGTATAGTCCATGGGGTCACAAAGAGTCAGACAGGACTGAGTGACTTTCATTTCAATACGGGGATAAGAGTAGGATTTCCTTCATATAATAGGAAGCAAATAATGGCGGTCCTAACCCAATTCTAAGGGCTTCCCTGATAGCTCAGTTGGTAAAGAATCCACCTGCTATGGGGAGACATGGGTTTGATCCCTGGGTTAGGAAGATCCCCTGGAGAAGGGAAAGACTACCCACTCCAGTATTCTCACCAGGAGAATTCCATAGACTGTATAGTCCATGGGGTTGCAAAGAGTCCCACACAACTGAAAGACTTTCACTTTCAACTCAATCTTAAGAGTCAGGGAAGAATATTCGTATAAACAGTCCCAATATAGGTTTCAGCTCCATGTGATTCTTTACCTTCCTGTTCATCTTTGGCTCCGCAGCAGGCTGCTCAATATAAGAGTCAAGGAACTAAGAGTCAATAACTAAGTTGAAGGAAAGGAGCTTCTATGAGATGAATGTCATTCTGGTCAATATAAGCATCAATGGGACAAATCCCTTGCTTACATAAAGCTCTTTCTTTATAACAGAGAAAATGGTGTATAGATATATAACTTAAGGTAAAGAGCCTGGCAGCTACAGAACATGGGATCTCAAGAGTAGAACATGACTTAGGGACTAAACCGCCACCACCACCATAAAAGCCACCATAAAAGTAGGGGCAAGTTTTTGACAAAAAATAAAGTAGATTGAGAGAATGTACTTAATAATTGAAAGATCAGGCTGTTTTAGATTGAGTAGTCAGGGAAGGACATATTATGAAGGGAATATTTTAATAAAGGTCTCAATAAAATAAGGAATGAAGAAAGTGAGGATTTGGGGAAAGAACATTCAAGGTGGAAAGCGGGACAAGTGAAAACGCCACAAGGATTTCTCAAAGCTCGGGGAGCATAGAGTGTCTCAGTGTCACAGTGATATGGGGATGGAACCGAGCCAGATTTAGAGGCAGGAGAAACACTGCATAGTCTATAGACCCTGGAAAAGGCATTAGCAAATTCAGGCCAAGCTGGCATTTAGGAAACTTCAGAATACATAGACTCAGATGGAGCAGACATTGGTTCCTCCCTAGTACTATGTTCTGGAGGTGAGCAACCTAAGGCTCTTAGGTGGTCTTGCTCATAAATAATTCAGTTCTTTGTCACATATTACCCTGCCCCTGGGTGATATCCTAATCAACCACATCTGGGTTTTAACTGATGAGAAGAAAAACGCAACCACACATATACTATTTACAGATGGGACTACCAAGTCATAGGTATTGATACCTACGCTGGTCCACAAAGGAAGCCAGGTAACCATTGTCCCACTAGACTTTCAGATAGCCATATTACTAGTGGAAAACAAGGGCAGGGAGGAGAGTAGATGACAATGGAACCCCATTGCAAGTCTCTTCCATGGCAAATGATGTACATTTTATTCTAAATGAGTTGGGAAGCTACTAAAATTATCGAATTTATACTCAATAAGTGAACCTATTTAATTCATGGAATTAGAAGGTTTTTTTTTTTTTTTTAACTTTTAGGCAAAGTTAGAATATAGAAAGAGAAGATAAGAAGAAAGGAAACAAGAGATGATTGTAGTGACCCCGATGAGAAAGGAAGGTAATTTGAGTCAGGGTGTTGTGGCAAAGTAATCCACTCCAGTATTCTTGTCTGGAGAATACTATACACAGAGGAACCTGGTGGTCTATGGTACATAGGATCACAGAGAGTCAGACATAACTGAAATGACTTAGCACACATGCACGTTATAAGTAGAAGTTTCAGATTTGGGATATGCTGAAGGTAAAACCAGAAGTATTGCTAATGATTTGGTAAAAGAAGAAAAAAAATGATAATGAAAGATCCATTCTGAGATGTTGCACTGAGAACTATGTTTACCATTACTTTTGAAAAACTTGCTGAGAAATACATTTATTAATGTACTCAATATAAAGTGGGACTTACGCTTCATGAGTAGGTGTGTATGTGCATGTGTGTTTAACAGAAAAGATGAATACATGTGCTAAGATCTAGGTTAATGCCAGTTAACTATTCTGTGATATCAAAATACACTATCCCTTTGTAGTTTCTGGGCATTATTAAGCACAGTATCTATTTTCTGAGTAGTAGACACCAGAATTGAATAGATGAAGCCCTGAAAGAGAGAGAGGACTTCAGGATCTATTTCTAGATTAAATATTGCCTGACCTTAGGCAACTCATTCAACTTTCAAGGACATAAATATCCTCATCTGTAGAGTGGGGATAATGAAACTAGTCTTACCTACCTCAGAGGATCATTGTGGATCCCAATAGGATACAAGATGCAAAAAGATTGTTTAAAATGTTAACATTGTGGTGAATAATTTATATCCCATTTTAAATTTCAATCTGATTCCTCCCATGGTACTTCTTGGTAAAAGCAATCACTTTTCATGCTATTCTCTCTGATTCCCATGGCAATTTGACTTCTCTAAGCAGGGCAAGTAGGTACCAAAACAAACTTGAAAAGTTAGAATTGGTAGGTTTGAGATAAGTTGTTATTTTTTAATTTTTTTACAGAATCTGATTCATTATTTGTAATGACTATATCAAGCAACATTAGTATAAAGGCTAACAGTTACAGTTTTTTGGACCACCTTCTTCATTTTAAAGAATGAACATCATCTTGATTTTAAACATTATGAGCAAACTATCATAAATGCTTGGCAAGCTTCTTTTACTCAATCAGTAAGCCTGGTTATTTTTAATGCATCTTAGGCGCAAAGTAATTAGTGTTACAAATGTGTGACTAGATTTTGGATTTAGGACCAACAAGGTAAACTAGATTTGGTAAAGTATGGGAGGACAGAGGGCTTTTTTGGTGGCTCAGACTGGCAGGAGACCCAGGTTCAATCCCTGGGTTGGGAAGATCTCCTGGAAAAGGGAATGGCTACACTCCAGTATTTTTGCCTGGAGAATTCCATGGTCAGACAAACACGGCAGGCTACAGTCCATGGGGTCACAAAGAGTTAGACATGACTGAGTGACATGCGTGCATACACATACACACACACACACACACACACACACACACACACACCAGAACATTTCTTAAATGGCATAATTGGGAAACAAAGGAATGAAAATGACTAGAGACCTGACAGAATCCAAAGAAATTTAACAATATACTTTCAACTCTTACTTTTTAAAAATCCTTTGTCTTCATTCTATGTGTAGTCAAATATTTTTTCTACTACTACACAAGCTTTTCCTACGTTTGATCAGGGAAAATAACCACTGGACAGACATAGACCAGATCCTTTAACTGAGCAACCACATTGCAGAAGGAGGGTTTTTTCTTCTCACTGATTGCCTGTCTAGAGATAGAATCTGGTTGTTCTTACCTAATCCAATCATTTTTGCCACAATAATGTAATGAGATATTTATACTCCTTCATTTTCAACATGTGCCCACACTGATTGCCAAGTTATCTGTTTTCTATTAGAATACTAACTGGAAAAAAAGGTAGTGTAAGACAGTAGACAAATCAGTTACTATCACATGAAGAAAATCCTGTAGACAAACACTGCACTGCAGCTTTGTTTTGTACCTTTGTTTCAATCAGAGTAGTGGGTTTGATTTTTAACATAAAAGAGTCTACCATAACCAGGATTAATTCCCAAGGTATTAATCTCTTACATAATTGGGAAATTATGGCATACTCAGATTCACTAGTTTTGTTGTTATTGTTTAGTCACTCAGTTGTGTCCTACTCTTTGCAAACCCATGGACTGCAGAACTCCAGGCTTCCCTGTCCTTCACTGTCCTTGGATTTTGCTCAAAATCATGTCCATTTGAGTCCATCCAACCATCTCATCCTCTGTCACTCCTTTCTCCTCCGGTCCTCAATGTTTCTCAGCATCAGGATGTTTTCCAGTGAGTTGGCTCTTCACTTCAGGTGGCAAAAGGATTGGAACATTTTACTTGATCCACTCTGCAAAGAAGTTAAATAAGTAGAAAGACAATATACAATATTGGCATACTCCTTTCCTAATTTTGAACCAGTCCATTGTTCCATGTCCAGTTATAGCAGTTGCCTCTTGACCTGCATACAGTTTGCTCAGGAGACAGGTAAGATTATCTGGTATTCTCTTGCCTCTTAAAATATTTCAAAATTTGTTGTGATCTATATAGTCAAAGGTTTTAGTGTAGTCAATGAAACAGAATTAGATACTTTTCTGGAATTCCCTTGCTTTTTCTATGATTCAACAGACGTTGACAATTTGATCTCTGGTTCCTCTGCCTTTGTACATCTGGAAGTTCTTGGTTTACCTACTGTTGAAGTCTAGCTTAAAGGATTTTGAGTATTACCTTGCTAGCATATGAAATGAGTGCAATTGTGCAATAGTCTGAATATTCTTTGGCATTGACTTCCTTTGGGATTGGAATGAAAACCAACCTTTCTCAAGTCTGTGGCCACTGCTGAGTTTTTCTTCTTTTTTTTAATATTAATTAATTTATTTTAATTGGAGATTAATTACTTTACAATATTGTATTGGGTTTTGCCATACATCAACATGAATCCACAACAGGTATACACGTGTTCCCCATCCTGAACCCCCCTCCCTCTTCCTTCCCCATACCATCCCTCGGGGTCGTTTCAGTGCACCAGCCCCAAGCATCCAGTATCATGCATTGAACCTGGACTGGCAATTCGTTTCATATATAATATTATACATGTTTCAATGCCATTCTCCCAAATCATCCCACCCTCTCCCTCTCCCACAGAATCCAAAAGACTGTTCTATACATCTGTGTCTCTTTTGCTGTCTCGCAAATTCACTGACATATTGAGTGCAGCACTTTAACAGCATTATCTCTGAGGATTTGAAATAGCTCAACTGGAATTATATCACCTCCTCTTGCTTTATTTGTAGTAATTCTTCCTAAGGCTAAATTGACTTCACACTGCAGGATGTGTGGATCTGGGTGAGCAGTCACACTATCGTGGTTATCTGGGTCATTAAGATCTTTTTTTGCATAGTGCTTTTGTATATTCTTTCCACCTCTTCTTAATATCTTAATATCTTCTGCTTCTGTTAGGTCCATGCCATTTCTCTCCTTTACTGTGCCCATTGTAGCATGAAGTTTTCCCTTGGTATCTTTAATTTTATTGGAGAGATCTCTAGCCTCTTCCATTCTAC